>JAQSVV010000269.1:0-579796 GCA_036375495.1 Agrotis segetum | reverse complement strand
CCACAAATGACTAAGTAGATAGTTTTGCTTTACTTACGAAAACTCTATAGATGATACTGGTTACATGTATAATTTTGAGGCTATATCAACTCTGTATTTTTACCCGGTGTTTTAATCAATTATAACAACATCATTAATCATAGTCTGAAATGTTATTAAAATATCGGGAAATTATACAGAGAATTTAGTAGCAAAATTATTTTCTAATTAGTATCATATATCGGGACACGAGCCTATATAAAATTTTAGTTCACGAACTTATATCCGGTTTCTAAATACAAAACGAATAATTTGAGTAAATATACCGAGTTTTCTAACCAACTGCAAATATTTCAGAGAACTGAAAAACCTTCGAGTAGATGAAATTGTAAAATTTGTATGCTTTAAATACTCGTATGGCAAAGATTTAGCCTAGGAGTATTACAATAATAGTAGACGCACAGACCTATCTATTAGAAATCGGGTATAAAACCCATTCGATCATTTTTCTCCGCTGTCGTGACTTTTCATGAAAAGCTTGCATTGTTATGTCATTAATCTGAATCGCACTGCAGAAAGTAAACCTAGTGATCACCGTGGTGGACTACGATCGCATCGGAACTTCGGAGCCAATCGGCAAGGTGGTGTTGGGGTACAACGCGTCAGGAACGGAGCTTCGTCATTGGTCCGACATGCTGGCTAGCCCGCGGCGCCCAATCGCGCAGTGGCACACACTCAAAGACCCCGATGATGGAGAGAAGAAGGATTAAACGTTGAACTGAGGTGGGTTTTTAACCTGTTTTACAAATAACTGTGGTGATTTTTCTTGACATAGCGTCGGCTAAGAGTGTAAACCTGCTAACTCCACTTTTGACCAAAAATGACATTTTGATGCAGTCTGTAAGAGAAAGTTAAGCCACACAGTCTGTCAAAGCAGCTACCCACATTCTCAACGTAAAATCGGCAAAAAAGTGTGATGCGTAAAACAGCCAAATAAACTTAAGTCAAATTGCGCTGCTAACTCCATGATTGACGCCATTTTGTATTGAGTTTTCGGCGTGACAACGTTCCGTGCAATTAAAATTTAGTTTTCGGTCAATTAACTCGATTTTTTCAAGGTTTCTTGGTTGGAATATAGTAGAGGCAAGCCTTTATTATTACTATTCATTTTTCGTTTTACGTCTAGTATTCAATAAATAAGTTTTTTTTTGGATAATCCACTTGTTATCCTCTAAAAAAGTTGGCCGTAATCCACCACGCAGGCCCAGTGCGGGTTGGCAGATGTCACATGTCTTCGAATTTTTGGTTCTAGGACATGCCGGTTTCCTCACGATGTTTGCCTTCATTTTGAGAGCAGTGATAATGAAATAAATTACACAAAGTAATGCACCTGGCGGGGTTCAAACCCACGACTTACAACTCGTAAGCCGGGACCGATACCACTGGACCACCACTGCACTGCTGTAAACTGTGTACTTATCGTAATAAATTACAATAGTACATTTTTATTCAAGGGGTGAAAGTTACTTATTTAGTCCCGAGAGCAAACGAGGTGCTAATAGTTTGTCCGTGTTTAACGATGCAAAGGTGCCAAAGCCGTAATCCGTATCTGAGCACGGTAACGGATCGGCCCGTGAACCCGTTTTCCCAGAGACAGTGGGATAAGTCGCTGTGCAAGTTGACCGGAATAATTTCATTAATACGTCCACCAATACTGCGGAGCGTGCCCGCCTGCTGGCTGTGGGTGAGTGGTAGTTGGGCCTTTGGCTTCAGGCGCTACCGTCCCCCAACACAGGTACTATGCTGGGTGCCACAACCATCCGAGTCGCTACTTGTGTTTGAGCGCTCCTTGTGGGGACACACCGCTATCAATGTGGTGAAATAGTTGACTGCCTCGGACACCGTGGCCATTTTTTTAGCAGGAGTGTTGGTCGGTTGGCACGACATTCAAGCTTAAACGACATAATCCGTCGTGCTCTTGGCACCGCCGGGGTGCCAGCCGTCTTAGAACCCAGAGGCTTGGCACGCGACGATGGGGAAAGACCAAATGGTATGACCATAATGCCAAGGAAACTAAGTAGGTGTGGTGTGGTGTGGGATGCAACATGTGTGGACACCCTTGCGTTATCCCATCTTTCTAGTACAACGTGTAGTGCTGGCGCTGCTGATGCAGGTACTGAATACTCCAAGCAGCGCAAATACATTGGTTTAGCTAGTAGCTATTTGTTGAGCCATTAAGGGTTGAAATTCTAGAGCCATTGGGTCCGAGTGCTCACGTTTTTAAGGACATCGCCAGGCTATTAGTCGACTCTTCAGGTGATCAGAGGGCTGGCCTATTCCTATGCCAACGAATCGGCATTGCCATACAACGTGGCAATGTGGCCAGCGTTCTCGATACTGTTCCCATTGCAGCGATGTGGACGTCTTCTTTGACGCCCTTTGAATTTATATGTATAAAAAGAAAAACTTTTTTTGTACATATCAACAATCAGTTTTTATTTATAGTTCATATATAATATTAATATAGTAAATTATAATATAGTTATGTTTTGTAAATAAAGTAAAATTAACTTATCAATTAAATTAATTTTACTCTGGATATTTTTCGAAAAACCTGCTATGTCCCCAAAATTAAACATTTGCTACCTTAAAAAATCCAGCTAAGTCACAAAAACACTAATAACTTATTAAAAACCAAGCTTTACTATTTTATTAACTTCTAGTAATGTAGAATATCCAAAAATACACCAACTGTATTTTTGGTTTTAACCTAAAATTGTAAAATTCAAAGGGGTTTGAAGATTTTACTATGGAGCGTGGCATACCTACTGCCGCCATTTTGATTTTTTTTCAAAATCGCGGCCAGCCATGAAACCTTTATAAATCGATAGCTGACATCAATAACAACAAAAAATATTAAGACACCAACCCTCGTAAAGTTTCAGGTTTCTGAGATATAAAGTGTTAAAGTTGACCACATTAATTCGGAATAACAAAGGCTTAATATTTTTTTAAAAATATTTTAGTAAGTAATTGATAATCCTGGTCTGGGAGAAAAAGAAAAACGTAGAATGTGCCAGCTATTTCTCTTCCCGGGCAGACCGTAGGTAAAAGTCGATCGCGGGATAGGGCAAAATGTAAGATCTATAGCCCCTCAACTTAAAACTCTTTCAATGGGCAGCAGCGTTGGAAGACTAATAAGCTGAAATAAATGCGTTCGTCAATCCGCCTGCCAAGCGTGGCGAGTATGGCAATAACCATCAAATGGATAATCCTTGGGTGAGGCCTTAGTCCAGTAGTGGACTTTCTACGGCTGTTATGATGATGATGATGAATTGATAATGATATTAAAACTAGGTACCTATCATGCCTCATGATGTTTCTGCTTACTGTGGCCATCACAGCAATATTATCTGGATAGAAGCAATATGTTCTTCGGTTTGTATCGAGACGAGCGTGTCATATTTTGCATGGATATTTTGATGATACAACTGTACAACTGTAATTTCGTATACAAACTTCGGCATAGTCGTCCTACTTCTTGTGTATTGTTTCTACAACTAAATACGGCACAATTAGGCATTTTTTTACTTTTTGTATTACGTCTGATTGTGAGAATATTCGAGCACGGACTCGTTAAAAGAAATCAAAATATCTCCTTTTTTTACACGAGAAGTAAATACTCTTCCGGTACAAGCCAATCCAAGTCTGTAGTGGTCATAATTGTTTATGATAGGGATACAATGTAACGGCTAAGTTATGGCTTCATGTACAAACAAGAAATTCGATATTTAAAAATGTGGCAAAATCTAACCATCCCTACCAAAATTGCAAAAAGTAAAGGTGACATACTCGTACCATGGTTATGTATATTTATCACTAAAATATAATACATCATACCATAGATGAATTATACTCTACGCATCATACATTTCAAAGGTGCGAGCGAGACACCTACAATGCAGGCGGGTGAGGCGAGTTGTGTCATATTTATACTTTTATTTAACGTATAACTATCGTATTGATAGTTAAATCATAAGAGGATATTACATTCAAACAAGCGTAGACGGTTTAAAAATAAGTTATTAAATTCAAAAAGCAGATTATATCAGACGTATAATGTTTAAATAACATCCAGATATAATGCAACAAACATATTACGTACAAAAAGTTATTATTTTTAACATCTTGATACATTCGAACATATACACTAGCTTAGAATTGTGAATGTCAAGTGATTAACTTTCACGGTTATTATCTCGGAAACCTGAAACTTTACGCGGGTTGTTGTCATAATATTTTTTGTTGGCATTAATGTCAGCTAACGATCAAAAAAGGTTTCATAGCCGGCCGCGATTTTGAAAAAAAATCAAAATGGCGGCGGTAGGTATGCCACAAATCTTCAAACCCCTTTATTAAGTTTTATCTGTCTCCTGTAAAATTGGGTAAAAGTGAGTTAGCAGGTTTACACTCTTAGCCGACGATAGGTATGTATGAGACAACAGGAAAGATTCTCTAAAGTAGGCAGGTACGATTTCTTTTTTTACCTCATCACCCTAGATAAAAGATTTAGGATTCCAGTGTATTTTTTTTTATGACTAATTGATTGTTTTTGTTAATTTTCAGTATGAAAAGCATAAAATACAAACATGGAAGTACGAGTGTGAAGAATAAGCGACTTATGTTTATCTAAACCTACGTTTAATTAAGTATATTTACTGTTATGTTATATCCAAACCTGTTCTACGTTGAATCAATTAGGTATGTGTCCCCTACTCCTGAAATTTTATCGTTAGCGCTTCTACAATGTGAATTGAATGTCGTCTTTAATCGTTTCCAATAAAATATCTTCTTATTGAATATTACGGTTAAAATTTGTAATTGTAAAGAAAATTAGTAATGTTCTTCAACCCCAAGAGTCCTTTGGCCCGATTGATTTGCTAATTTTAAATGTTGCTAATCAATTATACGCTGAAATAGCGTCCGATGAGTCAGCACAATTGAAACGCCAAATGGGTGTTGGATTGTCACAAGGGTAAAGTAGTTGACACAGCCGTTGATTTAAGTAGATAACTTGATTGCATTAGCGACTACATCGGCGCAAAGTGTACCGAGTCTTGTTCTCTCATCTCTCGTCTCGACTAACTAATACTCGAATCTTGCTAAATTGTAAGAATGTTGGTTTAGCAATATGTGTGTTGTTGTGAAGAGTGTAGGAATAATTGTTAGAATTCCTTTGCTACTTCCACGTTCTAAGCGTCTATCTTTTAAAATTTTAATTTTAAATTCTCGCTAAGAAATTATACAGCTTCGTCTAATTATGCTTTGTTATGAAAAGCAGTTACTTGACGTTCATGTAATCGAAAATATATTTCATTTAAAAACCTATTACTAAAGCTGTGTAAATAAGTTGTATCCTGTTAAATTTATTACATTCTATTTTACTATCGTATAAGTGTTATAGTAGGTATTGATACCCTTTTATTATAATATGATCAATGTTCCTCGGGGAAGAGAATGAAGCGACTAAGTTCAGTTTATATTTACTTAAGTTATTTAGTTTATTTTTAGAAAACATGATATATTTTGTCGGAAAACTGTTATTCTCTTCTTTTGAGGAACAATAGGCCTATTGTATAGGTACCTAAACGTTATTATTTTAAGGCATGACATTTTTATTAATTAATTAGAATCTGATGTCCAGTGTCCATCGATTAATCAGTATGAGTTATTGGTTAACTGTCTTCTTTTGCGTTAAGTATACAGTACTACTTATATAATTTAGGTTAGGTAGAATAATTTAATTTAAAACATACGAAATGGACACTCAATATACGTGGTATCATCGAAACTAGTCAAACGTATAAGACTACCTACAAATAAAAATACTTATACTTTAAAATTATATTGTTAAATAGTTCCAAAATCGTTTAAATGGTTCTTTACAATCTAATATTAAATCGTGATTAGACTGCTATTCGTCTCGTTGTGGCGATAAATGGTTCGTCTAGGACGGTTCATATATCTAGTCGCAAGTTAACTATTACATCACGATCGGTTCGAGGTACCAACATTTTACCGTTAGGTAGGTATTTAATAATCGTAACATCTCATAACTTCGCGGTTCGAGTACCTATTTATACCTACGTACTTAGCTAAAGCTTGACTGTTGTTGATCTCAAACATTATGTGTTATTGTGTATATAATGTAATCACATGTTAAATTCCACAATCACATTATACTTATGTACTTATATATCTATGTACCTATAGGGGTAATGGAGTCGGGCTTCAAGTAAATTTAGAAGTGCACCAACACGAAACAAGTAGGAATAGACTTGTGGTTCAAGTACTGTATTTAACAATAAATATAATTACTATGTTAATATTATAATTATAGAACTTATTTATAGCAAATGCAACAGATTCATTGACAGTCAGTAAAATTCAAGATCAACTTTTTTTCTGGATATCAATGCAATATCGAGAAATCTTAATTAAATTCACTTAATATTTAAAAATATACCAATAATATATTTGAGTAGGTACTTTTCAAAATGGCTGTGTGAATCTGTTGTAGCTCCACTCAACTACTTTATAATCCCAGACCGCACTGATCGAGTGGTCAAGCCTCGGTAGAATTGACAATATAGATATTTCAAACGCTATTAATTATTAACATTTTGTAATATTAAGAACAAAACGCCAGGAAACATGTGAATAATTGCTAGAACATAATATTAAGAAAGAAACAGAACTATAGCCATGATTCATACTCCATAATGCTAAAGCAACCTAATTCTGTAGTCATCACTATTCCAATAAATCTTTAAAGATGTGCCAGTCAAATTTAATACCTTTGATAAGGCTGTACAATAATCTATAAAACCAATTAAAATATTTCAAATGAAATATTAATTTATTAACTGTGGATGACTAGAGGCCAGCCAAAGTTTTAATGACATAAGTAAACAAACATATCCATGCAATAACATAAATAAATATTCTATTTATATGGCAAAAATGTGGAAACAATAGTGAGTTTTTATTTATGTCATTGAAATTTAATAGCTTACACTAGAAGTGTCTAATAGAAACACTCAATTAAAATCCAGGTTGTTTATATATTCAATCAAAACCTGTATAGCACTTTCTATGAGTGAAATATAAATTTATAATCACACTTCAAGTGTAAAATGTTATATCATCGGATAGTTAGCTTGTATACAAAGTGGTGTTAATGTGTTGGGCTGTTGTAATCATTGCTGTTTGTTACAAACTCCTTTGCTAACTTTAGAATCGTAAAATGTAACCAATGTTAAATGAAACTTTCATTTGTAGTTCAGATATTCACAAATATGCAGGGTTTATCTGTATCTCTTCATTGCCCATCTCTTGCACCAAATATATAGCATATATACTTGTAATTTTGTTGACACAAAATTGTTATCATAGATATAATGTATATACCTATCTCAGAAATGGATTGATAAATTATCATATCACTTGCCACTTAAATAAAAAATCATTGTCTCATTATTGTGTTAAAAGATTTATTAACATTTTGTTTAGAAATATTAGATATTTTATTTTATTATTACACAATATAATTTTTACTAGAGTTTATAATAGTAATGAATTATGTAAACTATAAAAATGTCTATAATACATAATTACATAGAATAATGAGTTTTATTTTAATCTCTAACCTTAAAAAAACATTTTTATCTAATCAGAGGAATAATTAATAGGTAATATTTACAACCAAAATTATAAGAGTAACATTTAATCAACTGCATCTAATACTTGTTATGCAAATCAATATTATCAACATGATCTAAAGGTTTTCCTACATTAATCAACATACATATACAAGGATTTACAAGTAGCAACTTCATTACTTGTACTGTTTACTTTGGATCCAAAACAATAACAACTTACCACTTTAGTTCTCATCATAATAGCGTCTCTTCATCGCCCTATATTTCTTCAACATGTATAGTGCTTCAATTTCCTTAACAACAAATTCTCCATGCTTAACCATCATTTTGATCTTCTCTGGATCCTGTTCTCCACTGTTCTTCATGAAAACTTTATGAAGTCTCGATCGGAACAGGTCGTAACCTTGAGGCCAATCTTTACCCAGATGTAGTAACTATAAAACAAAAAGATCATGTTAAAATTCCAGTTAATTCGGGATCACTTGTAGCCAAAGACATTAAACTATATACGAGCAGTAGACGGGACATCACGAAGAAATTTGTGATCCAAAATTTTTTACCAATAGGTAAAAAGTCCCTCAGTCTAGTAGTCGCGTTGCTATGCAACGCTTAGATAGCGCTACTGACAAACGGCATCAACAATTTTGTATGACAATTTTCCCAATGCCCGCTCTATAGGTTCTTTTAAATCTCTTTGCTTGTAGCATATGATTACGTCTTCATCTTAGAGTTCACCGAGTGGTCCATACCGTTTTGTAGAGATTTATAACTGCTCTTCGTTGTGGTTGAGACATTTTCAGAAATATACTTTCACAAGTTTTTACGACGTAATTTCTTCTAAACCAAAACAAAGTTCATAGTCCAATATTCTACGTGAAATGTTTTGATCACAATTTTGACAATAATCAAAATGACAAAACAAACAATGACAAGTTGACAACGACAAGGGCAATGACATTTCTGAGGCACTACCAATCTAGCAGCGTTGTTAGCATAGATAACATAAATTCGTTAAATCTACGTAAATGCTCCATGGACCTAAAAAAAAAGGCGGACGGAACTTCACTAAGAAAGAATTGAAGCACCCATAGTAAGTCAGTGCGCTTGTCCATACAAGCCAGCACACACACATTCACACCATAGTAAGTCAGCCGTCGGCCATTACGCTTCGAACGACACTCGCGGTTTCATACGGTGTTATTTTGTCTAATAAAAATCAAAGTATGCCGTCATGTGTTGCAAAAAGTTGTCTAAACCATAGTAGTTCAATTAAAAAAGCCAGGGGATCACTTTTCATAGTTAAAAATGTCATTTTGAAGCTTATTTCTCGATTTTACGTCAATAAATTTTATAAACATCTCGAAATCAATCAGTGTTGCAACTATTTCAAGGTTCAAATTATTTTAAAATTGGGAGATTTATATTTTGTTACTATTTATCGTTATTGTATTCTTCTGTATTTTTACAAGTTTCCCCACGGCAAATGATGCATGGAAAAATGATTGTATAAAAATAATAAGGGAGTGTAGACATGGAATAGGAATGTAGACGTGTAGGAATGAAACATAAAATAGCTTTTAATTAAATATTTATAGGCGAAAAATACTTAAACATTCGTTTTCACCATTTAAGTAAATTAGAAGGGATTTCTAGATGTGTCAATAGCAAAAGTCAAGTCTACAAAAATTTGAATAACCAAAAGGGATTGTAAAACTTTATTAATATTAAACGAGTTGTAAATATTTTATATCCAATGTGCTTAAATTATTTTACCTTTATTTTAAAAATAGGTATCTCTCACAAAAAAATTGTAATTCAACTTAAGTTCAAGGGAGATCTTAATTAAATATTGTTTAAAAATGGGTAATTTTTTCCTTCATCTGGCATCCCTATACAAACTCACACATATAAACACGGCCGCCATTGTGGTGCTTCAATCGTTTCTTAGTGAAGTTCCGTCCGCCTTTTTTTTTAGGTCCATGTTCCAAAAAAAACCTTTTTGTTCTTGCCTATGGTTGACTAGTAATTGCCATTATTAAAAATTTGCTTTGCCGTGGGCTGTGATATACGCGTGGACAAAACTACACTATAATAAAAGTATCTCTCTTTTCTCTTAATCAGTGGTATCCACACAAGTAGTGCCCTCCAATTTCTCATAAAGTTTATATCCTAGCCTCAGTTTTGTTTTATCACTTTCAATATCAACATTTCCTTTTTTTGCCGTTGGCTACTTTATAATTACGTCACAACCATGGACCTAAAAAAAAGGCGGACGGAACTTCACTAAGAAAGAATTGAAGCACCCATAGTAAGTCAGTGCGCTTGTCCATACAAGCCAGCACACACACATTCACACCATAGTAAGTCAGGCCGGCGGCCATTACGCTTCGAACGACACTCGCGGTTTCATACGGTGTTATTTTGTCTAATAAAAATCAAAGTATGCCGTCATGTGTTGCAAAAAGTTGTCTAAACCATAGTAGTTCAATTAAAAAAGCCAGGGGATCACTTTTCATAGTTAAACATGTCATTTTGAAGCTTATTTCTCGATTTTAAGTCAATAAATTTTATAAACATCTCGAAATCAATCAGTGTTGCAACTTTTTCAAGGTTCAAATTATTTTAAAATTGGGAGATTTATATTTTGTTACTATTTATCGTTATTGTATTCTTCTGTATTTTTACAAGTTTCTCCACGGCAAATGATGCATGGAAAAATGATTGTATCAAAATAATAAGGGAGTGTAGACATGGAATAGGAATGTAGACGTGTAGGAATGAAACATAAAATAGCTTCAATTAAATATTTATAGGCGAAAAATACTTAAACATTCGTTTTCACCATTTAAGTAAATTAGAAGGGATTTCTAGATGTGTCAATAGCAAAAGACAAGTCTACAAAAATTTGAATAACCAAAAATTGTAAAACTTTATTAATATTAAACGAGTTGTAAATATTTTATATCCAATGTGCTTAAATTATTTTACCTTTATTTTAAAAATAGGTATCTGTCACAAAAAAATTGTAATTAAACTTAAGTTCAAGGGAGATCTTAATTAAATATTGTTTAAAAATGGGTAATTTTTTCCTTCATCTGGCATCCCTATACAAACTCACACATATAAACACGGCCGCCATTGTGGTGCTTCAATCGTTTCTTAGTGAAGTTCCGTCCGCCTTTTTTTTTAGGTCCATGAAATGCTCAAAATCTGTTTTCTATATAAAATGAAATCAACTTTTATGCGGATAAGCAATGTGCGCAGTAACTTCGTCGTTCCTAGTGGATGCGACCTATTATGAGTACAAATACTAGCAGACCCGTGTTTATTTCCATGGGCGCCAGTCAAAATACACAACTCAAACGAGTTTTAATTTATTCTATCCTCTTGTCTGCAAGACCAATATGGCGCTTGTTATGATGTGTGTATGACACAATTTCTTTAACATAATAATCACAGACTACTAGATACTAATATTTATCTACTATTATAATAATGTTCTTTCACTGGGTCAATCTTCAATTTTTGAACTTCCGTTGAGGATAATGACACCCGATACTTTTAATGCTAGTGCAACCATCCATTGACAAAAAACTAAAATACAATTTATTTTAATTACGTTTAACTAAATTGAAATTAAAATAATTTATATTTTTGTTTTTTGTCAATGGATGGTTGCACTAGCAGTAAAAGTATCGGGCGTCATTGTCCTAAACGGAAGTCCAAAAATTGAAGATTGGCCCCACTGCGATACATATTACAGATCATAAATCATCTATTTATTTTTTATCTTTTGCTACGAGCGCTTTGGCGCATGCGATTGGCATAAAGGCCTCGAAGCCATGCCAAAAACATTTTAAAAAAAATGGCGCATGCGCGGTGATATCGGGAATTTTGGCGCCATAAGTTTGTATATCGGTGGATAATTATAGTTTTATTAGTGTTATTTATTGATTATCTGATTCATGTTCAATGAGTGTAGATAAAATAGTGTATGAAACTGCACATACTAGGTAGGTATCATACTCTCGTGTTTATTATTATTACCCCTCATTATGTTCCTACCAGTTTCTTAAACTACTATTCTAGAATCTTTAGTAGATTTTCAACCTTAACATAATAATGAATGGTAATAATATTCTGCTGGTGTCTGTACAAACAAAGTTTTTATCTGAATATTATAATGCAAAACTGAGCTGCACACCCGCAACGAATAAAAAAAAGAGCGCCCATGAATCCGTCTCCTAGCAACATCAATTTGTTAGTCAAATATTGACAAAATATTGAAATAGGCTGGAGTTTTTAAATTCATAGAATTTTCTTTTGCTTACGGTTTGATAAGTTAAACGGGAGACACGAAGTAATACAGAATGGATGATTACGATGACGAAGAAGGTATAAATAACATTCACATTATTTTATAACTATCAAGTGCATTATTGATATTTAAGTAGCTTATGTAGATACTTCATTTTAATACTTGCAAAGTATGCACCTCTACTAAGACCACAATAGTTCTCTATAGCGTACCTACTTATTTAGTTAGCTAATTTTACTTATGCCTAGAAAAAAACCTTTACATCTAAGTATCTTGTTATTTTTTTTGGTCTTTTATGTACTTAGATTTGGTTAGTTTATAAAGCAATTTTATTCATTTTTATCATTGTTTATGTAGGTCCCATAACATAATAGGTACCTACATTATGTTGCTTTATAAATTATTTACTTTTACGAGTAGGTTAGGTATGCATTTTGGCAAGAAGAAGCAGTATTCTATGACCACCACTGTATTTATTTCCACTCACCAAGCGTAAAGTTGCAACTTTTGTAAAGGAAAACATCCAATTCCGTAATAAGCCCCATTTGGTCTTAACCCATCAGCGCGACAGGAAGACAAGAAACATTAAAAAAAATACTTCTCGTTAGATACGAATTTAGTTACCTACTTACTGTCCTCTCCCTCAACAACCGGCCCGCCTCCTCCTTCGCGAGCATGACTGCTTCGCAGAAGGACGCGACCGCTTCCCACTACATTTCGTCGGCAGCATGGCCTCGACCGCTGCCGGGCGCGAGGGGTCTCCGCCTATCGCCGCCGTGAGAACACGACGGTGCTCTGCCCATCTAAGCTGTATATACCGAAAACATTTTTATTTATAATGCTATGAAAAGAATACTTAATAGATAAGTTTTGACTACTCGGAAACCCTCTGGAGCCATTGTACTTATCATATTCACCAAATTTTATTATGGTCTCTGGAACACCTTTAAAATCGTAAAACAACAGGAGCTGTTTCCTACATTTCAACATTTGACGTAAGCTAAAATTTAAGGGGCCTTTCTATTATTGATTTTAGAATTGATACGTTACGGTAACGTATCAATTCTAAAACAACAACTCTTAGTAGGTAACGTCGTTACCTACTGAGAGTTGTTCTTAATGATGAGTACAATGATCCTTTTGGAGGTTTCGATGAGAGACGCAAGTAAGAACATACGTTTTACGACACAGAAGGGGAAGAGGGTTCGGAACTTCCGCCGCCAGAGGAAGAAGAAGTAGAAGAAGAGGTCGAAGCAGAATCCGTCCTCACAGAATATGACCCTGATGACTTTATTTCTGAAGCTATTATCAGTCCAGAATCTACCATACCAATCGATATGTTCGATTTTGAGTATCCTTTTATTAATTTTTGTATGTGTTTAGAAAATGATTGAGTATAATCATTGTCTAAAACTTTTTGGTGGTACAGACATATTCCATTTCGGTCTTATGCAGCGACTAAGCGCTGCGAATACCTTATTTGCAATTTTACTTCCTTTGCGTGACCCTACCAATGTTTTAGCTATGATTAGATAGGTACGATGTTCGATTTTGAGTATCCTTTTATTAATTTTTGTATGTGTTTAGAACATGACTGAGTATAATCATTGTCTAAAACTTTTTGGTGGTACAGACATATTCCATTTCGGTCTTATGCAGCGACTAAGCGCTGCGAATACGTTGTTTGCAATTTTACTTCCTTTGCGTGACCCTACCAATGTTTTAGCTATGATTAGATAGGTACTTACACGAGTATACTTTAGAAATTTAAAAGATAATAAATCATTTTCATTTCCTCAACCAAATAAAGATATTCTTACGGTTACAACTGTCACAAGTATTTCAATCTTTGCGCGTGTGATGATATGGTCGTGTGCTATTCGGCTGGCAGCATGATTACTTTTCTGGACGTCAATACGAAGCAGACATGGTTCAGAAGGAGTTCGACTGGAGGAACTGTTGGGAGTATTACTGTAATTAAAGAGTTTTGCTATTTAATTGCACATCGTCAGTTATTATTATTATATTTTAAGGGTTGGAGTCATTGTAGGAGGAGGATTTGGTAACCGCACGTTAACACCACAGTTAAGTAATGGGCCTTGCTGCAGGGTATATTGAAATTAATTACAAGATACTAACTGAAATAACTGATTGAAGACTTGAAGAACTAACGATTAATTTACTTGATATCGATCTTCTCTATAGACCACTATCTCAATTAATTACATTCTTCTTTCTTATAGTCCTTTCGAAAAGACCCCAACTACCGTCTAGCGATAGCAGAGGACAGGCAAAATGAATATGAACCTTTAATAATCCTGTACACGTGGCCCCAAATGGAAATAGATGCAGTTCTTCGCGATGGTACTAAAAATGCATATTCTATTTTGGACTTCAGGTAATTCCTCGTTTATCTATACCATTATATTTTTAACCATTTCACAACGATGTAAGAGACACTGTCCAGTCTTCGGTTGCAGCGAATATCACTATTCCAGTGACTATACCTATCTAGAAACGTCACAAACAACCCATTTATTGGGCAACGCGATATGTCTGCGTCAGATTACGATGACTTCTAACAAGGAAGTCATAAAGTCTGACAGCTAATCACGCAGTCTTCTTTACGGTTAGTCAGAAGTCTAAGAGGCTGTAACCAGTTTAACACAAGTCTAAACCGCCCGTCGTGCGTGCGTCGTTTAAACTTTTTTCTGGCACGTAGGGGTCTTGGATCAAAGTTCTTTGATCTCTACATAATGTAACTAGGTTTTTTCCTTTCCAGTCCTGATGGTGAGCTTTTAGCATCAGTGGGCAAGGAACCAGATTACAACATAACCATTTGGAATTGGAAACGCCACAGGATTCTTCTACGCACTAGTGCATTCACTTACGATGTTAACGCCGTCATGTTTTCGCCTTACTGTGAAGGACAACTGACTACAGCAGGTTATTTACAGATTGTCAAAGTTTTTTTTTATCTTGGTAAAATCATCAAAAATGTGTACGGCACCCAGAGCAGGGCACGAGGGACTGTCATACTTGTACTGACTAAAATCCACGATGTCCTTCAATAGCCCTTTACGTTTCGAGGTACGGTATTCGTTAGTCCCGAGACCCCGGCAGGCTTTGGCCCTCTAAGGGGGGTCTCATTTAGGCGCGTGTGAAATACAACGCACCGTCGACCCGGGCATGGTCCATGGTCGGACAGTGAGTCGCCCATTACTCGCCGTGGGCGTCTACCACTGCGAGTGGTCTGTGAGGTGGACGCTGTCCTCTCCCTCGCGTCCCACCTCCTTCTTCGCTAGTATGACTGCTTCGCAGTAGGAGGCGACCGCTTCCCATTCCGTTTCGCCCCGCAGCATGGCCTCGACCAATGCCAGGCGCGAGAGTTTGCCGCCTATCGCCGTCGTGAGGACACGGCTGTGCTCTGCCCAAGCGGGGCAGTCCTTCATGTCCTCCAGGTGTTCACCGCGCCGCGATTGCGGCGTGCCCGATAGATTGTCTATTTAACGTTAGTTTTACAGTTACAAGGTATCGTCATCACATAAAATATACGGTACAATATTGAAGGCATACCCTCAAATTTGGGAGCCTCTTGTGCTTTCCTTTAGTATTAGAAGGCTCGAGTCTCTGCCTGGTGGACGCTGGTAGAAAAATAACAACCCTCATGTCTAAGGGCACTCCCTCACCGCGAGCATTCACTTGTAATGTAAAGGCAGTCCCTCACCGTGAGCATTCACCTGTAATTTAACATAAAAGTGCGCATTTTGATGCTCTATTGTCTTCGAATGTTCGAATCTGTAACGTTACATTACAGGTGAATCCCTGTAATCTAACGGATAATGTGAAGGATTCAGCTGTAATGTAACGTTACGCGCCCTAAAGTTACAGATTCGAACATTCGAAGACAATAGAGCATCGAATTGCGCACTTTTTTGTTACGTTACAGGTGAATGCTCGCGGTGAGGGAGCGCCTTAAGGAATTTGATTTAACAATATTGTTTTAGGTGCTGCTCATATAAAATTCTGGAAAATGGCACAGACATTCACTGGACTTAAACTAAAAGGAGAATTGGGTAGATTTGGTAAAACAGAAATCTGTGATGTCCTTGGCGTTTATCCTATGCCCGATGAAAAGGTAAACAGTTTACATAATAACGAAAAAAACGCTTTGAATGTACTTATACCTTCACTTGTAACGACATGACAAGTAATTAAATCTTGGCAGTTTTCCCCATGCCCCTCTCTAGGAATTTTGCGAAGCGGACCCTAGATCCCTGGTTTGCACCTGAAGAGGCCACGCACTCAAAGAAAAAATAAACAGTAAAATAAAATAGTAAAGCACTGCAACACTTCTACGAAGAAATGAACATGACCTACAATTACACACTTGTTGGTGTCTGTTGAGTAGGAACTGAAAGAACCTAAGAGGTCTCGCAATGCTGATGTCGCCGAGGATCATGTTAAGGTCAAGCGCCGCCACTGCTCACACTAGGCCTCATGTTGCGAAACATTTTTTTTGGTACAGTCACGAGCAATAGTATGTATACACTAAGCAGTATTCAGAAGCGATGTTCTGCTACCGTATTGATTAAACGTTTGCCTTTTAATTAGACTTCTATTTCCGAAGCCATACTATTACAAACTAGGTCTTATTTCAAAGTGGAAATCAGTATAAATTGCGTTTGAATTTTGTTAACTGTTTACATGTTATTGCTCGTGAAGTCGTGACTGTAGGTACTGGCAAAGCTGATGTCGGTGTCACATCACAATTACATTTGGTAAAGGTGACTTGGAACCAAGTCACCATCCAACAATGCCTCAAGCGAGCAGCTCAGGCTTTATATTCTTCGTCCTGAAAAAATAGGGCCTCGCACATCAAGCGTTATGCCCCTCCTAGATTCGGTCTCGCTACGTCAACGATTCAGTTGTTTACTTAGGCATATAATGCAAAGTTCGTTAACGTTAAAGAGGTTAAGCAAAATATAAAATTATCAAACAATTACCTAGAAAAACATAAGGTAGGTAAGTTTTTTCCAAAGCAAAAAATATTGATTTTGCTATATTTTTAACCGACTTCAAAAAAAGGAGGAGGTTCTCAATTCGTCGGAATCTTTTTTTTTATAAAGGTACGCGTAAATTATGAACAATACCATCGTATCTAAAGGTCATGTTTTGTTACGAACATAGCTTTCAAATGGGGTACCCTACTGATTAAATTATGAGGGTTGAGCGATACAGAATAGTAATACGGGCTAACAGGGTTTAATTTTCAATATTTAAGGTATTAAGTGGATGTGAATGGGGCAACATATTAGTGTGGGAGGCTGGCCTCGTCAAACTAGAAGTTACACAGAAAGGAAGAAAAGTTTGCCATAAAGCACCTATTGTAAGTGAATTCCTTTGTTAACTAGCTTTAATTGCTTGTGGTTTTTCCCGCATGGTAGTCGAAAGTTATCCCACGGAAACGTAACTGATCTAACTAACTTTGATCCAATTCTATTCAGCCGTCTTTGCGTGTAACATCCATTCATCGTCACAAATTCCTCCTCCATTAACATCCATATAATCCGCAAATAACACCGGTTTAGAAACGATGCTAAGCCTATTCCAATGGGTTATTATTTTGCTTTTATGATTCTACTCATTACAGAATGATGATCTTGATGATCTTCATTCTCGCTCCAATGTTAACTCAAGGCATTTTCAGATTCAATTCATGCTGAGCCCAAAATATGATGAAGTGACGACAATCGCTCGCGACGGGTGTATCCGAGCGTGGTATTGGGATACGGTGGACCAAGCTGATCCTTCTGAAGAAGACCCTTACGTCGAACTCAACCCTGTTGCTGAGACTTGCGTTCGTATCTTGTGTCGCAGAAATAATAATGAACTTGTCTAAAGATTTCACACAGCATCGTAGCAACTCAAAGCACCCTTGATAAAATGCAGATTAAGATCGCAGAAACTTTGATGGCAGGCATCTTCAAGGAATCAACAAATATCGCTGTTATTGATGATATGATAGTGATGCAACAAATGAAGTATTGATAAAAATCTTCTTATTCAACTACTTGACCAAATCTATAAGAGTTAAAACATTTGACCGCTCCGCAGCAGCTTTGCTTTAGGCTGCTTTTCCACCAGAGATGCGCTATGCTACGTTGCTAAGGATGCGTTTGATATCCACCAATCATATTCATTTGTTTACATAACACACACACACATAATGAATGTGATTGGTGGATATCAAACGCATCCTTAGCAACGTAGCATAGCGCATCTCTGGTGGAAAAGCAGCCTTAAACGTGCGTTACACACTGCGCGCTTGCATAAACTTCAATATTTCTCTTTTTCGTTCACAAAACGGGCGTAAGCAAAGCGTGCGTTTAAAAGCGTCCAATGTACCTATACGCGCTGTTAAGTCTTTGTTTGATATCTTCATTTTATAGGTGCCAGATTGCCAGATAATGTGTCTAAAACATAGAGCAGACATGTATTGGTATGCACAAGTGAGTATAAAGTAAATCAAAATGATTATAGGTAAACATCGATATACTTATTTAACAAATCTTATTATTTTTTCAAAGGATGGCAACGGAGGCATTTGGATTGTAGACTTAGAAATTGATAAACTAGAATGTGACCATCGAAGAGTAATAACTTGCCATGCTGGGGGCGTCGTTGCCATGGCGGCTTTAAGAACGCATCCCGTGCTGATAACCGCAGGAGAAGATGGGACTCTACAAGCATATAATACTGATACGCATCAACTACTGGCTCGATACCTTTTCCCGAAACCTATTTCGTGCATGTTTTATCCCCCTGTGGATGTAAGTGGACTTTTATTGATTTCGAAGGCGACTAGACCGCAAAGATCTGGCCATAAATATCGTGTCCAGCAGTAGCTGCTGCCTCGGTCGATTGTTTATTATAGAAACTGATCACGCTTCTAAAGGTGCTAATCTCTTGGTCCAAAATGGATTGATTTGATTGAGTTTTCACGCTAAGGCCTCGTTCATGGACACGCGGAGCGTCAAACGGCGCGAAAAGCGAGGTGTGCGCTGCGTTTTTCTGGCAGCCTTCTTCGCATGTCACGCCGCCTGACACCTCGCTTGTCCATGAATGAGGACTAAGAAAATTTACCACCTGAGTTAGAACTATTGAATAGTAAAGTATATCTATCTGTTTCTTAGCTCTACCACACTCTACGAAAGCATTCCTCTAAACATCAAATTTGCTGCCAGTTGCTTTTTATAAAACCTGTAAAAGCAATCGTATCGCGATTAAATAGTTGAGATAAACAGTCGCCTTCTGAATTTTACAAAAAGATTGAGAGAGACAGTTTTTATTCAATATTTGAACAAAAAATATGTTGTTTCCTTCAAATTTTCAGGTGGATGAGACCTCATGCATTTTAATAGTGGGTTTCGCGGACGGTATAATGCGTACGTTATTACTGCACCCTAACGTTTTGGTGAATCAGAGGATGATGGTCGATATACGAGTACATTCGACACTTACTGTTCATAGTCAGGACTCTGAAAACCCTGACGTCTTAGATATGATTTCGGTGAGAAATATCAGAATCAACTCTTTATGAACATATCGCACACCTAGCAGTATAATGACACAATTACATTTTTCTAATTTTACAGAAATGAAGATTAAAGATTTTACAAATGTTTGAAACGAAGTTATGGGTTTATTTTACATTTTGTCATGGATTTTATGGTTTTGGCAACTAGTATGGACCCTAACAGATACTTAGGGGAAAAAAAACCACTTCAGGACTCCAGGAATTACTTCATAACCGTCAAAGAAGAAGAAGAGTCATGCAATTGTGCCGTTATACTTTTAAAATTTTCCAAAAATGACATTTATGCCCCTAAAGCCATAGTTATACAGGATGTGAAAACCAAGAAATAAAGGCAAAAAGTAATATAAAATGTATGAAACTAACATACCTGAAAAAGTTTAACTATAACAAATTATGATAACCTACATTTGGCTCATAATCGTTGAGAAATGGATATCATTTAACCATGTCAAAACTAAAATAAAGTAAAATCACGTATCTTTTCTGGTTTAAACCAGTTCAGCTCTTATAATTTCTAGCCTCGTCTATGTACAACCCCTAAATGTTGTCCACGGACAACCCTTACTTGAACATTATAATTATCAACTGTAGTATACCTCGTGCTGTGCTGACGTGCCTTCGAACGTGATTCGTCAGGGAATGGAGTATTTTATTCCATTTTCGGACATCCAGCTTGGTCATAAATCTCAAATATGGTTCAATGCAGAATGGAATGACGTCCGTAAAGAGAATCTGCCTACCAAGCATGAGTCAAGACCCGTAACCGAAAAGCTAAGGCACGTAAGTTCTCACGAGGAAAAGCGAATTTAATTCTGCGGCCAAGTTCTGCAAGAGGGTTCTGCGTACGGCTCGTTTTGACCACGTCGGATGTATTGGGGCAAAACTAGTATCGCACCCTTCGGGTAGTAAAAAGTTTTGGTTTCTGCCAAAAAAAAAAACGGTCGAAACAAATTTCGGTCGCCCCACTTTGCCTCCAATGCTTATACCTGATGGGTCGCTGTCGCTGGTCCATCTGCATGTGAGAAAGCAAATTTATTTGCATCTCTCTTTGCAGGCAATTTACGTCTACTAACTGACACACTGGCTCCAAGCAACAACTGACTGTACCTCGATGTAACTCTTCGGTGTCGGAAGTCACAGTTTGTATTAAAAGAGTCAGTCTAGACGTGAACAAGGCCAGCGGGCCTGCATACCAGCAAGAGTGTTGAGGCAGTGTGTGACTGAACTGTCTCCTGTGTTGACATACCTGTTCAGCCTCTCTCTTGATAAAAGAATAGTGCCAAAATTCTGGAATCTTGCGAATGTACCACATTTTTTTTAAACGTTGTAAAATCATAAAATGGGTCGTCCCTCCCAGGTCAGAGTAGAAGGGACTACTAAATTCCACGGTGTCCTTTAATAGCCCTATTCCTCGGCAGGCTTTGGCCCTCTAAGAATGCCCCGTCATTATGCTGAGAGCTCTTTCGACCCGGGCATAGTAAGTGAATAGCCCATTACTCGCCGTCCGGATGCTGTCAATGTAGCATCTGTGCCAGAAAAGGGCGACAGTGCAGACCCTGCTCGTTACCGTCTGATTGCCATTACCTCCATTCTCTGCAAGGCATGGAAAGGGGACTGAACAGTAAGCTGCTGACCTATCTCGATGACAATGATCTTCTCAGTGACCGTCAATATGGCTTTCGTCGGAGACGGTCAACTAGTGATCTTCTTGTGTATGTCACGGACTGCTGGCTGGGGCGAAATCATCGAGAAACACGATGAAGCACTTGCGGTTTCGCTTGATATCTCGAAGGCAATTGATAGGGTCTGGTACGCTGGTCTACTCAGCAAGCTTCCTGCTTATGGCATGCCAGATGACTTTTGTAAGTGGATATCAGACTTCCTGGTCGGCTACATGGCTGCTTCTCTGATCTCATGGTTATTGATGCCGTTCCGTGTTCCTCAGGGGGATGTTCTCTCTGCAACTATTTTCCTGCTGCACATCAATTACCTACTTCATTCTGGTATTGTTGGGTATGCAGATAACAGAACGATTTCAGAGAGATACTTGTTCAGCGCAAAAACCACAGGAGATGAAGTTTGTTTCTTGAGAAAGGCCATGGCAGAGCGGTCAAATTGACCCTTGCGATGTCAAATGTGCCATTTCTACTTATTTACTAAGTTAATAAAATGTCATATTTCGGCACATCTGACAAATAAGCCGTTGTTATACTCGGAAGCGGGGGAAACGTACCAAGTAGTACAATGACACTAAACGCCCTCTCTCGACAAGTAGTAAAACTATCACCGTGTCGTTTTACCACTTTATAAATTATGCACTTTTAAACACTTAGGCCGCAAAAACTCAATTTCGCTTTTTTTGCAATTGTGCCATTATACTGCTAGGTGTGCGATATACCAACCTAAAAACATGGAATCACATACTAAAAATGAAACCAGTTACAATCTACATGATTATATTTTCAGCTCCTAAAGCCGCATTCGAAAGCAATAACTCAAATAACAATAAACGAACAGCGCACATTACTGCTGACTTGTGGTGAAGACAGTACCATATTCATGTACCAGCTGAAGTTAAGTACTCCTTTCCAACTAGAGAGGATCGGCTTCATAGAAACTCCAAATAATATCGCCTATATGACCTGGAAACCTGGAGAGGCAAGTAACAGACAGTATTCAACTCTTAGAACGTTGTTAGCAGATCATGGAGAACTGCTTTCATACAGCGACAATACAACAAAAAGATCCCACTGCGCAAACTAAGTAAACACAATTTCAAAGATAAATTTATGATTATAGCCTAAGAAACTTATTGAAATAGTAAAATGAAACTTAGGCACGTATTACAGAACGTCTCGGACTCAAACGAGATTCAAGGCATTTGATTGGTTGAAATCTAGATTTAAATAGAGATCAGTGCTTGAGTTTCCTCGTGGTTTCGTTCTGTAATACGGGAATCAGAATTCGGTTCAAAATTCGGGGTCGCAGAATTTTTGAATAATAAATAATTTAACACGAGACATTTACATTATTTTGTAAAGAAAATTCTTATAATAATTCCCTCCTTTTGCTCTGTCCTCCCTTATATTTTGTATTGCAATAGCAATCTGTGACTATTAATTTAACTCAATGATCAACTATTTATTGAATACAGATCATTACAGCATTAAACAATTACAGAGACCATATGGCCACATTCCAGCTCCATTATCAGTCAGATCCATGTCAACATAATAATATTGCATGCAACATAATATATTAATTAAATATAGTCACCTAAACCTTAAAGTTCTCGAGTGCGACCACGGACCGGAAAACGCAGCGTAGACAGCCCTCCCACTAGGTGGACCGACGACATCGTGAGGGTTGCGGGCAGCCAATGGATGCAACAAGTGGTGAATTGTCGTTCGGCGTGGCGGTCTAAGGGGGAGGCCTATGTTCAGCAGTGGACGTCCCGGCTGATGATGATGGTGATGATGATGACCTAAACCTTTAAATATTCTCTCTGCTGGAATACAGGCCTCCACTCTGGGTGAGGGAGTGGGTCGTAATATACCACGCGGTCGAAGTGTGGGTTGGTATATGTCACATTTCCTCAAATTTTTGGTCCTATAATATGTCTGTTTCCTCTAAATGTTTTCCTTCACCATTTTAAAATACCTATAGTGATTTCTACTTAAAAATCTTAACTTAATGATTCTGTATTTTGTTTGCCGGGAAGATAAATAATTAATTTATCTTCCCGATCACCTATTTTATCTTTTGTTTTTTTATTGTATCAGGAATTTGTGCTGCTGCTCTGTGGTCAGGTTGGCCTTTTAATGGAAGTCGTGCTGCCGGAGCCAAAAGTCCGCAAATATACTGAAATCACAACTTTCAAGTTAGATTTTAAATCTTACAAAGAAACGTTGGTGAAAAAACAATTGTGAGTACTGCATTTATTCAACATTATGTCCAAAAACATACAATTTTTTTTACTAAATTCTCATACCAATAGAGTAGGTGTCTGACTGAAAAATCTAATTAGTCCATCAGATTATCAAAAAGTATTTGACGCTTATTTTTCTTTTCTTACTGACGAAGATACGACACTTTTAGAATTGACAAACCGTCACAAGCAAGTACAGATTTTACTTGTTTCTGACGTAACGAGCCCTCACTTTCGAATTAAGATGACACGAACATGTTCATCATCATCAGTCTATTATATGTCCCACTGCTGGGACACAGGCCTCCTCTCTGTGAGAGGAAGTGGGCCATAATCCACCACGCGGGCCCAGTGCGGATTGGTGGATGTCACATGTCTTCGAATTTTTGGTTCTAGGACATGCTGGTTTCCTCACGATGTTTTCCTTCACCGTTTTGAGAGCAGTGGTGATGAAATAAATTACACAAAGTAATGTGCGTGGCGGGGTTCGAACCCACGACTTACAACTCGGAAGTCGGGACCGATACCAATGGGCCACCACTGCACACTAGAAGCATTAAGGTCATAGCACATTATACCAGCACCGCAACTGCACAGCTGCAGCACGGCGTCACTTTGATTTTGGGCTACGGCTAGCCGTTGGCGTGTTAACTGCGCGTTGTACAGGAGGTGTAAGCACGCAGTTCGCGCACCGTCTGCGAGGTGCAGCTTGCTGTCACCGTGAACATATTGTTATAAGGCATTCGTTTCGCTAGCAACTCGAAGTCGGCCGCCGCGCCGTAAGCACGCCGTCTGCTCGCTTGCAGCGCACGGGCTGCGAGGCGAGTTGTATGTTAGCGGTAAGCGCGCTGACTTCTCGCCGTTGGCCTTTTCATATTGACATTATGAAATATATTATATGACACATGATCTAAGGCTCTTATTTGAATGACAGGGTAACTGCTGGGTTGTAGCCGTGCCGTTGCCGTGCCGGTATAGTGTGCCATGACCTTTAGTGTGCTCACACGATTACGTTATATCCTTTTTATAAAATTATGCAATGGTTTAACGAAAGAAAAGAAATCAAAGCTGCTGACGGATTATTTTATACAAATTATTGAAGATGACAAATTGCCTATTGCAGTATGCGGAATAGACCTTTCCCAGAAGAAGAAGATCTTGCCAGCATAGACGAAGAGGCTTTGAAAGCTAAGGAAGAGGCTGCGCAAAGAGATGAAGAGGAAGATGAAGCGGAGTGGATTGGTGAAATTGAACTAAGTACGTAGTACGTACATCTTAAGTTAATGCCCGTAGGTATTACTTATACAACGTAGCGCAAAACCTCTCGTGGGGTAACTCAGCCCATGTTACTGAACAATGTTTGATCAAAAACTTTCGGACAAAAAAAAATAAACAAAAAAATATGTTTCATACAAAATGAGAAATTGATCGATCCCATCAGTATGAAAAATCTTTTTCTTTTTTTTCCCAAAAGATTTTGATCAAACATTGTTCAGTAACATGGGCTGAGTTACCCCGCTAGAGGTTTTGCGCTATTAACGTTGCACGTTGTATAGAAAGCTCTCCTCCTAGTCCTTTCTCCTCCTCAACTTCTATAGACTACACTAGTTGCTACGTGCGACTTCATTCGCAATAAGTTTTGACCCACATCTTTACTGATCGCCTACCCGCGCTGTTACTTAAGTATTCTATATCACATTTTTTGTCTATACTTTGTAGACAAAAAAATTGATAGCCCGGATAATGTACACTCGACAAAGTGGAATCATGACCCATTTTGACAATAAATCGTTTGAATCCGTCAAATTGACAAAGATCAAAGTCGTTACCATGGATATGTATGTTTACGCGAATGTGGACCTAATTGTATTTGAAAGTCTGTAGGAAAATAAGCTTAAGGTGGGTCATAATTCCACTTTCTCGAGTGTACATGATAATTTATAAAAATAATTTGTAGCCTAGAAATAACGCAGCTTCGTACCAGTTCAGTTTTATTTACTTCGAAATATTTTTTATTACTCCCGCCCCATCATGACGTATTGACTATTCGCTTATTTTCTCAATTAGGGGATAATAAGTGTTTGTAGTCATCGTAGCATTTTAGGGTAACATTTTTATTGCATCAAAGGGATACAAAAAAATGTTCCGTAGTACTGACCCCTGACTGCAACAAAAATGTTGTCTCCAACCTTGTTCCCATTCAACACTGAAATAATTGTACAGAGCCAAAAAGCGTTGAAGGCTAAAATATCGAGAGAGCTGCTTTTGAACGGCTTTTTGAATTCTGGGATCTTACATACGACTGGATTTCGATCTATAGTCTAGTCTCTCTTTGCTAGTTGGGTAGTTTCTCAAATTTTAGTTCACTTTTCAATTTCATAGGCATGTCTTTTTATTTATTAAAAAAATATCCTAGTGGAAAGCGAAAGCATGTTGGGCACAACGATCACTTGGGCTGACTACTCCGAGGAAGGCGTGTGGGTGGTTCAGCGCGGCACAGGTGCCTTACTCCTCATTCAGCCGGGGAGCAACAAGATCATCAAGTACGCGCCGTTCCCTGGCGCTTGGGTTGATGATTTAACTACCTTGACATTTATGTAAGATATACTTCACTTACCATGTTTATTTAATTAGTTTACTTTAACTCAACGATTTCCATCAGTAAAGCTGCTTTTCCACGAGAGATGTGCTATGTTATATTGATATGGATGCGCTTGATATCCACCAACCATTGGTGCACCACATAGCACAGCACTGGTGGAAACGGAATCAACTAAGATAACATGTTTTTTTTTGTGGAAGGATGCGTGCTATAAATGTGAGCTATAGATGCGTGCTATGGATGTGTACTATGGATGCCTGGTATGGGCCGTTTTCCCTACTATCTACTGCTGCTACTGTAAGAAAAATTCTGAATGATCGTCCTTTTCTGATGGTTACCGGACGGTACTAGGTGCATACATTTTCAAAATTTCTGAGTCTTCGGGGTGTGTCCCGCGGGTATCAGATTTTTTCTGATATACATAGTATGCGGTCGTTCTAAAACAGACCTTTGTCCATGAAACAGATGTGATGAACGCTACCTGGTTGTTGGGACAAACACAGGTATTATCCGAGTGGTACGAATGCCAACTGAAGAGGAAGATAACCCTGAACGTCACTACACGGTATGGGTAAAATCAATCGAGAAGCTTCTGAAAAAACTGAAAGGAAGACGACTGGCTAAAGAAGAGGTCAGTTATTTCTAAATGTAACGGTTATTTTACTAGGAGTACAGTCACGAGCAATAATATGTATAACCTAAGCAGTATTCAAGACCGATGTAGTGCTACCATATGGTAGCACTACATCGGTCTTGAATACTAAAATAACTACTACTACTACTACTAAAATAAAGGCAAAAGTTTAATCAATATTGATTAAACTTTTGCCTTTTCATTACACTTATATTTTGGAAGCCATACTATTACGAAATAGGTCTTATTTCAAAGTGAAAACCAGTATTTTATGAGTAAATTGCGTTTGTATTTAGTTAAGTGTTTACATGTTATTGCTCGTTACTGTACAAATTAAAATCGTAATTTATGGTTTTACCTATTTGTATTGTTTTTCATCATCTGCCTAGCCTTTATATTGGGGTCGGCTTCCAGTCGAACCAGATTCAGCTGAATATTAGTATTTTACATGGAGCGACTGCCTATCGGACCTCCACAACCCAGTAACTGGGTAATACGATACTCTATGATAAGACTGGTTGTCAGACTTTAGAGCTTCTGACTAACAGTAACGACTGTCAAAGATCTACAAATGACAGCCGGGACCAACGGCTTTACGTGATTTCCGAGGCACGGAGGAAACTCGCTATGACAGATGGTCAGCACCCATAGACAGACCAACCCCGGTAAGCGAAGAAGATCGGCCTGTGCGTTTGTAATTATTTAGCCACGAGCTCCTCCACGAGATTTTGATGTAAAGAAGCCAGCACATCAACCTACCACAATCTGCCATATTATTTCTTAAATAAATTTTCAACCACAACACAATTGTGTTCGATTGGAAGCTTTGGGTAGGTCAACTTGCTGGCATCTGTACAATAAAGTATCTATGTATCTATTTTCAGAAACAACCAATTCCTCGCATAGACTTCGTAGATCACTACTATTTACCGATGCATGACCATTACACTGGATCTATCACCGCCATGGAATTTAATCACAATTCAAAGTAAGAGCTCTCAATTATGGGATAAGGTTGCTTTTTGGTTCCGAAATTAGGACTCACGGGTTTGCAAGAAATGGGATAAAGATAGCTTGTAAAAACTGGAAGCGAGCAATCAGCCCACCTGATGGTATAATAACCTGATGGGACTTCCATGGAGTGGTGGGAATGTCTGAGGTCGCAGGACTGTTTGGGGTCGCGGGACTGTCAGGGGTCGCGGGACTATCTGGGGTCGCGGGACTCTCTGGGGTCGCGGGACTGTCTGGGGTCGCGGGACTGTCTGGGGTCGCGGGACTGTCTGAGGTCGCGGGACCGTCAGGGGTCGCGGGACTGTCGGGGGTCGCGGGACTATCTGGGGTCGCGGGACTGCCTGGGGTCGCGGTACTGTCTGGGTTTGCGGGACTGGTACTGACTCTAAACAGGTAGTCGTGACCCTTTAACGTAAAGGGCTACTAAAGGAACACAGTGGATTTTACACAGTACTAGTCTAACAGTCTCTTACGCTCCACAGTGGGCGGGAGGACTTATTATCTTTATGATAATACCTCGTAAAAAATATTAAGACACTGATATTAAAACACTATACAGGGTGAATTTTTCAAGTGGGCGTGGATGGATATTTTCGAAACTATGAGGAATTTCGAAAAACGTTGAAAGGAGTCTCGAGGCCGATTTTGACGAAAACTAAAACTGCATCATTGGATTTTAGAAAAATCAATCACCCTAGCCAGGAATCGAACCCACAGATTTTGGAAAAAAAATCTCACCCTGTATTATTACACCATTCGATAGTGTTGCTGATGAGGATCAAATTCTGGGAAGTAACTATATACGGAAAACTTAAGGAAATAGCAGATTTTTATGAAATTGCTTTTTTTCCATGTTACTTTACTTCTACTGAGCCATAATTTATTCGAAATTAATAAAATTTAAATTTTTCAATGTTTCACTGGATTTGACGTCTCAACAACCCCCCTGTACTTGGCAATACGAAATTATGGAGTTGAACTAAAAATAACATTATTATTGGTAATTTATGTTTCAAATATCCATATTGCCTTGATGGTTGATCAGTTTTTTTGTAATTATACGTTTTCTTTAACTTTCCCGTACATGATTATATCCCAGAATTTGATCCTTATTAGCAACACTATCGAATGGTGTAATAATACAGGGTGTGATTTTTTTTCCAAAATCAGAGGGTTCGATTCCTGGCCAGGATGATAGACTTTTCTAAAATCCAATGATGCAGTTTTAGTTTTCGTCAAAATCGGCCTCGAGACTCCTTTCAACGTTTTTCGATATTCCTCATAGTTTCGAAAATAGTCATTCACGCCCACTTGAAAAATTCACCCTGTATATACCAAAACCAGAACGTTTATTGAACCATTTCAAAGAACAATAGGCACATAACAGTCTGAACAAATTATTCGAATTTTCAATTTTATCTTCAAATTGTGTTACAGGCGTCTAAATTCTTCCCTTTAAAATATGTTACAGGCGTCTATATTCTTCTGGTGCCGATGGAAATATATTCGCATACAACGTCAACTTTCCAGAACGGTTGCTACCAAAAGCGAAATTGCCGCCACCTCCAGAATCCCTAGTAAGTATTAGGTTTTAGCCCTAGTAACTATAGGACATGGTCTTTCTTTTAAGTTGATCAACAGGGAGATTTATCGTAAGTGATACAAAAAAATATTTATTATAAGACTTTAGCTCATTTTTTTGTTAACAATTTTGATATTCATTATTTTTTGTCAAGTGTGAATTTTCCACGAAAATGAGTGAAACAGGTGTTTTTTAACGTCTTCGACTTTTTTCATGTGAGGATCATTTCATTGTATGGGAAGAAAAAAATTGAGACGTCGGAAAATGCTGGTCAAATGCATGATAATTTTCAAAAAAAATATGCTGTTTGAATGAGTTTCCTGCAAGGATGATTCCATTGTAGACAACTTTTAAGTGTTCTGTGTAGTAGATAAATAATTTTCATTATACTCTACGAAGTCTTATTACAAAATACTTACGCTTAGATTCTTCAAAGTTGAGAACTTTTTTTTGTTCAGTTA
Source organism: Agrotis segetum (assembly GCA_036375495.1). Classification (NCBI taxonomy): domain Eukaryota; kingdom Metazoa; phylum Arthropoda; class Insecta; order Lepidoptera; family Noctuidae; genus Agrotis; species Agrotis segetum. Next base: position 549,960 of record JAQSVV010000269.1, on the reverse strand, counting down.
TAATTAACTATAGATTGTTTTGACAGAAAATAAAAAGAGTGAAAGAACATAGCACTGTTGAAGGAGAGTTGATGTCTCACGAACAGCTGAAGCAAAAAGAGGAATTTGATAAAATGATGGCAATCGCCAACGCACATAAGAAAAGAGTTCGCGACCAACTGAACATGCTTACTATTGAATATAATAAACTAATAAAAGCGTAAGTGATTTTTGTTACTTACTATGTGTAACTAAATTTATAGAAAATTTATAGAAAACATTGCAAGTGTTTAGAATTAAAGTCAGTGAGACATCATCTGTAGAAATTAAAAAGTAAAAGTTATGAGTACTTAAAGCCCTGACCTGCAAGATTCTAACAACACTTCATCTACCGCCTCTCTAAGTGTGAGCTCTTGTCTTTAGTCCACCTGCCATCACCACCTTAAGCAAATTAATTAAGGGTGCTTGTACAGGGCGCATGCAACTCGCGCAAGTAAAGGTGCGGGTTTGCGGTTTACACGCGCGAGTACTATGTGCGCAAGCTACTTGATCAAACTGCCCGCGGGGTGCTTGTACACGGCGCATGTAGCTTGAGCATTTTGAGGCACTTGCGCGGGTTACATCCGCCGTGTACAAGCACACTAAGTTAAAAATTTTCTCCAACAAAGACTGAGAGTGGTTCTGCAAAAACCCGACCTTTTGTAAATTCTACTTTCCATTTCAAAATACGGTCTCAAATTACTCAAATTCTATCAAGTAAATTATATCAGGTACTCAAATTCTACAGGAACCGAGCGCTTCCTTGCTCCCAACAAATAGACGAAACCCTAGACCCAAGACCGCTAGAAGTGCAAGAGAGGGAATTGGATGACGCTAAAGCGCTTACTAGAAGGAAATTGGCGCATCAACTTGAAGCCTCTGACTTGGGCTTACATAAGATGCATTCAAGGAACATTATTATGCTGGATGTGTACCCTTTCACCTTAAGGGCTATAAGGTTAGTTTTAATTAGCTTTAGCATAGGTCCTATGATATCTAGCAGTTTCATCTGCCTTTGCCGAAATGTCTAGGGTGTATAACAACGTCTTAAACCCAGGCTTGTTTCAGTGAGTGAACGAGATGGCGTTAGACGACTTGATAGCTCTGTCACTTTCACTCGACAGATCAAGCCTGGTTTTAAGACGTAATCGACGCTTGTTCCGGCGAGTGAAAGTAACAGAGCTATACAGTCGTCTGGCGCCATCTCGTTTACTCACTGGAACAAGCCTGGTTTTAAAACGTTGTAATACCCCCCCAGGTCTGTTTAGTCGTTCTGGTGTGATGGAGTTACAAACATCCAAACATAAGCAATTGAAACATGAATTTTAGTGGATAATCGGGACAGAATGACCAGAATCATGCCAGAAAAAGTTGCCGCATTGTTAGAATATTTATGCTAGCGTAGTAACTTGCAGACGTTGACTAGAGAGTGGGCCGAAAAGTTCATACCTATAGATGAAAATAAAAGAACGGTTGGGCATAGCTTTGTGTGCACTTTTTATGCCTGATAGTAACTAATAATGGTAGAAATAAATATTCTGGATATGTTTGATGGATATTATTGTGAGGCGAAACATGCTTCCACTGAGATTGGACTACAGCAAACTCGAGAAGTAGTGATTAGAGGCTTATAACTAATTAACAATCAAAATCGATCTGGAAATTAATAATCGATCTTGATTGTTATCGGTTGGATCTTTGACTGTAACCAATCAACAATCGAATTTGCGTATCCGAGTCTTTATGATTTCCAATCAGAAGCAGCGGTCAAAAACAAAAGAACGCGTCAATGAAACGCGCTATCTCTGACGCGTTCATCTTGACATAATTTTTGCCTTTTGAGGGCTAATGTACCTATTTATATTCAATTGATTGTACAGGGATCCTGAAATAAAGTTAAGACCTCTGCGCCAAAAAAATCTCTCCAAAGTATTTTACGCTCAAATGGAGGAAGTATATCAGAAGATGGCTGAAGCCGCTCTGAAGGGAAGGTTAGATATTAACAAAAATAAATTCTACAGACTCTTTTAAATATTGATAAATTGTGTGTCTATATGTATTTTCTAAATGTACACGCTGCTAGGAATATGAATTTATTGGAGTTAGCAGATAAAGAGTTGAAGTAAGTAAATCAAGTTTGTGTTATTTTATAATACCATTGTCGTCATAAATATTTTTTTGTCGTTAGTATATTTATTCGGTAAAGATAACAGTGCAAAAGCCAAAAATTTCCATGTCATTGGCATGTCACTTGAAAATTACATTTTAGCAAATGATCCAATACTTTTTGCAAATTGGTGTATTGATTGGATAATACAGCTCAAGTTCTGATTATGCTATTCTTCAAACACAGACACCAGGAATCGGCCATTCGTCGTATAGGACCTCGGAAGGCCTCGTACGGCCCTCCTAGAGTCGCTTCCTTCCTGCTAGGCTTGCCACCAAAGCCTCCGTATCCGCTGAAGAAAGCTCTCAAGAACTACCACATACGCCTGAACCGTCACTATATTCAATTTATTGAGGTTTGTTGCTGTTATGATAATTGTTTCAAAATTTTCAGCTGGTAAAAGGCTAAACAGCGAACACGATATAGAGGATAATATTTTTGTTATTATTCGAAGAATCCTGGAGTGCAGACTACGTATTGGCAAGCGTAGTGTGGGACGCCCCCAGCTAGTTTTCTTTTTTAAACGTCGCCCAATGCTAGGAATTTCTCCTGTGTTGTTGCGTTTACAAACATAGAAACTCAGATACTCAAACACCCAGACCCGTAACATCTACTTGTAAGTCATACAAATATTTGTTTCGAGCGGAAATCGAACCCGCGACGCTCTGCACAGCAGTCGATCGCTCAGCCACTGTGCCGTCACCGTGTTGTCAAATGATGGACCGACAACCTTAAGAAAGTTGCTGGGACAGGCTGGATGCGGAAGGCAGAGGGCAGGTAGATGCTGCGCAGCCTGGAAAAGGTCCTTAGAATGATGGACTGCCATTGATTATTCAGAAGGCTTATAGAGTAATAGCCCAGTATAATGAGAAGATTAAAATGTAAATTGTTAATTAAAAGCTCTCGTATATAAAATATAGAGAAACTATTGCCCAGCAGAAGTACAGCACAAAAAAGCCTGAAAAAGTTAATCAATATTAGTGTCATTAATCACAGTCCTTTTATCGTTTCTTTGTTCTTTCTCCTACTTTTATATTAATCGTATCGCATAGCTTAAATTTTATAATAGTTTATTACATTTTAATAAATATAAAATCGAAATATTTATTTTGCGAATGGATTAGATCACAAAACTCGACTCACTCATTCACATGCTAACATTGTTAATAATTTATTTTAAAACCTAACATATTTTATTTGCACGGAGCCGGGGCGAATGCTATGGTACTACATTAAGGTGAATGCGTTGATGTAGCCCGTGAAATTCATCTTCTTGTATAGTTTTGCAATTTGCATATCAGTGACATATTGTAACTTCATTAAAATATGATTCGCGGCAGTAACGAGTATAATTTTAAACATAAGAATGATTAAAACATTCGTTCCATTAGCTCTCACATAGATTTGGTGTAAATTGGTAAAATCTCTAAATTTAATGTTAACACCTCAATGTACCATATTTCACGCAAATAAAGATATTCTATTCTATTCTATTCCGAAACCAATGCATGCATGTTTGAATTATCAGTGGCAAGAACATCTGGGTCGTAAGCCGGACCCAAACGCCATGCCTCCCGGAGCGGCCGAAGCCCTGAAGGAAGCGGAATCCAGTATCGGCAACCGTATACTGAAGACTCATCCGGACTACGTCGCACCACCCGGACACAACACACAGATACGCATCTGCCTAGCAAGGAAAGAGGTTAGCTTGAATAACAGCTGAATGAAAGCATTTATTTTCAAGTAGGCACAGATTACAGGCACTTATAATGGTAAAACACGAGAAAAAAAAACCCAGGGCAGGGCGGGACTGTCAGACTCGTAGTGACTAAAATCCATAGTGTCCTTCAATAGCCCTTTATGTTCCGGGGTCAATAGAAAAAGTCCCGCGACACCGACAGGCTTTGGCCCTCTAGAGGGTGGCCCCGTCATAACTACGTGAATACTTTTTTTTTTTTTTTTTAGCGTGGTAAAATCATCAAATGAGTCCTCCAACCCCGGGCAGGGCGGGAGGGACTGTCAGACTTCTACTGACTAAAATCCACGGTGTCCTTCATAGCCTGTTACGTTCCGGGGTTACGGTAAGGGAATAATCCCGCGACCCCGGTAGGCTTTGGCCCTCTGAGAGGGGGGCCCCGTCATTATGCTGACGCTCTTTGAGGCGCGCGTGGGACACAACGCGCCGTCGACCCGGGCATGGTCCTTGGTCGGGCAGCGAGTTGCCCTTTACTCGCTGCCCGCATGCCCGCGCCTACGGTGGCCGGAGATCATCTTGCGACGTCCGTCGCCGTGGGCGCCTACCACTGCGGCTGGGGCGGAGGGAGGACGCTGTCCTCTCTCGCTCGCGGCCTGCCTCCTCCTTTACGAGCATTACTGCCTCGCAGAAGGAGCTGACCGCTTCCCACTCCGTCTCGCCCCGCAGCATGGCCGCAACCAATGCCGGGCGCGAGAGGTCTCCGCCTATCGCAGCCGTGAGGACACGTCGGTGCTCCGCCCAAGCTGGGCAGTCTTGCACCGTATGCTCCACCGTGTCCTCCGGGCGATCTTCGCAGTGGTGACACCCAGGCGTCTCCTCCTTTCGCATCAGACACAGGTACCTCCCGAAACTTCCGTGTCCGGTGAGGACCTGCGTCAAGCGGTAGGTCAGGACGCCATGACTTCTCTCCAGCCACTCCTCAAAGAGGGGTCTTACCGCCGCAATTGCGGCGTGCCCGGCCGTCGGTCGCGACAGTCGTTCTTTCCATACTGCCCTGAGATCGCGCCGGAGGTCTTCCCGCCGCGCCTCGACTTCGCGAGGCAGCGGGGTCACGCCCCGGCGCTGCGCCTCCACGCGCCACTCATAGACGCGCTGGAGGGCAGTCGCCTCCAGATCCCAAGGCAGCAATCCGGCAAGCAGGTTGGCCGATTCGCCGGCAATCGTGCGGTATCCCCGGATCATTCGGATAGCCATGACCCTCTGGCATGCGACCAGCTTCTGTGGTCAACTACGTGAACACTTGGAAAAGTTATTACAAAACCTATGTTACATTGTTCATGTTCATGTGTCGAGTTCTTTTGGTTTCTTTTTATAGTTCCTTACAATTGTGTAGTACTTAGTTTTAACCGCTACTGCTTAACAGTCTTGCAATACTATTCTCTACGGATACAGCATAGTGTGCAGCGCTGCTCCAACGCCCAAACTACAATAAGGCATTCAAAATGCTGCTGACAGCGCCGTGTCGCAACAAAATCGTATGACTCTCTCTTGGATTAAGAATTTCTTCTGTATCGGAAATGTATTTACAAACATTTAACTTCAACCACTTAAAACCTGTCCCGGAATAATGGGGATTGTCTTAATTTTTTAAACATTCGATTTTATTTTATTTTCTGCAAATATAGAGCATTTTGAGAAACTAATTTGAATATTTTAATGATTGGCTCAATACTTTTTTTATTTTTAATATTTTAATTTTTGGGGTAGGTGACGTCACCATTGGCCTAAAAGTTGTGCCGTTTCCTTACTAGAGCAAAATTAAAAAACTGTCAACACAACGTCAACTGTCTAAACGTCACTTACATCCCGCTAGGTTATTATTTACAAAACAAAATTACTCCTAGATGAAAATACAAAGGAATCTAAGGCTTCTGAAATACTAACATCAAAGTGATCTTCGCAACAGTACATTGTATAAACCTTGCAACATTCCACACCGTCATCAAACACCACTTTTCTCTCAAATCTTCTTTAGTACGAACAAAGTGTTGTTTAGATTATTATTAGTATTATTGTTGCAAGTTGGGACAAAGCACTGCCTGTATTCTATTTTACTTGTAGTTTATGTTATATTGCCGATGCCGATTTAACAGATTTAACCGAGATAATGAAGAAATTTGCAGTTACAATAAAAACTTGTTTGTTTACATCTTTGACATTTACAAATTGACACTTGAGAAAATCAGGGATGTCAGACGGCCACTGTGATGGACCAATATGAAATATTGGTACATCGGTAAAATGTGTCGAAAATCAAAATTAAATACGAATGAAAAATCTTTTTTTTTTCTTTTACTGTTAATAGAGGGCAGTAAACACTAAACACGCAGTCTTACCAACCGTATAGTGGATAAATACTAACAACCGACTGCGATTTTTGTCCGTGCTATATTTGAATTCATGTTCAAAAAAAAAGATTTTTTTAGTAAGCGATACTCGATTGTAACTAAAGAAATAGATAACAGAGTACAGCTAGCGTGGAAGAGATATTGGTCACACAAGGTTGTCAAAAATCCTCGAGTTCCTCCCAAATCTAAGAAAATATTTGATTCCTTCATTTTACCTATAATGACGTATGGATGTCAAACTTGGAGCATTACTAAACAAAACATGCGAAATCTAGAGACCTGTCAACATAGCATGGAGCGTAGCATGCTCAACGACAAGTTAAAAGACAAAATCAAACTAGAGACATTACTAAACCAAACTAAAATCAATGAAATCACATATTGCATAAGGAAATTGAAATGGAGATGGGCAGGTCATATGTTGAGGAGTACTAATAATAAATGGGCTAAGGACGTAACCAAATGGTGTCCAAGATATAACAAAAGAAAGAAAGAAAGGCACCGTCTAAGATGGGAAGACGACTTTCGAAAGATGGCTGGTGCTACTTGGAGGAGGATGACCCATAATCGGAAGGAGTGGCAAGCTACAGGGGAGGCCTTTGCGAAATCGCAAGACAATCTCAATATCGGTGTCTAATACATAATACTTATATAGATAAATAAAAGATAGGGAATTTTGTAAGATTGTTAAATAAAGGCTATAATAATAATAATACTCGATTGCACCCTAAAATTTGTCGTTTATTCTGTAGGTATTGTTGGTCAACGTCCAATCTTGTTTTTTTTTTTCTAGAGTAATAATCTTGGTACATGGTACGTGACACTGAAAACTGGTATGTATACCAAGAAATTGGTACTTATGCCTGACATCCCTGAAAAATACTTGTCACTTATTTTTTAGGGTTCCGTAGCCAATGGCAGAAAACGGAACCCTTATAGATTCGTCATGTCTGTCTGTCTGTCTGTTCGTCCGTATGTCACAGCCACTTTTTGTCGAAATTTTAAGAGGTAGCTCTTATAATTTCGACAAAAAGTTGAAACTTTGTAAATAGATGTATTATGTAAACCGCGTTAGGACTTTCACACAAAAATAAAACAAAAACCAATTTTGGGGGTACCTCCCATACTTAGAAACTAAACTCAAAATATATTTTTTTCTCCTTACCCATTCGTGTGGGATATTTATGAATAGGTCTTGAAAAATTATATTGAGGTAGTACTATTATTCTGTGATTGAGGTTACAAACATATTTTTTCTAAACTGAACAGTTTGCTCGAGAGACACTTCCAAAGTGGTAAAATGTGTCCCCCCCCTTCTGTAACTTCTAAACTAAGAGAATGATAAAACAAAAAACATATTTGATGTGCATTACCATACAAACTTTAATTGAAAATTGTTTTGAACGAGATCGAGTTATTAGTTTTTTTTTTAATAAATCGTAAACCGCAATTTACCTTGCAAAGTTACAACCAACAACAAACAAGAACTTTACTTGCTGCTACGGAACCCTTTATGGGCGAGTCCGACTCGCATTTGGCCGGTTTTATATTTTTTAAATTTTCTGTTTTCCGAGGCAAAGATACAAAACTGTGTACAGCCAAAGGTTTGAAGAAGGTGTTAAACGTTTGAAGGGCAAGGAAGGTCAAACGTATTTTATTAAAAATATCAATGAAATATGAATATTTTTCATTTTTAATTAGTACATAATGATCAGTAACGCTATTCCTCGAAATGGTTTTTCAATTACAGCATATAAAAAAAAATGAACAATGCCCATTAGTCTCTTCTTTCTTTTCTTAGATTTTCGACTTAAAACGGGAGTTTAACGAGAAAGTGCTGGAACTGCGCGAGCGCAAGGTTCAAATGGTGAAAGTTATGGAAGATATAGGGGACAGATTGCTGGAAATTCGCATAGAGATACCGCCGAAGATGGTTAAGGCTCCGCCCCCATTACCGCAGTTTGACGAAGACCTTGAGTTCCCTGAGAGGAACCTTGAGGTGAGAACGTACTTAAACATGCTTGCCAAGAATGTAGTGAAGAAGAAATTGTTACGAACGTAATTTTGGGTTATTTTCAGATAGGCAGAGATTATAATGTACCTACTGATCATCAAGCAAAAAATCTATCAAAAAAAACTCAAACCTTTTTTGATGTTTCAGTTCATACTAATAAGAATGAACTGTGTTTTAAGTAATGCCTTTGCCATATGTGATTGAAAATCTGTTAGAACGTTTTTATATAGGTAGCATCATCATTGGGGCATCGCCTATTTTTAGGAAAACCACGATTATGTATAGGTAATGCTTTAACTTCGACTACGACTCCCATACCACCAAAAAGTCTTAGGATATTCCCATGTCAAAGATTAAATATGTATGTATCAATTTTATGTGCGAATTGTACACCACAGACGACCTACAGAGGGCAGATACAATAGTATCTCCCTCTTCTACATGGATTTGAAGAAAAGGTTGTCTTGAAAAATTCCCTTTAGCGATAGGTCCGCCCTTTGTCATCCCTTTACATACTATACTAGATGCTTATGGTGTGCACAATAAAGCGTATTCCATCTATCTATGTATTAACGTACCTATTACTTTCATCATAGGTCAGACCGGAGTCGATTAGCCATGCCCTCAGGGGTCAACATTCGAAGAAATCACAAATATTGCAAGAGCGCAGAAAAACCTCTATGCTGCAAACAGCCAGAGTTCGCCAGCCGAGAGTTCCGAGATTTGTGCCTATTAATGGTAAATAATATTTTTATTCAGCAAGCAAAGAAATTGCCATAAGGGTGATAAATTAAAGTCAACTGAGCTAGTCATATCCATCTGTGCATGTCAGAGGCGCAATGCCAATGGTCAAAAGTAACTAAACAGTGGCATGACGCAAAAGTCGCAAAACCTCATTGTCAATCTCAACTGCAAGTTACTAGGTAGTAACAGTTTCGTACTGAACCTCTTTTTTAGAGCAGTGCCGGTACGAGTCCATGATATCAGGTTTTTTTTTCGTGATCTAAATCTCTCAGTTCTCCCTAAAAGAGGTTTGGTGCTGCTGTCCGTTTAAGACAATCCTGTAGTGTACCTTGAAAAGGCCTCCAGATAGAAAGAAAAAGTTAGCAACGTCTATGCGTCTGTCCGTCCATCATCGTCCATAAGCCACTAGATATTGTTTTTAATATTGAATTTAGGCACTAAGTAACTTACCTGAGATACAGTTTTAAGGCCCAAATTGTAAATATTGTTGTCCATCAATTATTCCATTAAACAATTTCTATTTTCTTTAAACGATAAAAGAAGAAAAGTTTTTAAAGTACGACCTTAATGATTTCAGAAACACGTCCACTAATGGCTTCTTGGGAACTTTTGAAAGTAAGGCAAGATCAAGAATCGTCGCCCTTAGAGAACGAAATACGTGAAAGACGAATTGAAAGGTTTGTTGTGTAAAATGTCTATATCTTGAGAACCGAGCTTTTCTCGAACCTGAGACCTTGATAAATCGATTCCTTGAGCTGAATAACCCCTAATCTGTTACTTTCATGAAAATCCTTGGAGCCGTTTCCGAGATCCTGATTATATATATTTAATAAATATACAAGAATTGCTCGTTTAAAGATATTAGATAGATAGATTATATTTAATTGTAATAAAGTCTTAGTTCTTCCAAACTTACAGACAGATGTGTTGCTGAGGAGTTTGTTTTGCCACTTCTTCAACCCAGCTCGAACACTAGGAAGTGTCGAAGGGTGATGGGCGCTTTGGGCGAATGTCTTGTTAAAACAGCATTTTTTTAAATAAATTATTTTTGATTTAGTGATATTGCTTTACAGACATCTGTTTGAGCAAGACATGCTGCTCAAGGACGCGGATATTGCAGTAGACAAATTCGATTCCCGTCTGCAGGAGTTGCAAAGGGAGCGCATCAGGGTTCAGGTGTGAAACATTTTAAAGGCAGAGTTGTTAATAGGGATGTGCGAACGGTGTCCAGGTACAGGGCGCAGAAATGGCGATACTAGGACCACCACTTCGGTAGAACAGGACACAGTTAAAGAAGCTCACAAGTAGTGCATAAAAAGCTAGTTACGGCACTGTTTTTAGGTACCTAACTACCTGATGAACTAAAAAATAAGTCTCCTCAAAGTTTTTTACAAATGCAACGCTACACTTGGTATTTCTGTAGTATCGTGGGTGTAGCCTATCGGGACTTACAAGCGTGACCCTATTTACATATCTGAGAGTAATTTTTTCGGACTTTCAATTTATGCAATAAAAAAACAAACATGGCGATTTTGCAGTGTTCTTAGCCACAGTCGAAAAGTATTTCTAATTTCAGGAACGGAGCCAATTGTTGGAACTTCATCTACACCAGCTGCACAGAGAAATGAATGTTTTAAATAAATTCGAGATGCATGAAGATCGCTTAGCTGAAAGAGTGTACACAAAATTGATGCAGGTGATGAATACAAACAAATCGTCTAAGCAAGAAGTTACAGGTCTCAAATCAGTTGGCAGAATTTCATACAGAACGCCCCCTGTTGCGATTCTTAAATACTGATTTCTCGCCAAGTCTTCGGGCTTTTTGTCTCACTTGATGCCATAACAGTGGAGCAGTGGTGGCCCAGTGGTATCGGTCCCGACTTACGAGTTGTAGGTCTTGGGTTCGAACCCCGCTAAGCGCATTACTTTGTGTAATTTATTTCATCACCACTGTTCTCAAAACGGTGAAGGAAAACATCATGAGGAAACCGGCATGTCCTAGAACCAAAAATTCGAACACATGTGACATCTGCCAACCCGCACTGGGCCCGCGTGGTGGATTATGGCCCACTCCCTCTCACAAGAGAGGAGGCCTGTGTCCCAGCAGTTGGAACATTAGAGGCTGATGATGATGCCGTAGAATACCATTATTTTTCGTGGCACAAGTGCATTGCTGAACAATAGTAAGGCAAAAAACTAGACGGTAAGACACTGGGTGATTCATCCGACACACTTTTGGTAAACCTATTATTCAGATAGGTAGTAATTTCCACAGCGGCTGTCAAAGATCTACAAATGATAGCCAATATCAGTGGCTTTACTGATTTCCCACGATAGTAATCTCGGCAAGAACTGCTTATGCACAAGTAGAAGTACTTCTTGTCTGCATTTTCTGTGCTATTATAGAGAACATTCTATCTACCTATCATGGAATTTACAGGTCCGAGGAGTACAAGACCAGATCAGTGACTGCGAACATCGCATTGAAGAGATGCTGACGAACAAAGATGAACTGGACCTTATGTGTCAGGAATTACAGGGTAAATTCAAACGGCTGGTGCAAGATAACAAGTTCGCTGACTTTTTGCGCCGTATATTCAAGAAGAAGTATCGGCCACCACGTGTTCGTGATGATGATGGTAATTTGTCTTCTAGTAGAATAAAGAACAAAAACTTATACTAAACATAGCCATTGGGTCGCGGGATTATTCCCTTACCGTGACCCCGGAACGTAACTGGCTATTGAAGGACACCGTGGATTTTAGTCAGTAGAAGTCTGACAGTCCCTCCCGCCCTGCCCGGGGTGGGAGGACTCATTTGATGATTTTACCACGCTAAAAAAAAAAAACATAGCCATGTTTTGCCTGTCCCATTGTTATCTCTTTTTCAATAGTGCCAGACTTAGGCTGCGGTTCCATCGAAGCGGAGCGGAGAGCAATTCACCAAACAAAATAATGGCTTGAGTGGAGAAAAGATGTTAATTTCAAGCCATGTGATTGGTGAATCGCTCTCCGCTCTGCTCCGCTCCGCCTCAGTTGAACCTCAGCCATAGCGATTCATGTCGCCGGCTTAGTGTTTTGTGTGTAGAAAACTTTTTGGTTGATAATCAGCATATTTGGAACAGTCCCCCAGAACTCTTTTGCTAGGAAGACCTAGTGAAGTGAAGTGAAATGTCGAAAATACACCAGTTTTTCATTCAGTGGATGGTAAGTGTTCTGTCCGGTGGGCTGCTGCAAGAATGACGTTGATGTTGGGTTTCTGATAAATGTTAATTGATGCAAATAGCAATACTATGTTTAGGACGTCAGATACAAAACGTATTTCTTAAGAAGCGTTGCAAATTTCTAGGAAACGTTAAATACTCTTTTCATTTCTTTTAATATAAAACGATATCTCTATTGAATTTTACTGTAAAATCAAGAGAATGCTCGCGTATAATCGAGCACTCGTCGAGTAGTCGTCAATGCTTATTGAATTTGGTGGTAACGGATATTGCCACCCAAATCTACTCCTCGCCATAGACACTGAAGTTATTTTTATCTCAAAGATTCATCCGAGTCAGAGTCATCAGAATCGTCTAGCGAAGAAGAGGATGAGGGAAGTTTGGACAGCCGAGACATTGGACCGATCCGCCTGGACCCTACCATCTGTCCCGAAGGGTGCGAGAGGGAAATCTATGACTTGACATATGAAATGAGAAACGAAAGGTAAAAATATTAAAAAGATCTAATATCGCTATCTGTCAAATATTATTTTCAAACCTTCAACTGTAGTGGTAAGCGTCCAAAGGTCCGCATCGTACGTATCGGACGCATCGCATCAAACGGATTTCTGTGTCGGCAGCGATCGGATTGCCGACACGAGTATCAGCAATCGGATTACCGATACCACCTTCATCGCTTCCACTGATCGGCATTCTGTATGACGTCATCGGTATGCATCCCATTAATAAGGCATTGCCGATGAGCCGTCCGTACGATGCGGATCAGTGGACGCAGTTGTCTAAGTTTTCATACAAGGCAAACTAAAATCCGTTACGTACGATACGTCCGATACGTGCGATGCCGACCTGTGGACGCACACCTTATATCTAACATTTCTATTTCCGTTCCGATTAACTCTTACCAATATTATAAAAGCGAAAGTGAATCTGTTTGATTGTTACGATGTTATACGTAAATTGAACGATTTATTTTTTATTTTTTTTAGGTGCCTACTGTTAGACATGGGATTCTGGGAACGTTTAAAAACTATAGTGGGGCAAACTAAGCCGCGGGCAAAATCTTGTTTTAATATAAATATCTGGCTGACAGAGCTTCGCTCGGTTTTTAAAATGTCTATATCTTGGGAAACGAGCTTTTCTCGAACCTGGGACCGATTGATAAATCGATTCCTTGAGCCGAAGAACCCCTAATCTGTAATTTTCATGAAAATCCTTGGAGCCGTTTCAGAGATCCTGATTATATATAAATAAATATACAAGAATTGCTCGTTTAAAGATATTAGATTAGGGGCATTTCTACGGACACGGTGATTTTTGCTCAATTCCGTGGGCAATTTTTTTTTTCACATTATGACTAATTGTATATCACCAAAATAAAATGCATATTTTTTTAAACAAAATGGTGCTAATTTGCCAGTAATTGCTCCAGTAGTTTATGAAATAAATTTTGAGTGCCATGGAATTGAGAAATGTGACCACAGAATTTAGAATTACACATATTTTACGTAACCGGGAAAGACAAAATCAATTAAAAAAAAACATTCAAGAACATATTTTAGCAGTTTTTGGTATTTTAGGTATGTAAGTTTACATTGAGTCTGCCTTGAGAGAGATTCCTTGAGTTATCATGCTTAGTTAACTAACTTTTAGTCAAATCATTTAAATGAGCATTTTTATTAAACTTATATGGTAAAATGTATTTATATTAAGCATTTTCGTAAAACCTTTAAATTACAAACAGTCAAGTCAGTTTTATTTATCAAACCGCAGAAAGTAATAGACATAATCGAAGTTTTCGGACGTATGTTAGTCAGGTCAATTTTTTACTCAAAAATTACTGAATGTATTTTAATGAAACTTTGCAGCAATATAGTTTATACATCAGAATAAAATATAGGCTATCATAATACGATCTTCCGAGGCTCGAGTAGCTAGTCGCGGTAGTATTAGCTAAAATCAGATCTTGCAATTGCAACGTCAACTCTAGATACTTTAAACCTTTTATACAACATTATAGACACATAATATATGGCGTTAACTACTTTACCATGACAAATTGTGAAGTAAATGACTTTAAACCTTATATAAACCGAGATTAGTTACATGGGTAAACCATCGTTCTCAATTCCGTGGACACCAGGGCACAAAATTGAGAGCCACGGAATTGAAAAAATATCGTACTAATCAAAATAATTTATTACTGTTACGACTTCAAACAAATTAAACGAAAAAACCATGCTGGTGTCCAGTTAAACTTCAGTCTAGGGAAACAAAACATTTTAAAAAATAAAACTGTCAGAAGATATCTTTGACACGGTATTGAGAAAAGACCCCGAACTAAAGATACGGAAACAGGTTCTCACCTTCGAAAATCTAAAAAAACAGCAGCACACCACACATGCACTCACATGACCTGCTCGGGAGTACCTGACAGTTTACAAGAATCGGATGGTGATGTCCAGTTCGCGGGTATTTAGTATCGTAATCAAGTGTTTTTTGTATGACACGGAAATGACTCATTAGACTGGGACAAATCTTTACGCATCCACAAATATAACAAAATAAGCAATTACAGGTTTATTTATTGTCAATGTCTCTTGGTTAACTATACATATACCCAAGAATATCAAAAGTTTGCTTGAAATTCAGCTCCACTAAAAAATATAAAATATTTTACACTCGATTTCGGAAAAGGGACAGGTCAAAATCAGTGAAATTACCCCCGTTTTTTCACTTCAGATTTTTTTTTAGGAAAATTAAGAAGTAGTACGGAATTTATGTTATGCTCTCCAGTTAGAATATAGATTGGGACGTCCGTTTAAAAATTTTGGGATGTGTATGTAACTTCTAACCATGTTTTTTTTAAAAGGACAAAAAAAATGCCCTCTTCGTAGAAATGCCCTTAGATAAGATACGCACATCCTCAACACATTTGCACACGACACAATAGCACCTTTTCTGAAGCTAAGGCCCACATGAACACGATAGCTTACTACGAATAATTTGAACTGTGTTCTACGTTCTACAGCAAAAGGCAACTAACTTCAATTATAAACATAATACTCGTACCTACAGACATAAACATGAACAAGAAATGTTGGAGAAAGATCGACTGATTGAGCTGCTGAAGAGAGACATTGAAGCATTCAACAAGGTCAAGCGAAAGCTATCCGTACAATTGGAATCGAGGAAGAATGAACTCAGGGAATTTATGGTAAGGGAAGTCAGGTGCATATTGGGATTTTTTATGATGTTATTTTTACGAGTAACAATAAATGTGGTAGACTTTTGGCCAGATAGGTGGACGATATTCAAGAGACTACTTTAAAACCAGTGTGTCATTTTCTTTATAAGAATACCACACGCGCAAGCATCACCACAGTTCTGACTACGCAAAACTGTGATGAAGCGAACTGTGAAACTATTAGACTCGTAGGTCATGGCAATTGCTTGCACTGACTGGACAAGTCCACTCGAATCTGTGTGGTTCTTTCCTCAAAGACCATCTCAGAAACCTGAAGGAACGTGAAGCAATAATTATAATGTCTGGGCTGTAAAAGGCCTTTCATTGAACAGAAAATGGTTTTGTGAAGTCTGGCACTCTTAAAACTGGTGTCGAAATTAGAGCAGAGTTTGTATTGACTATTTCCTCTCAGAGAAAATCTGGCAATATCTTGCTTTAAAATACCTTATTGGTTGTGATGTGTGACAGTGTTTTTTATAACATATTCCTATGAAAACTGATATAATGCTTCATTCAGCTGGAGAAACAATCATGCATGAACGAAGTGGACACAGTAGTGGTCCTACGGTACGATCAGATACGAGCGGCGGCTATCGACGGCTGCACAGGTGCCAAGGGTCTGTCGGAGACCGTGGTGTTCCCTGAGAAGTTGCTGGCCCGCCTGAGGAAACGAGTGCTGGAGCTACAAGAGGAGATCAGGCAGCAGAAGCTTAGGCAGAAGTAAGTTTTAATGAATCTTTAATATTTCTTACAAAAAAGTGAAATCATGTTACTCAAAAAAAATTGTTTAGTAACATGGGCTGAGTTACCCCATGAGAGGTTTTGCGCTGCATTTGGTGTTACACGTTATATATGAACAATATTATATTATTATATTATGGTGTAGATTCTACACTGTAGAATAATGATTATCTTCAATATCTATTAACCGCCCGATCCCCAATAAGCCCTAATGGCACAATTTTGAGCCACCAAACCCCGACCGATTTTAAACTGTATTTTTGGAAAAATAAGTCTTAAAATCGGTCAGGGTTTGGTGGCAAAATTTTTTTCTCGGGGCTCTTGCGTGTGTGTGTATGTGTGCAAAGAAGACTGTAGTTTACTATTTTGCAATATCGATTGCTTCAAGCAGGCCGAGCCAGTGATGTAATGTTGATCAAAACTTTTACAGAATAAACCGCACCCACTTATTCCGCATGAACGTGGACCTGAAGACGATGGAGCGCGATGCGGAAGAAATGCGCGCGCAGATGAGGGATGTGCTCACACGCAAGCTTGGCAAGCCGCGCAAGGTGAAAAACCTTTGTATTCGAATAAATGTAAAAAATAAGCTAAAGCTAATTTTCCCGTAAATGTAGGGTAAGAGCCATTCTTTTAAGTTGGTCAACAGGAGAAAACTGAATCAATAAGTTGCAGCGTATTCATTTATGGCCGGTTTCATTCTTTCGGTTAGAAAAAAATCTGGACAGTAGAAGTGGGTCATAATAATTTCATTGTTTCTTCATCCAGTTTGTGTTTGAAGGTACTCAAGTATGTTACAATGTTTCATTACACTTAACCCACTTCTGCTGCCCAATTATTTTTCTCTCTTCTTTAAATTATTGTGTGTGCATCTCTAATACAAAAAAAAAATTAGGTGGACAAAACGCTGGATGACCTACTTCGTCAGCTCGCGCGCCGCCACAAGTACGCCGTCACTTACATCACACTGCCGCACGTGGTCGCACAACTACAGAGTTGGCGGGTCAGTATTTCAAACTCCTTTATTGTTCATCTAGCTCATGTCTGTCCCACTACTGGGCAAACTTTTCACAGTATGCATCCAGTTTTGCTATTCTTTATAAGAAATCTCGCCGCTGGCCTCTTAAACTCTTCGAGGAGGCGGCGTTGAGATTGGTCAATCGTGCCGCGAGAGCAGTGAGCGCTAGTGTCGCTTTCGGTTCATCATCAGCCGGATGACGTCTACTGCTGAACATAGGCCTCCCCCTTAGACCGCCACACCGAACGACAATTCTGTACTTGCATCGCACGGTTGCCCGCGACCCTCTCTCTGTCGTCGGTCCACCTAGTGGGAGGCCTGTCTACGCTGCGTCTTCCGGCCCGTGGTCGCCATGAGAGAACTTTTCTTCCCCATCAGTTGACTCAACGAGCGATATGGCCTGCCCATTGCCACTTTCAGTAACTTATTATTAAAATAGCAAACTGTAGACGCAGCGTGAAGTGAGTAGCACTGAAAGTCAAGCGTTTAGCTTTAAACTTATTTGACTGATCATACCAAAATTCTTACAGGAGCGCCATAGTAGCCTCGAAAAGAAATATCTGATGACATTGAACGATTTTTCTGATCGCCTACGTTTGGCTGCCGCGCTGCAAGCAAATGCTTTGCCACAAAAGGTAAGCAAGATTTTTTTTTTCAGAGTCCTCATAAGAAGATTGTATGCTACGAGTATATTCTTTTAAACTTTTAATCCGGATGATTGATGATGATTCTATACATTTAGCTATTTGTTAAGAGATGATCATA
Organism: Agrotis segetum; assembly: GCA_036375495.1. NCBI lineage: Eukaryota > Metazoa > Arthropoda > Insecta > Lepidoptera > Noctuidae > Agrotis > Agrotis segetum. The sequence goes on along the minus strand of JAQSVV010000269.1, from coordinate 531,922 downwards.
ACTCCATTTCAACTCCATGAACGAGTGCCTTTTTTTCATCAAAACGGACAACGTTCGTTTATAATTATTAATTGACACATTCATAGCTGTTCCTCAGTTTTTTTTATAGATTTTCAAATTTTATTATAAAGCATAGAGTTGAAAATCTATGAAAACGTTTGCGTTTATCGTTAAAATTAAGATTTTCTATTTAATTAAATTATTTCTATAGCCCCTGAAAGACCCCGGTATGATGCCGGGTGGTTACAACGTGAAACAATACCAGCGAGACGTCAGTCGTCTGCTTATAGTAAGACAACGACAGTTGCTACAGATAAAGGTAAGTACTTTACCGTTACATTTTTTCGAAGTCTAAATCACACAATAATATTTATCAGTCATTTTAGCGAAAGGTCACACAAGGAGGAGCTCGTGGCTAAATAATTACAGCACAGGTTGATCTTCCGGGTTAAGCCGCGTTTGTCGAGGTTGGTGTGTGGATGGGTGAACATCTGTCATAGCGAGTTTCCTCCGTGCCTCGGAAAGCACGTAAAGCCGTTGTCGTTACTGTTAGTCAGAAGCTCATAAGTCTGACAACCAGTCTTCCCATGGGGTAGGTATCGTATTTCCCAGTTACTGGGTTGTAGAGGTCCAATAGGCAGTCGCTTTATGTAAAATACTGATATGCAGCTGAATCTGGTTCAACTGAAAACAGACCCCAATATAGTTGGGAAAAGGCTACGCAGATGACTTCAGCGAAGGGTCACTCACTCACTCATTACGATATCTCTGAAACTTCAAGTGCTGGGAGTTTTCATCTTGAATGGGGGTTCTTTTAGGACGTAGGTGCTCACTAAACTGGAATTTCCGGAATTTGATCATTATTAAGTTGTTTTTGGGTTGATAATTTGTTTGAACAGTCACAAATTATTAAACGGGTAAAAAAGATGATCAGAATAATAAATTTTAGGGCAATGAAAAAAAATACAACTCGCCAGTAACGCTTTTCCTTATGATACGGAAACGGGGTGCTAAGGACGGGAAACCTCCACGAGTGCCCGAGGACTGGAAGTTCCTTTCCGGATACGTCCGGGGGGAAGCCCAGTTTCTCGGGACGGTGCGCCCCGGGTACGGGCAAGAACTCCCCGTAAGGGGTTTCCTTGCCCGTATGCCAATGTCCCGTCACACCGCTCCACCACGTGTCCCTCTGTTTAGCAGAGGGCACAGTGGTTGGAGTAAGAGCGGGCCCGGCGTGCACTAACCCTGCCGCCGGGCAGGCAAGAGGAGCGTCAGCATAATGACGGGGCCCCCCTATAGAGGGCCACAGTCCTGCCGGGGTTGCGGGACATACGTATACCGCGACTCCGGCACATGAGGGGCTGCCGAGGGATACCGTGGATTTTAGTCAGTACGAGTCTGACTGTCCCTCCCGCCCTGCCCGGGGTAGGAGGACTCATTTGATGATTTTGCCACGTGTCCTTTTAGGATTTCTACATACAATCATATTCCTATCACCTCCATACATTTGCCCACACATGCAGTTAATGCAGACTTTTAATTAAAAATATTTTAATAACAGGCACTTCAAGAGGAGATACACAATCTTCGTTTGAAGCCGCTGTCAGATATGCCTCCATTGCCGGAAAGCGCCAAGCCGCCGCCAAAAGCAGATTCAAGCATAAGGCTTTACATGGCACCGAGGAAATATGTGTATCGTAAGAAATATTTCCCCATGTAAGTTCCCTTGAACAAGTTTTTATCGTAAATCGGGTTAGTAATATATCACAAGTATTACGTTGGAGTTCTACAAGAGTTTCAAACATTTAAATATGTATGCATATTGTTCTCCTATTTCCCGCGTGGTGGATTATAACCACTCCCTCTCAGAGAGAAGACGGCTGTGTCCCAGCTGTGGGAATATTATAGGCTGATGATTATGATGATGTTTGTTCTCCTTTCGGAGACTCAGGGTATATGCAGCTCAGTGCACCGTATCTATGAGGACCCGATTTGCTGTAACCATCACAGAAGAGGCTTAACAAAATATCTAACTTAATCCAATTGGTTCTATCATTTGAAAGCTGGCTAAGCTTTTGTACTTATCCTGTTAAAAGTAACTGATGTTTCATACGAGCAATTATAAGTAAACCTATCAACTGTATAGGCAAGCGACTCTGATTTAAGAGGAAAGAATAGCTGCTACCATTTCAAAAAATAGGTATTTAGAAAAACTCGTACTGTCCCTCTCACGCGTTGAAAAAATCCCGATCGTGCGATAGAGAGCGTTGCAACTCGCGACTGAATGTAAGTATTTTTTATATGAAATTTGTCTCTCGGGAGAAAACGTTTTTCACATACTAAATCACGACCAATCTTTTAGATTCTGGTGTCAATCGTTTCAGCATATTATATTCTAGGTTTGTAGGTTTTGTTTTTTTTCTTAAACTTCTTTGTTTTTTATATACAAAGGTTTTACTTCAATGAAGATTTTGTCATAAAAATAGTAACTTTTAGGCGCCTGTAACTTTCAAACTATTATAAATTTTGAAAAATATAAAACCTATAAACCTAGTTTTTCACTGTGTCAGATGCATTGTAAAAAATCATTGAGATAGGATAACATTTAGGGGGAGGAAAACGTTTTCTCTTTTTGTATGGACGAAAGCTCGGTAGACGATAGTCTTAATTGGATCGCATTTGCAACCGACGTAAATGCATATGTACTTGATTCTTAATTCCGCTATTGAGAAGATATTGATTTACTAAAATTGGCTTCTTTAGCTTATACACCCATATCAGTAATTCGAAGAATACAGCGTGTGATGAAACGTACCCAGAGAACACGGCGTGTTCGCATGACTTGGCCAATATCATCATCATCATCATCAGCCTATAATGTTCCCACTGCTAGGACATAGACCTCATCCTCTCTCTTAGAGGAAGTGGGCCACAATCCACCACGCGGGAACAGTGCGGATTGGTGGATCGCGGGCCCAGTGAGGATTGGTGGATAAAATGCCTTGGCCAATAAACTTTAAAAAGACAGAGACAGCTGTTTTTTGCTGTTTCACTTGCAAAAATAAATATCATTTCATCATTCCATATCATTACAGAGCACCTCTACCTTCGGAAACGGAGATTTCTTGCGATAAGAACATAACGGCGCTGTTGTTCGACTGCTTAGACACGATGCGAGTGTCGCGGGACGATGCCGAGATTCTGCTGCGAGATATAATGGACCGGCTGCCTGAAGTTATGACTGGGTTTGTATTCTATTTTTTATTTAAATATAGGTTCGGGTTTGACCATTATCATGCCTGATGGTGAACAAGATGTGGTCGATGATGAAGCACACTCGCGTAGAAGTAACTACTGTTCACTCTTGACTTGAAGACCCCAAGGTTATAGCTGTCTGGAAACACCGGCAGGGTATTCCACTCCTTAGCTCTGCGTACAATAAAGGTATTTGAAAACGCTTTGTACGTACCGGAGGGATGTCCACCATTATATCGATGGCGCATTGCCGTACGTCTTGTAGTCTAATGATGGAAAGGGCCAGGCGGAATCAAGTTATGCACTTCCATTAATTGCACACTCTCAGAAATGTAGCCGATAAAAAACCGACAGGCTGGCAACAGCGCGTCGATGTTCAAGGCTCTGGAGCTTTGAATCGACCAGAGCATCGTTAGCGATTACGAGATATTCACTCACCGACCCGAGCAGTGGTGGCCCAGTGGTATCGGCCTCGACTTACGAGTTGTAGGTCATAGGTTCAAATCCAGCAGCCTGGCACATTACTTTGTGTAATTTATATCATCAACACTGCTCTCAAAACGATGAAGTAAAACATCGTGAGGAAACCGGCATGTCTTAGAACCATCAAAGTCGACGACATGTGACAGCCACCAATCCGCACTGGGCCCGCATGGTGGATTGTGGCCCACTCCCTCTCAGAGAGAGGAGGTCTGTGTCCCAACTGTGGGAACATTAAAGGCTGAGGTGATGATGATGAATCACTGATATAGCAGTACTGTACTGTAACTCAGCTGGTGGCCTGACCATGACGTCTTATGGCGTGAGTTAATAATTGTTAGTAAGCACGGCCTGTTCACGACTTTGCCGCTGTGAGCAGTGAATTAGCGCGAGCGGCGAGCGATGAGACCAAATGTTTGAAAAACACCACGAGCGGCAGCTCGTGGCGACTTCGCGTACTTTTTTTTTGCGTGGTAAAATCATCAAATGAGTCCTCCCACCACGAGCAGGGCGGGAGGGACTATCAGACTTGTACTGACTAAAATCCACGGTGTCCTTCAATAGCCCTTTAAATGTTCCGGGGTCACGGTGATGGAATAAGTCCCGCGATCCCGGCAGGCTTTGGCCCTCTGAGAGGGGGTCCCGTCATTATGCTGATGCTCTTTGAGGCGCTCGTGGAACTCGACGCGCCGTCGACCCGGGCATGGTCCATGGTCGGACAGCGAGTTGCCCTTTACTCGCCGCCCACAGAATTCGCATACTTTCAAAGTAATTAATGTCTTATTCACGCCGCCCGCCGCTCTGCTCGCCGCTTACATTCGATTTTATTTTTTAGGAAATTGTCCCGTTATGATTTGGTTGACATCATCGTCAAAAAATGGCTGCTAAAGTTTGGTGGTGATCCCAGTCAGTATAAGAAGCAAACTCGTGCCTTCGATGCTGTGGCGACTTTGACCGACCGTTTGATCAAACAACAAGTAGGTTTATTTCCATTCATCTTCATGAAACGTCTTTAAAAAAAAGAGGAGGTTCTCAATTCGGTGAGTTTTATTTTTTATGTATGTATACTGTATTTATTTAATTTTTATTTTCTATTATTATAAATATAATTACGACAAGGTTTCTATTATATTCCGATTTGTTTGGTTTCTTTTTTGTTCGATGCAGCATACCTACTTACTTAATTACAATTAAAAATTTAATCCCGTCCATCTTTCAGTTTGGCTCAGAAGTTTTTATTTTGTGAGCATAATATTATACTTATTTCTGTTAGTTTGGCGATGTTAATAACGGATTAGAAAAACTACCCACCGAATGAATTGAGAACCTCCACCTTTTTAAACCCAACGACGATTAAACTCCGCATGCACGATCTAAGGAACAAAAATTATTCTGCCAACTCGCTGAGGTACTACGTAAGCGAGGGGGACGGGGTACTGCGTTGTGATTGGCTAACTCAAGGTATGTTCTGTCTCAACGTATGTTTAGGGCTCACAGGATTGGTCGAAATGAGACGAATATAAGACTTTTTTGTCTAATGTGTTGGCAGACATCGGTCGCCTGTTATTAGGAGTCAAGTATTATATCGTCGTTGGGTCGACCTCTTTTTAACCGGCTAAAACAGTTTTTTTGCTTTAACACATGATAAATAAGAAAAAAAAGGGCCGTAAACGGACGGGGCACATCCCTCCCGGTCCCGGCCCCTGTGTACGACCATGAATCATCCTTTAGGGGTGGTAAGCCCAAGACGGGTAGTCCGCCTAAAAGGGTGTGCCTATGCATTTTTATTATGAATTAGAATTTCAAAATTTAGAATGTGAACGTTCAGGACGAAGCTCCTCAATCCTCATAGAGGAGGCGACGCGTCCTGCTCGCACAAATTCTCATTAGCAAGAACGACGTGTCATTTAGGGTGCTTGTACACGGCGCATGTAACCCGCGCAAGTAATGATACGGGTTTGCGGTTTACCCGCGCGAGTAACATGCGCAAGCTACTTGATCAAGCTACCCGCGGGGTACTTATACACGGCGCATGTAGCTGAGCATGTTGAGGCACTTGCGCAGGTTACATGCGCCGTGTACAAGCACCCTTAACATGGGGCGTACTTGGGCTTACCTCCCCTACGAATAATAGTTATCCAACTTAATAATAATAATAATAATAATAATCTTGTTCCTCATCTCTGGCTTGCCTTCATTGGCCGGTCAGAGTGAACACTGACGAGGAACGGACCTCCTACCTCTTTCTTGCCTTAACTGGCTGGCTAGAGTGGAGATTCGCAAGAGCAAAACGTTGCTCGGAGGAAGGAAGTATTCCAGTAAGTGTTTGTAGGGATCGACCATACTTCCGGGTTCCTGGTCGGTTCTGAGAACCGTGGAATACCTCTCCACTCCTCAAGCACCTCAGGATATGTTACCCCCTTGTCGCTACGTCACCTAGTGCTAGCGATATGTTTGGGGGCCCATTTGTTGAGTGTGCAAGTCACCCCCTGCCATCCTATCTATGTATTAAAACATTGATTCGGCAGGGGCCATAGTTTTTCCATAGTTATATAGAACCAGTCCACCAAACCTACCAAACGCCATAACCCAGTTTTTTCTTTCCACAATCTGCAACAGCGTAACTCCACCCGGGGGTTGTCCTTGGGTGCACTCGCATAGTGCAAACAGGGATAACCGCCGGTTGGAGCACCATTTCATTTAAAATGTCTAATGGGCCTCTGCAAGCTGGCTCCGGCTCCTGGCAAGCCCTCCAAAAGCCCGGGACACCATGATCCCGAGATGTGTAGACATTTAATAATAATAATAATAATAATTTATTCAAAAACTTTTTACAGAAATGGGTGTAAACGTAGTCACAGAAATGTAAAATAGTTAAGTCTTATATACTAGTTAAATAGTTCATAAATAAAAACAGGTGTCTCAGTAAATAAAAAAGGTACAAGATATTTAACTAAGGAATTAAATTAAATGTAGCGACCTGCCTGAACTAAGTTACTAAAAACCTGTGTTTCAGGCCATCACTTCAACGTAATTTAATTGGGGCTAATTTGTGTAAACTAGATCATAAACATGTTAATCGACTATAATAAAAAGCAAACTTACATTTAAAACTATTCTAAACAATTACGGAAACAATGAATAAATACTTGCATCGTTTGTTTGTTTCAAGGTTGCTAACATGCAATTTTAATCAGGTAAAGAAATGTGCAATCTTACAAAAACAACTTTATGTTGTCTTAACAACTACTTATCTAGGTCAGGTAATGAGCCGTTCTTATTTTATTTTCTAATTTTAATTACTATATAACTTATTTATCTAAGATAAAACTACTGCAGATAAGGGTATTGGGTGGTAATCTTAGGCATCCTCGTAGTCAATTGAGTTTATGTAGTTCATCTCTGCGTATGTGCGCGCAGGGCAACTTGCATCGCCAGTAGGATGGTCACATTTTCTCTTAAAATGTTTGCACGTCGCACATTGAGGGCGAGAAGATTTGCTACTACATTCCTTGAAGGAGTGTCCAGTCTCTCCACAGTGGCTGCACGTAGTACTAGTTTCTCGGCAAAACTTGGCTGCGTGCCCGTACTGTTGACAGTTGAAGCATCTGGTCACTATAGTGAAGTCTTTCACTGGGCAAGATGTCCAATTAATAAACATTCGACCTTGGTTGATCATAATTTTTCTTATGTTAGCCGGGAGTTCTATTATGTAGTTGCAGGTAGTGAGGTCTTTTTTACCCGATTTATGGCTCAACTTGATGCTCTCAAGGAAGGACTCGCGAGTTATATTCGGCAACTTGTCTGTAAGGTTTTGCTCGTAAATACAGTCAAAAACTTCTTTCTCGGTGAGGGCAACGGGGACACCAATGACAGCAACCCTAGGACGGCGTTTGGAAGGTTCTTCTATTGTAAGGCCTGACGATACTAGTTTTTCTGAATTCTTGAGCTTTTCAATATCACCTTTATTTTCGGTGCTAATCAATACGCCCCCATTTTTCATTTTTCTCAGGCCACGGACATGAAGCTTTAGTTGTTCGGGTGAGATTATCTTTTGTACGAGTGACTTGGTGGCGTCACTTGTTTGGGTCTTATCGCTGGGATAGATGGCGATTGAACTCAAGTTTGCAGGACGAACAAAATTATCGGAACCTTTCTTCACCATGCTGGCATAAGAATTATTTTCCGAGGGTTTCAACTTAGTCTCAACTACCTCTTTGAATTGCTGGAGAGAGTCCACAAAATTCTGATGAGCCTTGAGATGCTGGATTGTGGTATGGGCTTGGATGGTTTTCGACTTTAATGACTGATATAGAACGGCCATCTGAGAAGTCCCGGTTGAAACTTTCCGGCATAGATTGGAAACACGAAGCTTCTGTTCTGTGTTCATTTTGCCTTCACTGACAATAGTGCATACTTCGTTGAGGATAGAATCTATAGATCCTATCCATTTCTGGATCTCCGGCGTACTGACGACTTCACTGGGCAATTCATTATCCGCTGGTGGATTTGGATCGCTCGGGTGTCCGGCTGGCGTTGGTGGAGGACTTCTCTGCAGCACTTGACTACGACCAATTGGGCTCGATCCTGGGTTAGACATGCTACCCGTAACACTTTATTAATTGTTTGTAAAAAAAGAATAATATTTAGTTCATCTTGTTGCACATGTCGTTAAAAATAAGAAGTCACACGCGACACACTTTACTTTTATACTGACGGTGCAAATAATTATATTTATTTTTCGCAATTGTTTATTTCATCGTGATCAATAAAACACACGTCCGCTTAGTCTCGCGTCTGAAAACAAGAATCAAAACTTAGAAATGTTCATATTGTTTATGTCATTTAGATAGAAATCATGGAATCTCCTGCTGCCCCGGATGAGTTGATAGACGATTTGGAGGACGCGCTAAAGAAAATGTCGGACGCAAACGATGATATTGAACACCGCATCGGACCCACCATCGCTGCATTGCTGCACTCCGCGCGCTCTAAAGATATTGGTGAATATCTATAGTAATTCTTCAACAGTTTCTATGACATTTTTTACTGTTGTCTTTGTCTTGAAAAAATCTAGCAACTCCTGAAATCCAGAATCAACAGTAGGGACTGCCTATCAGGGTATTACAACGTCTTAAAACCAGGCTTGTTCCAGTGAGTGAACGAGATGGTGCTAGACGACTTGTATAGCTCTATCACTTATACCAGAAAAGAATAACGAAGGAACTGAGAAAGAAATGTTGTTGTGCCGAATAGTCGACTGGGCTGAATAATTTATGAAATAATGGCGCATTTACATTAAGTCGGTTAGACCGTATTCGGCTGCAGGCCGTATTCGGTCACCGACTAATATAAACAGGTATTCGTTTGGCCGTATTCGGTTTGGCCGTATTCGGTCGAGCCCGTCGTGCGCCGTGTCCCGCCCGTCGCCCGCCGCCCGCAGCCCGCAGCTCAGATCGAAGAGTCAATTCGCCGAATTCGGTTAACCGACCAATGTAAACAACTCAATTTAGGAAAGCGTTTCAGTTAAACCGAATGCGGCCACCGCCTTCGGTGACCGACCTCAAACCGACCTAATGTAAATGAGCCATTATAACCTTCATCAACCCTACATTTAGAAATCGTCATTGTAATACCTTCAATACTAATAATATACTTAAACTCAATACTTACTGATAATAAACTTAAATTCAATAAATATAGGTAATTTAACCTCAATGCTCTCACTGCTGGTGCGACTCGTTAGCTCAGTTGGTAGAGCGCCGATAAATTTACAGTCTCACTGCTGGTGTGATAAATGTAAGCGACTTTGGTCGCGTTGTTTAAAATTAGTGATGGCCGTCAGGATCTTCAGGCAACATTTCTCGCGACACTATACCAGTGGCCTAGCGTGATTGAGCAGCGGTTTGAGCTTCGCCAAGTCCTAACAGTTGAATAGGAGACATTACTTACGCAACCCCCGGCAAACTCGGCATAAAGCAGTAAAGGACACCATGTGTTCAGCGAAGTCTGACTGACATGCCACTCTGTCTTCCACGGGCGGAGGAAGTCCATGAGGATTTTCACACATACCTACCTCAAGCAACTTTGATCTCTACCGACGAGAAAGATCGGTTTGGCCGAGTAGTCGGCCTTTTTGCAAGTAGGCCAGTTAAAAGCTTAGCAAATCAAAGTAATAGTCGGCCATCTCTAATCATTACAAAGCTCATCTTTTTCCCCATAAATTGTGTAAGGTGTTCTGAAGCAGTCCTCGCATATTTTCAGATGATCCTGAGACGATGGCTTCACTTATAAGATCACTAGTCGACGAAGAGCATCCAGTTACCATTGAAGATATAAATCGTATCCATTCCTTTAATGTGATGGAAGATATCAGGGGTTGGTCCACCTCCATTTTCACTTACTTATAAAGCTGTATTATAAAGATCATATTTTGGTGTGTGTCTACATGATAGAAGCGCCAAAAGTCCCTTGTAACATTATATTACTGGCTTACTGCAAATAGCTTAGAGCTCAATGTCCAATGATCTTTTTTAGTTTCAAGCGATCCATTGTTTCAGCCACAAAATATGATCACCCCTTCCACCATCTTAATTTTCTTAAAGCGTTCCGTATAATCAAAAAGCATTATATTCAAGCAAAGAATAATTAGTTGTAGTAACCATATACACATACAATGCGTACCTACCTACCTAACGGTTACTTCCAGAGTACACCATTTTTGTAAAATGGCCGCCTCTCATCTGAGTTGCCCCGTACGATAATGGCACGTGTGATTGAAATAAATATTATTTGCAGTTAACTGGTTTTATAGCGGCATTGATTCATTTTATTTATTTGCTAGACTGCGGAATCAATATACCAGAAGAGGAATTAACTGAAATCGTCGAGAACACGATAAAAGCCCTCAGAGCACAAATACTTGAACGATATGAAGCTGAACGGCTTGAACAGGAAGTTCAAGACGCCTTGAAAGCCAGGGACTTGGAGACGGTCTGTAGTTTAAGTGTAAAAAAGCACTATATGACGTCCACAAGCACACACATCCTTACTAATAATAAATGCGATATGTTCAAAACGTTTGAACCGATTTTGATGAAGTTGGGTATAGAGAAAAGTTGGACCTCGGGGCGGTTAAAGGCTCTATGTGAGGAGTTTCGATCAAAGCCGCGGGCAATAGCTGTTGTTTTGTACATCATAGTCATCCTGATGATGGTGTGGGACATAATTATGGTGCATTAGTATGTGCTACGGCACAAGGTGCACTCTGTTCCTTTAGCCTATGCACACCACGTTTTTTAAACGCGCCGGTGCAGCTCGTTTTAGAAACGCGCGACGACGGCGCATTTTCATCAGAGCAGTTTGTTGTCGTTTGTTTGAGGCTGCGTCAAACGCGCTGCACTGACGCGTTTAAAAAACGTGTTGTGCATAGGCTCTTAGCGTGCTTTCCGATGCACGGGGGTATTTATACTGGTTTCCATACACAGGCATCCTATTGAGAAATTCTAATTTAAGAAAAAGCCAAGTACTTCCTAGTCAAACATAATAATGAATCTTTATAAGACCGATCCAGCACACCATATACTCTTCAAACCAGCACATAACGTACAATTATTTTAAATTTCAAACTTGATTAATTACAAATTTATTTTTCCATACTGTCCACTAGATGTCCGACTAATCCAAGTATGTATTATTATTGTAATTGTTTTTGTACGCACTTTACAATTACACTTCACTTCACTTAAATTAGGTATTCGAGTATTAGCAGTTTCTCACTAACCAATTACGATGTTCTAGATATCGAAACAGAACGTCATCGGCATAAAATCAACCAAAACTCGTCGAACTGAGGGTGCTCCAAGCGAGATTTCTAGAGTAGAGTTCCAGTCCTTAGTCAGCTTACATGCCTTTGGTACTCCGACCACTTCTGGAAGCAGACGTGCCAGCTATGTCTCCATCGGTCACGGATCGTCGGCAACTTCTTTCGATATTACCAAAGACGAAGGGAACTCCAAGATTGGTCAAAGCATGACGACAGTGGAACGCAAACAGTTAGCGAGCCGTATCACTACTAGCATTATGGCACATGATAAAGAAAGTCAATCTGATGGTCCAACTCCGCACTCTGGACTCCGTGTCCACCTCGCATCCGAAGAAGATAAAACTGATGATGAAAAAAGTGATTAAAATAAACGATTAAGTTGTTCAGTATCTTGGGATGAAAAACTAACCGGGCGTGGATAATCTGTTCTTTACTTTTTATTTCTAAAGATGTAAAGATGGCTGTATCACGATTGTGCAGAAAACAATGTCTTACATTTTTAGAGAATAACAGGAATCACCATGACGTTACTTACAGGGTATCGGGGTTGCGGAATGACTGTTCTGATAATAATTATTGTTTCTTAAGTTGGGGGTTTTACGAGTAATTATAATTATAGGAATTTTGGTGACGGGCATCAGCTCCGCCACGCGCACTCATTTAGCCAACCTCTTAAAGCGCTCCCTCACCGGGTACATTAACGTCTAATGTAACATTATAGATAAGACTTGGAGCAGTACATTACATTACAATACTAGACCTCCCTGACTGACGAGCATTGGCGTACATTTAATTGATACAAGGTGCGCAGTGTGGTGCTCGATTGTCTTCCCTCACTGATGAAAATGTTCGAATCTGTAACGTTACATTACAGGTGAATGCTTAAGGTGAAGGAGCGCCTATACGAAGCGACACGCTGCCCGTATAGACCGTGAACGAAACATTACCTATGTCTTAAGTAGGGATTGTTACAGATAGCAGTAGTTTTTAGGTATGTTTAAAAACTTATGTTTATTCAATTCAATTGTTTAAAAGTTTAATTTTAACTTTTATTTATTATTCACAATAAAAGTGTTTGTTGCTGTGTAGTTTACTAAATGATCGGTAGATGAAAAAGCGTTTGAAAATTTTAAATTTTAGTGTACCATAAGTACTACTGAAAAGAAAAATAAAACCTCTATAGGATTAGTTTGATTCGAAACCCTTTATAACAGGAATGCGTGAACGAATCAAGTTTTGAACAAATAGGTACTTACGAGTACCTACTCAGATCTGCAATACTTCTTTTTGGGTTGGATGGTGAAAGCATCAAATGATTAAGTACTTCCGTCTGGGTGGAGCGGAAAATAATGATAATAATAATAAATTGCCCTTTACGTTCCATGGTAAACTACGTAGACCCGCGAACCCGGCGGGCGTTAGGCCGTTGGAGGCCCCTTCACATTTGCTAACAGCTCTTTTTTTCGTCGACCCGGACATGATCTTTTATGGCGAACTACCCATTATGCACCGTGGGAATACACGGTGCATAATGGGTTTACAATTGTTTTAAGTGTACTACTAAATCCTACGATTTTTATTTTGCGTGTTCCAGTTTGGTCCCTCAGTTCACACACACATAGACTTTTACAAATTCGCAAAAAAAGAAAATGATTTTTCATACGGATGGGCCAGATCAATTTTGCATGAAAAACCAATATTTTTTGCAAATTTCCAAAAGTCTAAGAACAAAAATTGTTCAGTAACATGGGCTGAGTTACCCCACGAGAAGTTTTGCGCTTTTGATGTATAAACTCACCAAAGAAACCGCTGCTGACATCCACGAATCTTTTGAATAATAAAACTGTCTGGTGTAGTTTACTAATAATCGCTAGAGAGGAAATTATTAGAATAGAATATTATATACTTTATTGCACACCAAAATTAATAAACAGCGTTTTAAGGTGATTGCTTCGATGTAGCCCGCGAAATTCAATTTTTTTTACGTTTTTTGCAATTTGCAGGCCAGTGACATGTTGTAACTTTATAAATATATGTGTTGCGGTAATAACAAGTATAATTTTAAATATAAAAATTATCAAAAAATTCGCTCCATCAGCTCTCACATAGAAAAGGTGCATCGTAGTTAGATTTCGGAGATTTTAACATGATGCACCTTTTCTATGTGACTCGCGAGAATTTCGCGGGCTGGTTGGAGCATCCCCCTTAACAATATTTAATTAATCAACGCTATGTATACACTGGTGGACTTCTGAGCTGAGTAGAAAGCCGGGGCCAACTTTCTTTTTTCAAAAAGAACGTTGGCCATGAAAATTCATTTCCGAGGTCTGTATTTTTATCCTTATTATTTTGGTCACCCTACGCACAGCAATAGAAGAAAGAAACCGACAGTGTGTTCCCCTCTTTCTAAGAAAATGGGCAGGGTTTTAAGTTATCAGCACTCGCTCCCTATATTTTAACCTCCTTGGTTCAATGTGAGCAACAACCTAAAGGTGAACGCACATCTAGCCGCACCGCATTCTCCGCAGTACCCGCACTCATCGCATTTTGTTATGGCCTCGCACATCTAAGGTGAACGCAGATTCAGCCGCACCGCAGTCCCCGCATTACGAATTCTTTGTATGAAGTTCTATGAAACCTCGCACACTTAGCCGCATCGCAGTAGCCGCAGACCCTGAGATGACCGAATTCCCCAACCGCAGCTGATGACGTCACCAACGTCGGCCCGCACGCAGCGGACACTGCGGCTAACGCGGTGCGGATGACGTCATTCGCATTCCCGACGCGGAACAATTTGTTTGTTTTGGTCCCGATTTGTTTTGTTACTTTTATTGGAATTTCGTCATCTTTGCAGTATTTTTCTTCCATTCTTAAACTACAGCGTATCTATCTATAAAATTTCTCCTGACAATGGGGATGGCAACTCAAAGCTAATCGTAGATGGCGCTGCGATAGTTGGTCCCCACGTCTACCTTGTACAAAAAAACAAACAAGATTATTTGTTATAAAAATTGAGTATAAATACAAAACAAATATGGAAAATTATTCGTCCATGCAAGTACTATATACTAAAAGAAGAATTAAGACGCCGCGGCGCATCTACAAGAGGAAAAAAGTGATTTAATTGAGTGGTTAGCCGCATCCGCTGCGTGCGGGCCGACGTTGGTGACGTCATTTCTGCGGCTACTTGCGGCTCAGTTGCGAGGTTTCACCGTAATGCGGGGAAATCCACAATTACTTGTAGTTGAGTTTCAATTTTTGAGTTTAGGTATGTTTTACCTGTCCTCTCCTTTATCAAGAATATAATGCTGGTTTTGACTTTCTATTTTGATAAATATCATAATGTTTTTAAGTCAGTAATTTTAACCTTTTTTTCTATTTAGATTCGAGAAATATCACAATATATTTAATTTCTTAACACCACAACTATTACAAAACTCGTTCCAGGTGTTAATTCTTCGATTTTCGAGCGATGCAATACTGGTACTTAACCTCCAAAAGAAAAGTAGATATTATTTTGAAAAGTGTATTCCATCATTTTTACAGCTTATTACACAACATCTAGTCATTTTACATCAATAAATGGTTTTTTTTCTGAAAATTCCTTTGATTTTACAGTTCTTTGGGGACCAAACTGTCATTTTCACTTTGACACTTGCCTTCCCCATTAAATGAAGTAAAAATAATATATTTCGTAACGTTTCAATAGCTTTGTCTAAGTGATAGCATTTTAATAACTGTAAGTAAATTCTACTAAACCACTAGACAAAAGCCCCATCCACTAAAAGCAATATTACGCCACTAAAAGAGGAGTCAAAACCAACAATTTTAATGGGGATGGCAACTCAAAGCTAATCGTAGATGGCGCTGCAATAGTTGGTCCCCACGTCTACCTTGTACATACAAAAAACAAACAAGATTATTTGTTATAAAAATTGAGTATAAATACAAAACAAATAGGTATGGAAAATTATTCGTCCATGCAAGTACATATACTAAAAGAAGAATTAAGACGCCGCGGTGCATCTACAAGAGGAAAAAAGTGATTTAATTGAGTGGTAATACGTTTGATTTTACCGTAATAAATCCACAATTACTTGTAGTTGAGGTTTCAATTTTTGAGTTTAGGTATGTTTTACCTGTCCTCTCCTTTATCAAGAATATAATGCTGCTTCTGACTTTCTATTTTGATAGAATACCATAATGTTTTAAGTCAGTAATTTTAACCTTTTTTTCTATTTCGATTTGAGAAATATCACAATATATTTAATTTCTTAACACCACAACTATTACAAAACTCGTTCCAGGTGATAATTCTTCCGCCAGACGAACCATTTCATGATTTATGGAGCGATGCAATACTGGTACTTAACCTTCAAAAGAAAAGTAGATATTATTTTGAAAAGTTAATCAACTCATTAATTAACTCAACTAACGGCCTGTCTCGGCTTCGCAAGGCTGGATATTTGTTTATTATATAGCTTTTTCTTAGTATTAATACAATTTTTGTTCTCACAGCAGTCACAGCAGCTACCCATTATTTCTTGATAGTGTGAATTGTTGGAAATTTGTATGTTCCATCATTTTTACAGATAATTCCACAACATCTAGTCATTTTACATCAATAAATCGTTTTTTTCCTGAAAATTCCTTTGATTTGACAGTTCTTTGGGGACCAAACTGTCACTTGTCACTTTGACACTTGCCTTCCCCATTAGTGAAAAATCCACTAAGTTGGCAACACTACAATGCGTGCGGCGACTGCGGGACTGCGGTGCGGATGTGTGCGAGGCCATTAGCAAAATGCGATGAGTGCGGGGACTGCGGAGACTGCGTGCGGCTCAATGTGCGTTCACCTTTATGCCCCACCGCAGTCTCCGCAGTCGGTTCTCTTACCGATTCTTTGAATTTGCGATGCGGTGTGCGAGGGATCATAGAACTTCATACCAAGAATTGGGTAAGAGAACAGACTGCGGAGACTGCGGTGCGGCTAAATGTGCGTTCACCATAATCGGGACTCTAGGGTTTTGTTTTTTTTGTCATAACTGTCTATGGTTTTTGGCTGTATGGGCTCAGCTCCCTTTGCCTGTCCCAAAGAGGGACGAAAAAAAACAAAAAAAATGTCTATGATTTTTTTGTGGTTGGTTGACAAGATCTCAAGTTTTGCAAAATTATTATTCATTTTATTTATTCATTATAAACGTTGAAACGTTGAATCACAAGTGATTTTTTTTACAAGTAAACAACTAAAGTAGTACTGGTGGTCAATTTCGTATATTATTTTCTTGTGATTATGTTCAAAATAGGTTTGATTTATGAATTGATCTTACTTTTCATCTGAGCTGTTTCAGTGTGCTAATTCCTAAGTTAGAGTTTTACATCGATGTGTAAATAAATATATGAATTGGGCTCTAACTCAATTGGTTCAACTTACTTTTGGTGATTGGAAATGCAATAAGTCGCTTGGGAAAATAATGCCATGTACGCTCCAGATAATAGAAGAAAGGAAACCAGAGATGTTATTTACCGCAGCAATTCAAGTCTTGACTTGATATATGCCGAGCATCCCTCAGGGAATGGCTTACGACGAGAGTACGGAAGTCATGGTTCAATTGACGTAATTGGAGGCGCTAACGAGCGGTTACCCGCGATGGTACACAGCTACAGCGGTGTGTCGGCCCCGGACAAGACGCCAGGCCTGGGCCGCGCCGTCGACAGGATAGCCGACGGCCTTGCCGCTGACCATGCAGATGGACCACCATCTAGATCAAGTGCCAGCCCAAAACCTAGACTGAAATTGAATAAACTATGGGGTGGAGCAGCACCTGTACTAAACCGTCCGCCTCTAGACGATAGTAGCCTGTCTGCAGTGACAGATAGTAACAAAAGAAAGCAGTTTGCTCATTATGATGTTCAATCACTCCTGGCTAACTTAAGTTATGCTGCTGAGATCCGTGGAGCATTACTGAGTAGGCGTCGTAATACTACGACAGGAGCATCTGCTGCTTCTTTGCTGGCAACTCGTGGTCTGCCTCCAGGAGATGACGCAGCACCAGATACAGGTGATGGAAGATCAAATGAGTTGTTAGAAAGTTGTCCTTTCTTCAGGAATGAATTGGGAGGTAAGACACTATTTTTATCATATAAACAAAACACAATATATTTCAAACCAAAGGTGCATTTGCTTGTCCCACAATCAATGCTGTTGTATTTAATGCCTATTCAACAGAATATAACAGTTGATATAATTATGAAATTAACAATTTTCTCAATTATATCAACTGATTTTTATAAGATATAACAACAAAATAACATCAATAAAACACCATTATGTGTGTAGCAGTCATAGTATCATTTTAAATGCTTTTTTATTTAATATAAAACAAGCATTGTGTCATCTGTGAATCAGGTGACACAAATTATGCTCTCACACTAAGACTTGACATTGTTATTGAAAGAATGTAGTTATTTATGAGTCATGGTTCAAACAACAAAAAAAAACAGCAATACACATGTTTTTCTCTATGTCTTAACTATAATTATGTGCTGCAGAATAATCTTAAAATATTAAATAAATTGTCTGGCAGTCTTCAAGATCATCTCAGTCCTAAAACAAAGTGATTGTTAGCCAGTAAAAGTCTGACAGTCCCACCCTTGCCATGAAGGAGGAAAGGGTGATTTGAAAGCCCAAAAAAGTCTTGAATACATTTGCTTCTTGGTGTATATTTATTCTGGTCAGTTCAAATTAAAATGCAGCATTCAGCCACAAACATAGTACCAAACAGCACAGTTGGTATAATGGTTTACTGATGGACTGCTGCGCAAGGTTCTAATCCCACATGGAACAAATATTTCTATGTCCTATGTGTAGTTGTTGTGGGTCTGAGTGTTAGTGTATGTGTAAGTTAAATTTTTGTAAACACATCCACAATACAAGAGAAGTTCCTAGAGTAGGGCAATGTCTTAAAATATATTAGTTATGGATGTAAGATCGGATGTGGGTAGTTTAGAGCCTCTACACAGTTTATTTAAAACAATAATCTGAACCAAAGTGTTAATACAAATTTTACTGGCACCTATCTGTACTGAACCTGTTTCTTTATGAAAGAAACCAAAAGAGAAGCTGTATGCTGTATGAGAGTAATGCTTGTGGATGTTAAAATAAATAGAGAATTATCAACCATTAATTACTTTATGACGTTTATGTCTATATCCGTACTGTAATAATTATATTCTGTTATTATTGTGGTGTGACACTATGCCCAAGAGAAAAATGTAAGTGTGTCATCACACAAAACCTGTGAGAGAGACAAAAAACTGTCCGTAAACATTTTAAATACAATAACATGAACAAGAGAATACAACCAAATTAGTTAATTTTGATTCTTGTGTGAAATATGTAAGTGGTTCCTAAGCTTTATGAGCTCAATTGTGTAACTTGTGACAGGAAGGAACTCAATTGTCTGTACACATCATGATAGTTTGTTTCCCTCTGTTGACTTACAATTATTGATGCAGGATGTAAAGCTGCTAACACATCCTAGTTGCCTTTATAAGAATAATATCAGGCCCAATGTGGATAAGAAAACATTGAATTATACCCACACATTTTTGGTTTTTATTCCATAAATTATTTTGTAGTTACTTATTTGTATACATACCTAGAATAAAATATTCTTTAGCTGTATTTTAAAACTTACTTTTTTATTCAGCATCAAATCTTACATTCTATACTATTAAATAAATATTTATTGCCAAGTAAGATACATGAATTTAACTGTTCTCCCAATATTAGTAGAAGCTATTTTTATAATATGTAGGTACATAAATGTAGGACATATTAATATACCTTTCAGTGCCAGATAAAGCCAGTGCGGGGCCCGTAGCAAATGTAACCATGGGGCCCTATAGTTACATTGCCTTTTTTTACGGTAAATCCACGGTGTCCTTCAATAATCCTTTTCGATTCTGGGGTCACGGTAATGAGATACGTTTCGCATCCCCCGCAGGCTTTGTTCCTCTAGTGGGATAACCGTCATCATCGACACTAGTAGGCGCGCGTGCGCGCGCGCTGGCAACAGCTAGTCGACCCCTGCCTGGGCCATGGTCGGACAGCGAGTCGCCCATTTATTCGCCAACGTGCCCGCGCCATGAATTTCCGGAGATCGTGTGCTGACGTCCGTCACTGCAGCTAGGGTAGAAGGGGGGATTGTCCTCTCACTCTTATTTTGGGCACAGAAATGTATGAGGCGCGGGGCCCGTAGCATTTGCTGCCTCCTGCTATATGGCTAATCTGGCACTGATACCTTTATTTGCTACTTAATAACAAAAAAATGCAATGTTACTCCTGTCCCCTTTTGGTCAATGGTTCTAATTGTGCACTGCATTGCAAACATTTTATGCTTCCATTCAATATAACTTATTCATTAATGCAACAATTACTGCCCAGTTAGTCATGCGTTAACAGTGTACACTTGCCAACAATCAAGATTGATCTTGTAGATAGATTAAAGATATAGTAAGTAGAAGCATTAATTCTATTTGAAACAATGAGTGCCATAGCAGTAGTTGACCTTTTAAGAATTTGCTGACTCTTAACATGTCAGTACCTTATGTTCTTATTTTAAGTGATTAATTACAAAACTGCCCAAAAAAAGGAGGGTTTAATTTAATCTTTAACTAGAAACCAAAACATTCTATCATTTTATTTGATCTATTTTATGCCAATCCTGGGACTATGGTACTAGTATGACTCATTGCAATACATACATGAGGATTACAGTTCCTTAATTATATCTCAAACTAATGCCACTGTCTAAAATCATTTAGAAATCAATGCCTTAGGCAACTTTATTTATCATTGTGCTGAAACTTTTTACAGGTATTGTATTGAACTGTACTCCACACAGTATAATGTACACCCACTTTTTATAGTAAAATTGTTGCACTTTCATTTGTTACTGCTTCTTACTTATACAGAAAATTTCTCATTAACACAAGTGAAAATTAATTGTAGGCATTGTTAAAAAACACTTGAATGAATGAGTAAATTATTTCTATGAATCAAATCATATTATGTAGAGTGGCAGAGTGTTGGTTGATAACTACCAACTTAGCAGATGACTCAATATGTACCATAATAGTTACGCTAAAGCTAAAATTCATATTCAAATGTTTTATTATATATCCAGCAAATAAGTTACATCCTTGCAGATTGACGACATCATCATTTTAGCCTTAAGGGTTAAGTCACACAGAGACACGACGCTGTGCGTACATTTCATTAAAGCTACTCAAAATCTAAAACATACAATTTCCACAACGCAGTGCAGCGCCGCGCTGCGTTTTAATAGCGACTCAAAATCTAACTCTATTTACTACACGAAAAGATTACACATTTGCAGTATCGTTGCGTCACGTCGCGATGAGTCGCGTCTCGGTGTTAACTGACCGTAAACCCCCCCGGCAGCACAGGTCTGTTGACGTTTGTTTCTACTGCTGTACTTCATTGGTCCATGCATCCCTCATTCAGGCATTCATCTGGTATTGCCTATTGGTGTCATATCACTTATTGGTTGACAATATTGTAGTGTAACCCAACCTGTATGTACACCTGTCATGTAAAACCCCTAATTTACATATTGCTCTACTAATTTTCAGGTGAAGAAGAACGCTGTGTGTCATTATGTTGGAAGACTGCTCGCGGCGCTATACTTGGCCAGTCTGGAGGCTGGCACCGTCCTCGCGCCGCTTACGGGATTTCTATGCTGGAATTCCCTCCAGGACACACTCACTGGCGTCATGGCTGCCCCTTTGCCAGATCTCTATCACCATTCCCCATAGAGAGTCAAGATCTGGGCGCTTTATACTACAGGAACTACTTTTACAATCAACGTGAGTTAACCAACTTTTAAACTGTCTTTAGCTATATAATTGTTATTTTGTTTATAACTAGTTTTAAGCTTGCTCTAAACAAATGTGTTCAAACTTTCTGAACAGTTCGAACTTCCCTGACTGTTGTTAGTTTTAGCTAATAAGAGGATATTTGTCTGCCTCTTACTTTATAGCTCATCAGAATTGGTTCGGAATGGACGAGAATCTCGGACCGGTGGCGATATCCATAAAAAAAGAGAGAGTGGAACTTCGTCGTGGAGGCGGAGACGTGTCTGCGCCAGCGTCTCAACTAGCTTGGCAGTACCGCCTCATAGTGCGGACTTCCGAACTGCTTACGTTACGAGGATCCGTGCTCGAAGATGCGCTACCTACGGCTAAGCCCAGCAACAACAGCGCAACCTACAATACTAAAGATGCTTTGGAATACATCGCACCAGAGTTACAAGTTAGCTGTTTGAGGTAATGCAAAAATCATTAAAAGCTAGTTTGGATCATGTCGGTGATCATTAAAAATCGAATAAGCCTCGATTATAATCAAAGTCCAAATGAAATATTAATCTTAATTTACCAATTGCGTCAGACTGAAAGATAAATAAATAAACTGCGTATATGATTATCTTATTGTTTTTATCTAAAACCGGATATTTTAATTTCGTAATCAAAACAATAGTCATTTACCTCACTTCAATAGTTTCCATGTGTGCAAATAATGACCTAATTTATTTTCAGGCTTGGTATAAACAATGGTGGGGCAGAGGAGCAACTCTTACGACTAGACGAACAATGCGTTACACGACACTACAAAGTTGGGGTAATGTACTGCAAGAGTGGCCAGTCGACGGAAGAAGAGATGTACAATAACCAGGAAGCTGGGCCAGCTTTTGTCGAGTTTCTTAAAATGTTGGGCCAAACAGTTCGGTTAAAAGACTTTGATAAGTATAAGGCTGGGCTGGACAACAGAACTGACTCGACTGGACTGTACTCTGTGTTCACGACGTACCAGGGCTGTGACATAATGTTCCATGTCTCGACAATGCTGCCCTATACTCCGAATAACAGACAACAGTTGTTGAGGAAACGCCACATCGGCAACGATATAGTAACTATAGTCTTCCAGGAACCCGGTGCTGCGCCGTTCACACCGCGGAACATTCGTTCTCAGTTCCAACACGTTTTTGTTGTAGTTAGAGCTATAGATCCATGTACAGAGAATACACATTATAGTATAGCTGTGAGTCGTGCTAAAGAAGTGCCTTTGTTCGGACCTCCGATAAAAGATGGTGCGATTTACCCTAAGGGAGAAGCATTCACTGACCTACTTTTAAGTAAAGTAAGTAAATAAAAATCAACTCGATTTATTTCGTGACACAAACAAAAATAACACTTTTTACATGTTCGCGAAATTTTAATTGTAGGTTATAAACGGCGAAAACGCTGCAATACAATCACCAAAGTTTAGTACAATGGCAACGCGCACCCGTCAAGAGTACCTGAAAGATTTAGCGAAGAATTATGTGACTGCTACCACTGTTGAAACTGGACAAAAGTTTTGTAAGATACTTTCATTACATTCAATGTTTTCTTTCGTATAACTTACAGCTGAGGTATGGGTATTATGGCAAAACTCAAATGTCAGCTTTGCTCCACTCACTACTGAGTATAGCCCTCCATACTTTTCTACCATATTTATCGACTTCCCGAATCTGAACTATGTCTTATCATCTAAATAACTTGCACCAATGTGGCCATTGGTCTGCCAACATTTTACTGCCTCTTGATAACCATTCAGCGAGGGCTCTACTCCACCAAAAGTAAAAATATGGCGTCGGCCACGGTCGACTTTTTACTCAAGCCTGTATAAGTCATAAGTCCCAATATCAATCTGGATTGTCACATTACCACCCAAATACTATGTTTTTATTGTTTTAATGTAAAGTGTTGTTTTTTTTTCTCTTTCCAGCTATATTCTCATCGTTACTTATGAAAAGTGGCAGCAACTCAGCCAACAACACGCTAATCACGCGAGTGGAGAACTGTACGAACGATGTCTTAGTTGGTGGCGCGCTGTGTTTCCACGTGAGTTCTCGGACAAGGGACAGTCAAATCCTCTTTTGGAGTTATATTTACTTACATAAAATGTGTATAAGGGTGCTTGTACACGGCGCATGTAACCCGCGCAAGTGCCTCAACATGCTCAAGCTACATGCGCCGTGTACAAGCACCCCGCGGGTAGCTTGATCAAGTAGCTTGCGTTTCGTTTGCGAGTAACATGCGCAAGCTACTTGATCAAGTTACCTGCGTGGTGCTTATACACGGCGCATGCTACTCGCGCAAGTAATGGTGCGGGTTTGCGGTTTACCCGCGCGAGTAGCATGCGCCGTATATAAGCACCACGCAGGTAACTTGATCAAGTAGCTTGCGCATGTTACTCGCGCGGGTAACCCGCACCTATACTTTCGCGGGTTACAGGCGCCGTGTACAAGCACCCTTAGAACCTAATCAATTCATGGCCTTAACTGCTTGCGTGTTTACTCTATTAAGGCCCTTAATAGAGTCAAATCTTAAAATGATATGACTTTTAAAAATGTACCTACCTGATGGTATGACCTTTTAACCAGCTGTTCATGAGATTTTACCTCTAACGGCTCGTTTATGACCTTGCCGCTGTGAGCAGTGGCTTAGGGCGGGGCGGCAAGAGGTAAGATCAAAGGATAGAAATGTTTGAAACACGAAACGAGTTGCTGCCAGTGGCGAATTCGCGCGTTGTTTTTTTCGAACGAATCGCTACAGCGTTGTGTTCGGTTTTCGGAGCGATGTGAACAAAATTACAAAGGTATGAATGCGAAGCCACGAAATAAAGCGGTTTGGACAGGCTGCAGCTGCTGAACTCCCCACTTTCACACTGAGAGTGTGGAGTTCGGTAGCTGGCGCCAATCGCTACTGTGGGTATGTAGCGTGCAAAAAAGCTCCACCGCGCCACTGCTTAGACCAAAGTCGTGAACGAACCGTATCGCTCAATCAATATCAATCTTTCTCTTCCTCTTTTTTATGATGTTGTATTTAACACGTAGTACGGCCTCTAGTCTGTTTTCAATATCTTTATTGACACTAAAAATGTTTCAGGTTCAAGTACAAGACGAAGGTGCGAATGGTTCTCTGCTGGACTGCATCATGGGTGTTTCAGCCGATACAGTAGTGTTTGTTGAAGATAGTACGCGGCAAATTGTTCTCGTCCTACCCACTTCTTCGTTATTAGGTACAGTACCCGTCGTTTCTCGTATGAAAATAAACATTGTTGTAATAAAATTAAGTATACTGCATTTTTTTTATTAAGTAATTGTTATCGATTTATCATCAGGTTCTTGCTGCACGTATAATTATAGTACAGTGGGTCTCAAACGGCCACTTAGCAATATTCCTAATGCTTTACTTCGTGTGAATCAATAAAATAATAGACGAATAGCCAAAGATGTTTGCTGGAAATCTGCTAAATGTATCATTAGGAATATTGCTAAATGTCCGCATCAGACCCCGCAGATTCACACGATGTTTTTTTAAACACTGTTTCAGCTCCAAAATAGTCTTGGGACATAATAATTCGCCACTGACATCGATCAGTTTAGATCGCCAATTCTAAATGAACAATTACCCTCTTTTAAGTTCGTTAGTTACTGTTTCTTAACCACCTTTACGCTCTTCTGGCAGTTTTAAAACGAGAGAACAATCTGTTTTATATTGAACTACTAGCTGTTGCCAGCGGTTTCACCCGCTACAACTCGAAAATTATCTCACGGGAACATAAAATCGGGATAAAAACTATCCTATGTGTTAATCCAGGTTATAAACTATCTGTGTACCAAATTTTAGCCAAATCCGTTCAGTGGTTTTTGCGTGAAAGAGTAACAAACATCCATACATCCATACATCCATACTTACAAACTTTCGCCTTTATAATAGTAGTAGGATTTTAAGGCAGTTCGTTTGCTCGTTTTGATACGGCCATTGCGACAAGATCATTGAACACTGTTGTAGGTACAATCGACAAAGTTGAATCATGACCCATTTTGTAAAAAAAATCCTCTGAATCATTCAAATTGACAAAGATCAAAGTCTTTACCATGGATATGTATATTTATGCGAATGTGAACCTAATTGTATTTGAATGTCTGTAAGAATATAAGCTTATGGTGGGTCATGATTCAACTTTGTCGATTGTACATTTACTTAAAACTGACGTCACCTTTACTCATCCTGTCACGAACTAACTACGGAGCGAGAAATTGGGATCTAGTTTGCGTAATTCATCTGTGGGAGCAGATACGCATCGACCGCGTTTGGCGCTCTCATTGGTTGAGAGTTCATACAACCTTGGAGTGGGCCAATGAGAGCACCAAACGCGGTCGATATCGGTGATCGAGTATCGTAATGACAACTCATGGTATGGGTACTGTTCTTTCAAACTAATTAATGTTCGCGAACCACACAATACTAGCTCCAAAAGTAATGTCTGCTAATAATGCGTATTGTATGTACAGGGTGGGTGGTGAGTGGTGGGTGGACGCGCGTGTACTACCACCGCGGGGAGAGCGTGCGGCTGCGGGGCGGACACGAGGGGCTGCTGCGGCGACTGGCCAGCGTGGCGCCGCCGCACGCGCACACGCTACACGAGATCACGCTGGAGCGAGGGAACAACCCGCAGCTCGGTAACTATATTTGTTTACACGAGGGGCTGCTGCGGCGACTGGCCAGCGTGGCGCCGCCGCACGCGCACACGCTGCACGAGATCACGCTGGAGCGAGGGAACAACCCGCAGCTCGGTAACTATATTTGTTTACACGAGGGGCTGCTGCGGCGACTGGCCAGCGTGGCGCCGCCGCACGCGCACACGCTGCACGAGATCACGCTGGAGCGAGGGAACAACCCGCAGCTCGGTAACTATATTTGTTTACACGAGGGGCTGCTGCGGCGACTGGCCAGCGTGGCGCCGCCGCACGCGCACACGCTGCACGAGATCACGCTGGAGCGAGGGAACAACCCGCAGCTCGGTAACTATATTTGTTTACACGAGGGGCTGCTGCGGCGACTGGCCAGCGTGGCGCCGCCGCACGCGCACACGCTGCACGAGATCACGCTGGAGCGAGGGAACAACCCGCAGCTCGGTAACTATATTTGTTTACACGAGGGGCTGCTGCGGCGACTGGCCAGCGTGGCGCCGCCGCACGCGCACACGCTGCACGAGATCACGCTGGAGCGAGGGAACAACCCGCAGCTCGGTAACTATATTTGTTTACACGAGGGGCTGCTGCGGCGACTGGCCAGCGTGGCGCCGCCGCACGCGCACACGCTGCACGAGATCACGCTGGAGCGAGGGAACAACCCGCAGCTCGGTAACTATATTTGTTTACACGAGGGGCTGCTGCGGCGACTGGCCAGCGTGGCGCCGCCGCACGCGCACACGCTGCACGAGATCACGCTGGAGCGAGGGAACAACCCGCAGCTCGGTAACTATATTTGTTTACACGAGGGGCTGCTGCGGCGACTGGCCAGCGTGGCGCCGCCGCACGCGCACACGCTGCACGAGATCACGCTGGAGCGAGGGAACAACCCGCAGCTCGGTAACTATATTTGTTTACACGAGGGGCTGCTGCGGCGACTGGCCAGCGTGGCGCCGCCGCACGCGCACACGCTGCACGAGATCACGCTGGAGCGAGGGAACAACCCGCAGCTCGGTAACTATATTTGTTTACACGAGGGGCTGCTGCGGCGACTGGCCAGCGTGGCGCCGCCGCACGCGCACACGCTGCACGAGATCACGCTGGAGCGAGGGAACAACCCGCAGCTCGGTAACTATATTTCATTACACGAGGGGCTGCTGCGGCGACTGGCCAGCGTGGCGCCGCCGCACGCGCACACGCTGCACGAGATCACGCTGGAGCGAGGGAACAACCCGCAGCTCGGTAACTATATTTGTTTTGTTTGTAAGGTTCCCCTTTTTCCCATTCCAGTTGATTAACCAAACTCTACTTTTTACTCAACTCAATAGAGAAAATCCTTAAAATAAAGCAAACCATTAAAAAAACAAAAACAGTACTTTTTGCGCAAAATAGTAGCAAATCATTTATTCTCACAAACTTTCACGTTTTTAATACAACGTGTTGCTAGCGGTTTTAAGTGTCAGCCGTAGCCAACTAACCTCTCTCGTGTGTCAGGGTTCCACGTGCAGCCGGACGGTCTGGTGACGCTGGTGGAGAGCTCGGGCTGCGCGGCGCGCGCCGGCATCAAGCGCGGCGCGCGCCTGCTGGAGGTGTGCCGCGCCGCCGTCGTGGCGCTGCACCACGACCAGCTCGTGGACCTGCTCAAGACATCCGATCCGGTCACGGTCAGTGGACTTATTCATTTTAACGCCGATATTTTATGCACTTCATGATCTGGCTATCTCACACCCACCATATCGTTCAACGCTCAAAGTTTGAAGATTTGACCTGCGATACTTCTACATATCGTTTTGTGTACAATCGACAAAGTTGAATCATGACCCACCATAAGCTTATTTTCCTACAGACATTCAAACACAATTAGGTCCACATTCGCGTAAACATACATATCCATGGTAACGACTTTGATCTTTGTCAATTTGACGTATTCAAACGATTTTTTGTCAAAATGGGTCATGACATGATTCAAGTTTGTCGACTGTACAGTATGAGTTTCCAACGTAAGTAGGTACTAAATGGAAATGCTTTACTTGAAACGGAATCTTTTCAATTGTTCCAGGTGACTGTCACGTTCGCATCAAGCTCCAAGTGCCAGTGTGAAGCAGGTCTGGAGGAGTGGGCGCCGCTAGCGCGCGCCGACGCGCAGCAGCCGGGCCGGCCACGCCGCGCCTACGAGCGCGGACACTCGCCGCCGCGCTCCGATAGCTCCGGATACGGCACAGGTACGATAGCAGTACCGCTAGCGCGCGCTGACGTACGAGCACCTGTGCATCGTTTCACCCAAGAAGCCTAGTATATTTATACACATTTTCCCACTTTTTTATAAACTCACTTTTTTTGTTTGTTTGTCATTCCGGTTGGACTTTTGCAACTCAATTTTGAGGCACTTCCCGATAAGCTAGAAGGCTGATGCACACACTCTGAATTCTGATGACAATACATGACTAGCTAACAAACGTCATAACAAATCCAATATGGCGCCCTCCCCAAGATGGCGGACTGACTGTTTGAAATTCACCCCCATGATATGGGTATCAAATGAAAGGGTTTGCTGTCAGGAATACGAAAAAAATAGACTTAAATCCAAAATGGCGGACAGGCTTTGAGGTACCTACTTCCCGATAATCTAACAGGCTGACATTTTCAGGGTATAGGTGTATAGGTATAGGGTAGGGTATAGGGTATAGATATAGGTGTAAATATATCCCATAAATAATCCTTTAAATAATATACGTCCCCACGCGAGTGGCCCCTCTCTCAACCCCGTAGGGTTATTTTCTTATTTTTAGGATATTTAAAAACGTGGGTTTTTAGGGTTCCGTAGTCAACAAGGAACCCTTATAGTTTCGCCATGTCCGTCCGTCCGTCTGTCCGCAGTTTAGCTCAGAGACGCACAGTACTAGAGAGCTGTAATTTGGTGTAAATATACGGATTTGTTGTGCCAAAAAAGTGGTAAAATAAAATCTCGTAAAATATTTTTTTTAGGGTACCTCCAGTACTTACACGTAAAGTGAGGATTTTTTTTTTCTCGCGTACCCCTTAGTGTGGGGTATCATTAAATAGGTCTTTAAAAAAGTTTCCATTAACATTTTTTTGATAAAAAAATTCGTTTGTGAAATATTAAGCTTTAAAGTGCTAAATTTTGCTCGATTCGAGTGTCCCCCCCCTCTACCAGCTAAACGGTTATGTTTGGGGGTGTGAAAAAAATCACAATAGTAGTATATATAACGAAGTTTAAAAGAAAATTATCATGACTAAGTAGGCTTTACAACTTTACGAGTAATAGTCGACCAACTTATAAAATGTACTTGGACATCAAATTTTCTAAACAAAATGTATCGGAGACAACTGCAAATGTAAGTTTGTCAACTTTATTTTTACAGCTTTTTTAAGTATGTTTTTTGGGGATAGGTAGGTTTTTATCGTCAACTATTTTTAACTAAATTCAAAAAAAGGAGGAGGTTCTAAATTCGTCGTAATCTTTATTCTTATGTATTTTCCCCGATTTCTCAAAGACTCCTGGACCGATTTTGAAAATTCTTCTTTTTGAAATTATTCAATTCAGCGAATCAGTTTAGTTAGTTCCCATAAGTATTTTGATGGGCAACTACGGAACCCTACACTGTGCGTGGCCCGACACGCACTTGGCCGGTTTTTAGATTTTTTTAAATCTGTTAATTATTATGATCACTTTGACCTAAACATTATTATATTGCAGGTGGGTCGTGTCGCAGTGGTCGCCGGTCCCCTCAAACATCTCCAGCGCCAGAAGCGGCCGCACTTCGCCGACGTTCACACGACGACGCCGCCTCACCACGACACGCGAGGCACAAACGTGCCTCTGCTAACACATCGTCGCTTACTGTAAGTTCAAACATACATATATTATTACATAAATAAGTATCATAAATAATTCTCTCAACTTGGCAAAAGTTGAGAGAATTATTGTATGGGCGGTCTACTCCGCCAGCGTGGAACACCGACGTGAACTCGTGGAAGACGACGACCTCTCACTTCCGGCTCTGCTCTAAATCACGGTCAGGCGTCAAGCGAAGGAAAAAGCGGAACGCGTGTGGGAGGAGAAACTTCTGCTCACGTCCCGACATCTTAAATTATCGCCCTTCATAAACGGTACTAGTAACCAATAATATCTCTTTATTATCCAGGAGGACCTTATCCGTATGATGGATGCAGAGCTGGGTGAGGGCGGGCGCGGTTCAGGCCGGTAGCGCGACCGGCGGCGGCGCAGGTGCCGGCCCCGCCGCCCCACCCACCCCCGGTGCGGCGCCGCTGCCGCTGCCGGACGCGGGCGCGCTGGACTGGGCCGCGCTCGTGCACACCGCCACGCGCGCCATGCTGCAGGTACACACACGTCATCAACTAACAGTAATCGGTGCCGCCGCCCCACCCACATCCGGCGCGGTGCCGTAGCCGCTGCCGGACGCAGGTGCGAACGGGCCCTTAGACGCTGAATGATTTTTTCTCAAACTGCCAATCTAGTCGCAAAAGGGCAAGTTCTTAAAATGGCAAACTGTCTAAAAACCTATTTCTCTAAATTATGTGTCAAGAGTTAGTTTTGAAAAATAATGCACACCTTTTTTTTTGTGTATATGTACTCGTTACGTACGATATTTAAAGTCTTCATTTGATTTTTCTTTGCTTTGCTTTGTTTTCTTCTCTTCCGAATGATGCTTAACGCGAAAACATTTTGATGCATACTCGTACAAAACTAGTATTTACTAGTTAGGTCTTATATCCTGCCTGACAAAGTTTTCTCAAATGTAATGTATTTTGTTTTAGATCTGCGAGGAACATCAGTACCCGTCGATGGACAACACCGACCCCTCATTAGAGACGCTCGCGAACGAACCCACCAACGACTCATGGAATGACGTCACTGTTGTAAGTTTCGTGACGTTTTCCTTTTAAATTTAGTTTTTTTTTTAATTTGTTATATAAGTGGCTTATTCTGGAAAATCAATCCTGTACCTATATCGGCAGCGCAGTATCGACTGCTCCAATCACTGAATTTCCTTCTTAATTTTTGCCCTATTACACTATTTTATGTGGACAACTCACATTTGATCAAATCAAAAAAGAGCTATAGTCCCGCCAACTAAGTCTGGAATAAAGGTCATTGATCCTAATAATGCATCCTTCGAATTTCAAAATAAAATATAAGGTGAAGATCGCCTCTTATCACGATACGTTGCTTTTGGTTGTTCTACATTTTTGTTTTTATTTTTGAAATATTGCAATATATTGGTATGTACAGTCACGAGCAATAGTATGTATACACTAAGAAGTCTTCAAAAGAGTCTTCTTCTACTATATTGATTAAACTTTTTCCTTTTCATTAGACTTCTGTTTTGGAAGTCATTCTATTACGAAATAGCTCTTATTTCAAAGTGGAAACCGAGTCGAGACGAGTAATTTGCGTTCGATTTTTGCTATGTGTATACATGTTATTGCTTGTGACTGTACACGGGGGTAACGTATTTTATTCCACACTTATCTGGCGGAAACTATAGTCTCCTTACAAAGTTTTTTTGATTTTGATTCAAGTGGCCTACCAGTTCCAGTGAAAGAACAAGATTGCGCAAGACTTGTATAGCTTCGTCTCTTTCCCACACAGGCACTACGAGTCTTTTTTCTTTAAGACATGAGGGCACTAGATACCCCGTGTTGGCCGTCTCAAAAATTGACCGTGTATTTTCCCGTCAGGTGCCAGAAGCCCCTCCCTCGGCCCCGCCGGCCCCGGCCCCGGGCGCGGCCAGCTGCGCGTGCGGGCTGTCGGCGCGGGTGGCCGCACTGGAGAGCGACGCCGCCGCCTCGCAGCGACACCGACACCAGCTGGAGGAAGAGGTAGCCTAACACGTGTTCTTATTCAAAACATAGCGCCTGTAATCACAGAATGGTAACGTAGAGTTAGGTCACACGTAACACCTTTTACATGTTTAAACTTGCCCCCACACTTCAATTTTCAACCGATTTAAAAAAAAAAGTAGGTTTTCAATTCGTCGGAATGTTTCTTTTTTGTGTATGTTTCTTGATTTTTCGATGACGCCTTGGAAAATACTTCTTTTTAAAAAAAAGGTATACTTCAAAGATGGTCCCATGGTAATAAGGTCAACAAATTTTGGAAAAAAGAGTGAAATAATACATTGTTATCAAAGGGATGAAAGTTACTTAGTGCCGCGACGTGGTTTGACGCCCGTTACGTATTGAGGGTGCTAATAGTTTGAGGGACTTAATAAGTAATTGATACGAGGTAAACACTGTGATTTTCATTACGAATACGAAGAAAGAAAAAATAATAATATTAATTATTACATAAAGAAAAAAATAGTGCTGATCGGATTGTCGCTTTCTCGCTTATTTTGGTTTTTTTTTTTTTGGACTGGACATCCTGGTATTCAGCTAGTATTTTTCATGATCATTATTAAATGTTATTGTAGAGAAATAGTTGAAAAAAAATATATACCAAAGTCATTTATATTCTTTATATTTCACTGTATGTTATTTTAATTCTCGATGTAATCTTGTGGTTGATTCGATCAGATTTGAAGATACTTACATTAATCGAATAGGTAAACTGAGTCATGCCCTTATTAAAAAAAAAAGTGTAGTTGAAAAACCCATAATTTCTTATCATGAAACATCCGTGTTTTATAGATAATAGGAAACAAAAACAATTCAACTGGAAATTACGTCTTATCATTACTGTTGGTTACCTAACCAACGCTACCTATTTGCAATAACTGATGTAATCTGTACAAATTGTATTAAAGCTGAAGAATTTGTTTGGATGAACGCGCTAATCTCTAGAACTACTAGTTCAAATTTGAAAATTATTTTTCTGTGGGATAGTATATTATTGAGGAAGGTCATAGCTTATATTACATCACGCTTCAAACAATAGGAGCCGAGCAGCGAGTGAAACCACACACATTCTTTTTTTGTTGGCTGCCATTTTAATGTAGTAATTCCATTTCATTTGTTAATAAAACTTGTAAAACCTACTGACTGGTTTCTTGTATTGTCATGCTGAAACTTATACATTTCTGTAACACCTATGTACACTTGAATACAATAAAGAATTTGAGTTTCAGTTTAATTTTTTAGCCAAAATGAATGCTTAAAAGGAGGTTTTCTAATTTAGAACGGAAAAAAGGGCGCAAAGGATAAAATAACTTTATTTTGCACATTAAATAGTAACTATGGCATGGGTACACCACAATGACTGGTAAAAATAATTCCAATAGGAAGTCACAATTCAAACGTGCACTGGTTACGACATATTTTTAATCACATTTAGGTACGCGATAAGGTAATACTTTAAATCGGATTAAAATAAATAACTCTGGCTTAACTAATTTAATCTTTGATTAACGCAACAGGTCCGTCGGTTACGGCGACACAACGCGCGACTACGAGAGGAGTCCGCGCGCGCTGTTTGGCAGCTTAGACATTTCACACAGTGGCTCAAGAGGACCGTCGACCGACAGTGAGAACTCCTTAACACTGACAGCCCGACATGACTAACGCAAGTTCTGATATTTCACTCCTTCACTGGAGAAGCAATCGGATTTTGACTCCATGACTATTTGAAATATGATTGTGAATGTAGTATTAAAACCACAACACTTAGGCCTTCAATTAATTAAAAGAAATACGAGACACCATAATTGGTGTCTCGTATACAAATTACTTTTTTAGCTGTTCATATCCTAATGGATATGAACAGCTAAAAAAGTAATTTGTATCGATAATATGTTTGTTTCACAACCTGTACACTTAACATTAAATTAAAAAAGAACACGTAGCTTCGATATTATGGTAGCTGTAGCCTTATATTGTTAAATTAAAAAGGAAAAAAATAAAGTTCAATTATATACAATAATTCTTATGGAAATATATACCTATGACTAAGTAATAGATCAATTACAATGTTGAAACATGCGCTGTCTTATGAATTTCGTGCCTTTTCTGTGCTTCTTCTGAAGCGTTTGTTTTGGCGTAATTTTACGTAAAATGTTGGTACTAGTATGTATTCGTAGATTAATGTGTTATTACCTTATATATTATCGTATTAATGATTGACGTTATTGTCTCAATGAAATTGACGTATTTAGATACAATTGTTGCAAGTCTCGTTTTGCTATAACTATCTGTATAAATCAGATAGTTTATTTTCAAACGTTTTATGGGTAATTTATATATTATTTATTACTTTATGTTTATTGAATACAATATTGATACTTCGTAGGCTTTAATTTATTTATCGATTACAGTTATCTAGATTAGTATTTCGAGATTATGGTTAGTTATAAGAAGAACCGATGTTGTTGTAAGTGAACACCAATTAGCTTAAGAATTTATGATCAATCAAATAAATTGTGGGCTTTTTGATCAACTTTTCAAACAAATGCATTGAGGTGTCTATTACACATTTGATTATTATGCAACAAACTGATGTATTGCAGCCCACCATCTTATTTGATATGATCAATCTTGTGACGTAAGTTATACTAGTTGTTTAGCATGTAAACCTAATTGTAAACAGACTTGAAACCTGCCAAATATTAATACAATAAGAGAAAAAATGCGCTAGCACAAATAGTACTCGTTTAAAATATGATTAAACATATGCATAGAATGTTTACGCAAGTTGAACATAGTTCATAGTAGTTACATCTCATGAAATTGTTAGAACTGTGTGTTGTGGAAGCTGATCCACGTCTGTTGCAGCTATGTACTCGAGTTGTATTCTACATAACGACACAACGTAAATATGAACACCGGCTCGTAAATCGGATCACCTGGTAGCTTTTAATATAAAGTTTGTCTTCGTTGTACTTTGTTTGTGTAAATATGAGTCTCATTAATTAGATGTAATCACCAACAAAGCTTTATTAGTTTAGGTTATCGTAGGCGTTAATTTTATTCGTAACGGGAGAGACTTAATAGCGTATTATGACCCTTTACTCTCTATATACACTCAGAAACCGTCGTATTTGAACTTTCGTTATGAATCACCAGTGGTGTTAAGGTCTCCACGAATCACGAGACTTTTTGTCGATTGAAATTAATTTGGATTCCATAAATGTTGATACTCTGAGTATTTTTTTTTTTAAATCCTGTTAAATTTTTATGAAGTACCTTTCAATGTATTGCTAGGTAGAAACTACGAAGAAGCACTTACGAAACATTGGTGCACTTTTCTCAGTCCTAAGCACGTAACAGCGAAAATAAAACGTAAAAGTTACTGTATTATGTTTACTTACAATTTACGATAAACACAAACGGTGATGACATAAAACTAATTATTTTTATGTAATAGGTATCAATGGCGCGGAAAATGTAACTAAGTTTTTGAAATTGAAAATTGGGTAATAATGTGAGTTTACTTTGTAAATGAAAATGTTTGAAAAATGCATGTATGCAGTATTATTGGCCCAAATAAAAATATTGTCACGACTTGCTTTGCGATATCGACGAAATTGAACCAATTGCTTGCAAAACTCAGAGAGGTTAACTAATCTACAATATTTTTTTGATAAAAATGTTTTCTTCGTCAATTAATCTGAATATTCCTGCCTGTATATTAGGATGTGATTCTACGTAGTTAAATATATTTGAGTTTTATACTAACTTTTATTTTTGTACGTACTCGTAGTCGTAACATAATCTTAGGCGCTCCCTCACCGCGAGCGTTCACCTGTAATGATTCTTACAGATTCGAAGACAATAGAGCATCAAATTGCGCACTTTTATGTTACATTACAGGTGAATGCTCTCGCGGTGAGGGAGCGCCTTTACTTAAATTATTTTGTAAAAAACGAAAACAAATGCACTATCTTAAGTTCATTGGAAATACAGTTTTTGGTGTTTCTTATGCGCAATCCTTGTTGGTTTGGTAGTAAGAATTTATATTAGTTTTTCCCACCACTCAAGTTTAAGGTATAACTAAGTTATTATTTCTTTCGTCTTCAATTAAGGGCTTGCGCAGACTTTGTCAAATTAATACATAATATGAACACCACGAGTAGACAAAGTTCTATAAAAGTAGCTCGTATACAATTATCTAAATAATCCTGAAATATATTTTCATATTCACAAAACCTGTGCAAACTCTTATGTCGCGATCGCTATGCCTAATATTTACTGTGGATAAGTAAGTAACCAAAGCGACTACATTTAACCTCCATATTTTTGAAATTTGGATTGTTTCCTCGTAACAGCTTTTAAAGGTTCAGTTATTTAGAGATATGATTTTCCTTAGATAATTTGTACGTATTCTAAAGAACATTCCAATAAACCTTATATACCAGAAGAGTATTTTATTTATCACCTGAACTGCAAACATGTGAATCGAGAAAATATTCAGAGAAGAAAACTGCATAGCACAGTAACACTTATTAATTGATAACATTTGTCCTCGATTAAATTATTATCTGCTGTATTAATTCACTATCTTATAATCTTCGAGTACTGACTAATCTCAAAAAAGTAACGTAAAACGTTATACCTCAAACACTTTTTTGGGACCAAAAAAATCCCATTATTAAGTGCTTCAGGGTCTTATGAAATGGAGTAGCCAGAGGGCTACCTCCATAAGACCGATCGGTCGGAGGGATGGTTACGGAAGCAGTTCTGGGACTTCTGGGTCCTATGGAGGTGGTCAAGGATCTGGTCACGTCTGGCTTCGTTCAAAATCAGTTTATCTGAGCCAGATTTGAATTTCTGTGTTTCAAACACTCGGTGGGTATCGATGAGGCTCGATATAGCTCGGGCGGCTTTGGGTCCCTGAGAGCTGCTTCGGACCTCTGAAGCAAGCGAGGATTATGACCCAAAGGGCCTTGGGCCTGGGTCAAGATAATAATTATATGAAGAGTATACCTACACAAAATGATTTTTGGGAAACACAGTAATAAGTGGTTTATTACAAGTTCTGTTGCATGGTAGCCACGTCGCTAACTAGCCTTTATAAATAATCAAAATATTATGACATTTTCTAAACATGACTTTCCCAAAATGTGGTAATTTTATATTCTCAAAAACATACTTGTTTCCGACTGTACTTTTTTGTGTAAATAAATCTATATTAGGCCCCTCGCCCACGGCGACTTTTTGCAGCGATGCTGTAGCGCGTTTAGCAATAGTGCGCTACAGCAAATCGCTTCTAACGCAAACTTAAGGAGTTAGTCGCATTTGCAACGCGCTACTGCATCGCGATTGTATCGATACAAACGCGCGACCGCGTGGAATGACGTCAAATCGGTAGGTACAGAGGTCGGAGGGGGGAGGTAGAAAAACGTGTTATAGAACTAACTATTCCCTTAAGTTGCCTCAACGGCGTCCATCTTGCAACTGTACTGATCCAAGGAATTTTTGCATCGCGACCGAATCGCGTTTGCATCGCGACCGAATCGCGTTTGCATCGCGACTGAATCTGGTCCCGTGGGCGAGGGCACACAGCTAGCGACAGCATCGCGTCTGTATCGATGCTACGCGCGTCAGCATCGCGACTGCATCGCTACATAAAGTCGCCCGTGGGCGAGGGGCCTTAAACTAAAAGTCAAATAACTTTGAGAGCAGTGGTGGCCCAGTGGTATCAGTCCCGACTTACGAATTGTAGGTCGTGGGTTCGAACCCGGCCAGGCGCATTACTTTGTGTAATTATCTATATATGTATATCATCACCACTGCTCTCAAAACGGTCGAAGCTTGAAAAAGGGTCATCATGAGGAAATTTGTGCGGAGTTTTATGGTGACATCTCGCCCGCAAAAAAACTATTTTTTTTAAATGGCCCACAGGCCACATGTCACCTTTTTAAAATGTGCATGGGTATATTCGCCCGGACCAATTTAGTAAAACGAGCCAGATGTTTTCCATTAAATAGTAAAGTAGTAATAATAATATAATCAGCAAAAGTACTAGGCAAGCATAAGTTCAAAGTAGTATAATTTTAATTATTTATGTACTTTAATAATAATTCTTTGCAGGAAGATCATTTATGTACATTACACCACTTTGAACTTATGCTTGCCTATTACTTTTGCTGATTATATTATTATTGAACAGATATTTAATTAAAAATATACGATTTTGCCGAAACATCCTTTTACTATTTAATAGAAGACATCCTGGCTCGTTCTACTAAATTGGTCCGGGCGAATATACCCATGCACATTTTAAAAAGGTGACATGTGGCCTGTGGGCCAGTTTTTTTGCGGGCGAGATGTCCCATAACCCGAGGAAACCGGCATGTTCTAGAACCAAAAATTCGAAGACATGTGACATCACCAACCCGCACTGGGCCCGCGTGGTGGATTATGGCCCACTCCCTCTCACAGAGAGGCGGCCTGTGTCCCAGCAGTGGAAACATTGTAGGCTGATGATGATGATGAATAACTTTGCCCTCAAATTGA
Source organism: Agrotis segetum (assembly GCA_036375495.1). Taxonomy (NCBI): domain Eukaryota; kingdom Metazoa; phylum Arthropoda; class Insecta; order Lepidoptera; family Noctuidae; genus Agrotis; species Agrotis segetum. The sequence continues at coordinate 493,321 of JAQSVV010000269.1, read as the reverse complement.
TTTTAAATACTTTTAGCGTTACCTAGGCGTGCTGTTTAGGACACAGCTAGGATTTAGAACTTGGCTCGGTTCGGATTAGATACATATTAGCTATCGAAAACTATAGATAAAATTATAATCTAATGGCCATTTGGTTTCTCCTGATAGATAACTAAAAATTAATAATTAAATAGTTGATAAATTAGAAGATAACGGATAACAACAATGAATATATAAGATCGTAGTTTAGTTGTTCGAGCAGAGTACGAGCAGTTACTTGAACAATCATGCGTGCCGTCATCCTGTTAGCCCTTTTGGGCTCCGCACTCGGTGAGTAACTTCCTTTGATTACTTAGTAAGCAGTTAGTCCGCATTACTGTTTTGCAAAGAAAACCCATGACTTCCACGTATTAAACCACGTATAAATTCACTGACACTGGCATAGCCCCATCAAGAATTATAATGTTGACAAATCTCAAGCCCGGTTTCCACCGCGAGCGGAACGGACACATTAATGACTCCTTTAAACTCGCAGGCGCAAACTGCATACTTGTATTTCCACCAACAAATAGTTTTTGCGTCTTAGTTTTAAAGATCCCAGAGCGAGCTCATTTTACTTTTTAACCATTTTTGACACCCGCAAAAACTTGGGATCATTAATGTGTCCGCTCCACGCTTGCAGAGCCCCATCAAGAATTATAATGTTGATAACACAAAAATTTAGTCGCTACTTAATCAAAAATTTGTCGACAAATCTCAGAGTCGTTAACTGGTTTAGGCCGAGCTGGGTCAGTTTTAAATGCATGAGCTCTTGGATGATACCTTAAAAATATAAACAATAATTAGTTTCGGCCCGAGCATGCTTCCTTGCAGAACACCAAAAGTCACGATTTCTTAGCCTTTGTACAAATTTCCGATTGCAACCTTGTGTTTCCTACCCTGCCCTGGAGGAAGTTGCTAAACGGAAAGCGCCTAACCCATCACTCCTATAACCCCAAGTATATCGTTATGCATAAGCGCTCATGTACACGACGCCGCCGCCGCGCCGCCGCCGCGCCGCTACCGCAGGCTGTGTACACGGTCGCTATGGGAACAGAAACTGCGTAAATGTTTTTTTTTTTGATAATTCAAGCTTTTTTAAGATTTATGTACTCGGTTATGCATTTTTAACCTTGATCTACTTAATCTACAATTTCAGACGTTCAATCTTAAATCTTTATTTGTGAACATAGATAATATATTTATATGAATCTCAATTTCAGAAGTTATTAAATCTTTATTTGTGAACATAGATAATATATTTATATGAATCTCGTTATTAGGTATGTCTTTTTTTATCGTGTTAAAATCATAAAATGAGTCCTCCCGCCCAGGGTGAGACGGGGGGACTGTCAGACTTGACTTACTAAAATCCACCACCACTACCAGAGCTCCAGAGACACGGTTACCTGGTGAGACAGTAATCTAGTCCTACCAATGAAATTGGCCTACAATGTTATCAGTTTTTTAGTGTTAAGTCTGAATTTACAGCCAATGCTCGAGGTTATAATAAAATTATAATGTATTAAATTAAAAAGGTGGTACAGTCACGAGCAATAACATATATACACTTACTTAAATTCAAATGCAATTTTCTGGTGAAATCCTGGTGTCCACTTTGAAATAAGACCTATTTCGTAATCGTATGTCTTCCAAAATAGAAGTCTAATGAAAAGGCAAAAGTTTAATCAATGTGGTAGTAGAACAGCGCTTTTGAACGCTGCTTAATGTATACATACAATTGCTCGTGACTGTACCTACTTGTGAAGTTGTGATAATTTATTTTATCATATATACTTACTTAAATATTATTCAATGGCGTAGACGTCTTTTTGAATCACAATAAATACATTCTCCTTTTCAAAGCGGACATTATCTGCACTCCTTAAACATTTTGGTAATTTATTATAGACCCTTGATGCCATTATTCTATTTTCATTATACGCAGATAGATCCAACTGTAACCGATCACATTGGCGCTGATTTGCTTTCGTTACTCGAGATATTTATGTAAATTAAGACGTTTTATTGATAGGTACCCCGGCGCGGCTTCTTTAGATTCTAGTGTCGGTTTCCTCGCATTTTTTTTTCTCACTTCTTCGAGACAAAGTCCAATCATGCAATTACTCTTAATAACTTAATTTTTACTCATTCCAGCGGTGCCTAAGAGCATCAACCGCATCGTCGGTGGCTCGCCCACCACCATAGACCAATACCCGTACATGTCCAACATGCAGTACGGCCTGTGGGGCATCTGGTGGTTCCAGGCATGCGGTGGATCTCTGCTGAACTCTAACTCCGTACTCTCAGCTGCTCACTGCTACTTGTAAGTACTTAGCTTCTTTCTTTAAAAAAAATATCTGGTTGACCGAGCTTCGCTCGGTTTTTAAAATGTCTATATCTTGGGAACCGAGCTTTTCTCGAACCTGGGACCTTGATAAATCGATTCCTTGAGCCGAAAAACCCCTAATCTGTAACTTTCATGAAAATCCTTGGAGCCGTTTCCGAGATCCTTGTTATTTATAAATAAACAAGAATTGCTCGTTTAAAGATATTAGATAGATAATTATGTCTAACATTCATTCCATTTGCATGAAATGGGCATCAGTTTGTAATTACTAAGTACCTATATAATTTTGTAATACAGCGGTGACGTTCCTTCTGAGTGGCGCGTTCTCCTGGGTACCTCGTTCGCGTCCAGCGGTGGCTCCTTACACACCGTCTCTCAGCTGATCCTGCACGCAGGCTACAGCCCCGCTACCCTCGACAACGACGTGGCCATCATCCGCCTGGCCCAGCCCGCCGTCTATTCTAACGTCATCCAGCCCGCTCGCATCCCCGGCAGCAACTACGAGCTTGCCGACAACACACTCCTGACCACCGTCGGTTGGGGAACACTCTCGGTAACTGTTTTCTTTCTTAGGGATCTTTTTCTTTCTGTTTATTTGTTGTTACTGCAATATTTATTGCTTCTCCCCAAAAATATAAATGTTTAAAACATAGAACAGTCCCATGAGCAGACTGACTGAAATATGAGAATTCGTAAATTTACGATTCCTAGTAGATTTATAAATGCTCGTAACAAAGCATATCGTTGCAAATGGACTAAGTATCAATTCCCTTTTGAGAACACGTACATAATTAAATGTTAATTTTCCTATTTACTTTACAGTCCGGAGGGTCCAGCCCTGAACAGCTGCAACACGTCGACATCAACGCAATCAACCAGCAGTTGTGTGCTGCTCGTTACGCTTACCTGAAGACTCAGCCCGGTTACCAGAACTGGCCTGACATCACCGACAACATGTTGTGCGCTGGTATCTTGGACGTCGGCGGCAAGGACGCCTGCCAGGGAGACTCCGGTGGTCCCCTCGCTCACAACGGAGACATCATCGTCGGTGTAGTCTCTTGGGGCTTCCAGTGCGCTGATGCCTACTACCCTGGCGTCAACGCTCGTGTCTCAAAATACACTAGTTGGATCGTCGAACGTACGTAAAGTATCATAAACCCTTTTAAACAATGTCATGTTTATTAAATAAAAGATCAAATAAACTCCTATACATATATTTATATTTTACGGAATGTGAAGAATAAATGTGTTTAAAGTTAAATTGTTATTTTACTAAAACCCTCTCAAAATTTGGATGAATTTAATTTAATATCTTTAAACGAGCAATTCTTGTATATTTATTTAAAATCAGGATCTCGGAAACGGCTCCAAGGATTTTCATGAAAGTTACAGATTAGGGGTTTTTCGGCTCAAGGAATCGATTTATCAAGGTCCTAGGTTCGAGAAAAGCTCGGTTCCCAAGATATAGACATTTTAAAAACCGTCAACCGGTCAACCAGATATTGAAGAATAATACCATCATTTGTCTCTCAGATTCGATCCTCTCTAATGCGTAAAATATTATTGACTTTTTTTAACAATTTCTGGTTATTTGAGTTTCGCATCAAGTAAACTGCTTTAGGTATTTAGTCGTATTTTTTTATATTATTAGATTAATGTTATTTTATTAAAAACCTAAATGGAAGAATTAGGATGATAGGCGCTTTATGATAATTAGTGGTTCATGTTTTTTTGGAGTGGAAAAAATATTCAGAGTAGAAATTTGCGTAAGCACAGTAACACAATCACATTTTCCTCGATTAAATTATTATCTGTTGTAGGTACTTATTAAGACACTATCATAAAATCTACGACTAGTGAATAATCAAAAAGTACTTAATCCAATAATGTTAAGGTACGTTCACACTTACCGCTCTCCTTCTTTTTTTTGCATCCTCGTGAATATTTTATCATCTGTCTATGCGAGTTGAAAACATTTTTTAGGATTGCGGTTCTCTATCGCTAAATATAGCACACAATGAAAATATAATATGTTCTAAACTAAACAAAACAAACCAATTACTAAGGCAAAACTTGTTTTTATATCCTCTCTGTGAGAAGGAGTGGATCCACCACGCGGGCCCGGTGCGGGTTGGTAGATGTGAGTGAGCGGGTTAAGGATTATTTTTGTTCTAGGACATGCCGGTTTCCTCACGATGTTTTCCTTCACCATTTTGAGAGCAGTGGTGATGAAATAAATTACACAAAGTAATGCGCCTGGTGGGGTTCGAACCCACGAACTACTCGTAAGTCGGGGCCGTTACCACTGGGCCACCATTGCTCACTTTTTAATATGACTGTTAGAATACAAGTCAAATAACTTATTCTCAAATTGATTTTGAATAATCCTAGATGTGTCTTAAACATGGCGAGACATGATGAGTCGATAATTAGATATAATTAACACGGACAAGAAACATTTTATTTAGCGACAGGCTTGCGTTCGACTGCTAATATCTCGTCTGATGATCTTCGAATTCGGGCACTAGTTACAGATATCACCGTTTGGTTTTTCCTGATCGACAGGTACCTTAATATGATTTAAGTAGTAGATAATTAAAAGATAACGGATAACAAAATACAATATATATAAGATCGTAGTTTAGTTGTTCGAGCAGAGTACGAGCAGTTACTTGAATAATCATGCGTGCCGTCATCCTGTTAGCCCTTTTGGGCTCCGCACTTGGTGAGTAGCCTTGTTTTGATTAGTACATTATGATTATACCAATCAGCCTGTACCACTGTAAGGCACGGGAATCATAGACCAAAGACAGCTATGATTTCCACGTAGATTCATCTCGTGGAAATCACAGAATACTCGTGTCAGTAAACGGTTAATGAACCTCAACACTGTTACTTTCTCTAGTAAAAAAATGGTTATAAAATAAGTTTTACCCATCATACTGCAGAATTTTATCTTTGAGCGCAAAAATCACATGATATATCATGTGATTTTTTTTATGCAAGTTTTTCATGAGATAATTAATGATTCAAATTATGGGAAAACTTCAGACTCGACAATAAATTCAATCCACATAAAAGAGACACGGAGGATGCGTTTAATGATTTTTACAACCAAAAAAGGTGGGGTACTTAGGTACCTAAGTAAATCGAAATAATGTAAAAAGCACAAAATAAGAAATCAAAAAATCTTGGTGTGGGGAAACGAACCTGCATCTTTATTCTCAGCAGTCTCGCTTGACGGTTAACGGTTGCGAGTTACCTTCTAACAAAAAGCCTATAGGGCATTTATTTACTCACAGCGTGTAATCCGTGCCACCCCCGGTACGATCCTTGGTTGCAACACTTTAAAACGGATGGTTGAATCAAATCGCAAGGTTCTTTACGCTGGCTCCGGTTCCCTACAACGGCTGCTAGCAACAGTTCCTGCATTCCTTTTATGACACATAATCAAATTTTTGATTGGTGAAAATGGGACCAACTCAGGAGGTTTTTCGAATGAAAGAGTTAAAAAAATCACGATTGGGGCCACGGTAAAGATCCTGCAGGTGATCCGATCCAGCGGTCCTTTTTAAGCTGCGTTCTAAGATCAGATCAAGCACTTACCGCGTACGCTCTAAACGGGATCCAATTGCTGTCACTTTGGAAATTTTAGAACTATTCAAAGGTCATCTAGCATGCCTGTCTTTATGACAGCCTAAACTAGATCCACGTGGGGCCAGTTCACGGTATGACAGATGCGGTACAGTTCACTCTTGTTTTCACAATATCAGGTATCCGTACTGCCGGTATCCTCGTATCCAGTGTAACTACTTTGAGAGCAAGCCAATCAACATGCAATTTCTCATAAGAACGTTACGTCCATTCCAGCGGTGCCTAAGAGCATCAACCGCATCGTCGGTGGCTCGCCCACCAGCATAGACCAATACCCGTACATGTCCAACATGCAGTACGGCCTGTGGGGCATCTGGTGGTTCCAGGCATGCGGTGGATCTCTGCTGAACTCCAACTCCGTACTCTCAGCTGCTCACTGCTACTTGTAAGTACAACTTTTTGCAATACCAAAAAACAAAAGTCAGTACTTTTAATTTAAGCATCACATAAGTAGTAATCATTGTGTAAAAAGTAAAAGTGTCTATGAATAAACTTAGAATTAAAGAGGATAAAAAACGAAATGCTTTCGTGCCTGGGATAATCAAGGGGAAATCCCACCCTTAAACTCTTATCCGATTCATTAAAAAAATACTTAAATATGAAGCATTATTTTCATTTGCAAGAATGGGCATCAGCTTCTAATTGACAATTTTGTAATGCAGCGGGGACATTCCTTCTGAGTGGCGCGTGCTCCTGGGTACCTCGTTCGCGTCCAGCGGTGGCTCCTTACACACCGTCTCCCAGCTGATCCTGCATGCAGGCTACAGCCCCGCTACCCTCGACAACGACGTGGCCATCGTCCGCCTGGCCCAGCCCGCCGTCTACTCTAACGTCATCCAGCCCGCTCGCATCCCCGGCAGCAACTACGAGCTTGACGACAACACACTCCTGACCACCGTCGGTTGGGGATCACTCACGGTAATTTTTTTCCATATATTAAGCAGGGACCGAAACCGGTATGATCCAGTACGGGTATTTTTTCGGTAACAACCTTTTTTTCTTTTGCAGGTAATTTTAAAGATTACCTTTATTATTAAAAGTGAATACATAACCAGTATTAATACCGGTTACCGAAATAAAATTTACCCCTATCTTGCACACTTCAAACGTGCCGTCGGCAATAGTCACAAGGCGCGCATCGCATGTGTGTGTGACAAAGAGTCGTTATCTTTAGTTAACCGGTATTAAAACGGTAACCTGAATAGAGGTTACATTTTTCTTCGGTCTGGTTACCCAGATAGCGGTTACCTAAGTCTGAAAAATAACCAAAATTCTTCAATACCGGTACCGTAATTTATAAAGGTTTTCGGTCCCTGATATTAAGTACCTATGTTATATTTTCTGTTTTTTGTTAATGTTATAGTTAGTGTCCTCTAACAGATTTTTAACATAAATTAATATAAAATGATAGCAGTCCCATGCGTAAATAAAGTCTTAGTAATCCACAACTAGTTGTACGCTCGATGGACACAAAGCAAAACGTGATATGTAAAATCAATTCCGATTTCGAGAATGTTTTGATTTAGTATATTTTTATTTACATTACAGTCGGGAGGCGGATACCCTGAACAGCTGCAACACGTCGACATTAACGCAATCAACCAGCATTTGTGTGCTGCTCGTTACGCTTACCTGAAGACTCAGCCCGGTTACCAGAACTGGCCTGACATCACCGACAACATGTTGTGCGCCGGTATCTTGGACGTCGGCGGCAAGGACGCCTGCCAGGGAGACTCCGGTGGTCCCCTCGCTCACAACGGAGACATCATCGTCGGTGTGGTCTCTTGGGGCTTCCAGTGCGCTGATCCCTTCTATCCTGGTGTCAACGCTCGTGTATCTCGATTCTCTAATTGGATCGTCGACCGTACGTAAAGTATAATAAACCCTTTTAAACAATGTCATGTTTATTAAATAAAAGATCAAATAAACTCCCATATATTTATATTTTCTGGAATATGCAATGAAGAATAAATGTGTCTTCTAAGTTAAATCGCTATTTTACTCAAACCCTAAACAAATATATTATGACTGGATGGAGAAACTGGCGACAACCGGCGGATCCGACACAGGAACCTGCCGAAACGTCATACACTGTTGACTGACAATTTTTTCAACGGTTTCATAAACGAGCGATGTACTAGTATGTGATCCCTCCATTAGCCAACCGGTGTCAGGATTGCCAGCTGGCCAGGAAATCGGATTGTCCCGGAAATTCGTGTCTTGTCCTTTGTCAAGGACTGTACCTATAATCCCGGATTTCGAATACGTACCTACTCGTACCTAAATCAAATCAAATGAGTATCAAATGAGTTCTCCCGCCAGGTTATAGGTTAGTTACTTACAAAAATTATTAATAATAATTATATTATATTTTAGAAATGAGCAGTGGTGGCCCAGTGGTATATATCGGCCCCGACTTACGAGTTGTTGATCGTGGGTTCGAATCCAGACAGGCGCATTACTTTGTGTACCTAATTTTATTCATCATCACTGCTCTCAAAACGGTGAAGGAAAACATCGTGTGGAAACCGGCATGTCCTAGAACCGAATTTCAAAGACATGTGACATCCACCAATCTGCACTGGGCCCGCGTGGTGGATTATGGCTTTTTCCCTCTCACTGTGACGAGGCCTGGACCCCAGCAGTGGGAACATTAAATCATATACATTTTTAATCAATAATTAGGTTGATGATGATGATGATTTTAGAATTGTCCCGGAAATCAGATGCCTGTATCAGGGGGTGGACTGTCTAAGTCCGTGAACGAAGACACGAACAAGCTTTACCTAAGGGACCTGGCGGAACACTAAAAAGGGATATCAGATAATCGAGGCAACAACAAATTAACATTACTAATTTGCTATCCATTGGAAGGTGGATGAGAAGAGATTTTCTTGCTTTTGCTGAAAGGGGGCGGGAGGGGTTACTTATCTTAGGAACGAAAAACGTTTGAGCGAATTTCATTTGACCGAAAACTTTGTGTGTGTGTGGACGTCTTCTACGACGCTAATGATGATGATGATGACTTTGTTAATCGGCGGAACATAATTCGATAAAATTATACTTATGGCTAATACTTCGATGATCTGAAAATATGTCAAATAAATAATGCATATAGCAAAACAGAGGCCTAACCACGAGCTCTTAACGCGATCCAGTTTAGGCTGTGTGAAAGAGATGGCGCTAGACAACTTGTATAGCTCTGTCTCTTTCCTACAGCCTAAACTTGATCGCGTTAAGAGCTCGTGGTAAGGCCTCAGATGTCGGTCAATAGTTTTCGGTATAATGAAATTCGAACAAACATGGTAGGTAAATTGATCGGTTCCCGGCGGAAGGGGGTGAGTAATTACCTGATGTTTTTTTTTTATACTAGAACGGCCCCAGGTACTGTACAAAATGTGTGATACGGTCTTTTAATCTCTATATTTTGATCCAGAAACATTTTATCTATGATAATCTTACTTAGGATTGATTTTTCCTCGTTCGATGTTTTCATTCTTTTTATCTTTATTGTTCTGGTAATCACAACAGTATTTAACACGAAGTAGTCTTTAATCTGGGCTCAGTAGGCTCTTACATATATTAGACTTTAGATCATGCGTATCATCATCCTCTTAGCCCTTGTGGGCTTTGCCCTTGGTAAGTTATTTTTTATATCTGACCGTAATTAAATTAATAAGAACAATCAATGTTATTAACACATAAACTATTGTTGCTAAAGCTGTACCTGGGAGCGGCAGGAGTAAACATAGAATCGTCGGTGGATCAGCTACTACCATTGAGACTTACCCGTACATGTCCAACATGCAACGCATCTTTGATGGTGTCTGGTGGCGACATAATTGTGGAGGATCTCTGCTCACCTCCACCGCGATCCTCTCCGCTGCACATTGCTTCTAGTAAGAGAAGTCCTTTTTTTATCTCTGTACGACTCTCTTGATGACGTACGAGTCTAACAGCTCCCTCCCGTCCCACCCAAGGTGGGACGGTGGGACGCTGTCAGACTCGGATGAACTAAAATCCACGGTGTTCCTTCAACAGTCCTTTACGTTCCAAGATAACGGTTACCTGAAAAGACAGTCCCGCGACCCCAGCAGGCTTTGGCCATCTACGGACCTGTCAGATTGCTGACAAGAATTTGACCGGGAAGATATTCTTTTAGCGAAAAACAAGTAATATCAAGCAAAACACAGTTAACATTATTTGCTTAATTGTTTTCAGTGGTGATCACGAATACGATTACAGAGTAGTACTTGGTAGTTCGTATTCGCATAGCGGTGGCTCCGTTCACCTTATCACAAGAATTATTATGCACCCTGAATACGATCAAGATACCCTAAACAATGACGTGGCAATCGTGCGCCTCTTCAATCCTGCGGTATTCTCCAGCAGAGTCCAGGCCGCAAGAATTCCTGGACCCAACTACAATATTGCTGATGGGGCTAATGTCACCTACATTGGATGGGGTAGACTCTCGGTACGTACTAGTTATGAGTAAAAAGTAATACTTCACACTACTATGAACAGTATGAACTACACAAAGCTTAGCTTGTTCGATTTCTTTTATAGGGCCTGAATTTGACCCCTTTAAGAAATAATAACCATTGCTTAGAGGTTAGCGGCTTGTGATAGCGATCGACTCAGAGGCGTAACAGCTACCGCCATATCAGCTGTATCAAACATACGGGGCCCCCAGTTGTCAAGGAAGTTGAAGTTGACGGTTGGAATAAAAAGAAAAACATGTACCTAATGTTGCTCTTAAATGAAACTTTTCGCGGCCATCTAACTCTTAATTATCTTGGTAGAATACATTTTCAAAAGGTTATTCTGGTTGTCGTTTATGAAATACGAGTATCAATCATTCGATCAGCATTATATTTTGTAGCTCCCTATATAATTCACAGAATGACAACATGAGTAATAGCATTAGTTACACGAGTCAGGATGCTATTGAGTTTCTTGCCCGTTCTTCTTCATAGAGATCTTACTTCTTGGAACGGGCATCTACGGTACTTACACAGTTTTTATGTCTTGTGACTGGGACTGTTGCACCGTACCACCACAACTTTTTAGTGTTTAATATTTTCATTTGTCCATGACAATTCAAAAGTGCCTGTAACTGGCTTAATTGAAATAAATACTTTGATTTTGATTTTCGATTGACTTTATTCTGCAAAACTATACACTTAGATTAGAAGGGCCCCTAACAAGTTTTGATACGGGGCCTCATCTGGCCTAGTGCCACTGGATCGACTGCTACGTTACGTGTCGCCAGTTCGATCCCCGAACGGAGCTAAAATTTGTATGACCAACAAGCAATTGTTCCGGGTCTGGGTGTTTGTGTATGTGAGTTTAGATGTTTGTATGTAAAAGCAATCACGATACAGGGCAAATTCCTAGAGTGGGGCAACGTTCTAAAGAAAATAAAAATAGTAGCTACTCGAATCGGGAAAGAATACCAAGACAAAAAGATTTACTTTTTTTTTTTTTTCAGCCCGATGACCCGCAATCTTCCGATGTGCTCATGCACGTTGACGCCAACATCGTCAACCAGGAATTGTGTGCTGAGCGTTATGCTCACCTGAAGACCGACCCGTTTTACGAGGACTGGCCTGATGTCACTGATGCCATGATGTGCGCCGGTAATTTGGGCCAGAGTGGAAAGGACGCTTGCACAGGAGATTCTGGTGGTCCTCTTGCTCACTTTGGCGATATCGTCGTAGGAGTAACTTCCTGGAGCTACGATTGTGGAGATCCCTTCTACCCTAGTGTCACTGTTCGCGTTTCTCATTTTACCAACTGGATTGTTGCAAACGCTAACTAAAGATGTCAAGATGATAAATTCATATTCGTGTTGGAGACCAGCTACGACAATTCTAAACTTCTATAAAACGACGGGAGTGCCGGCAGAAGTGAAAACATGAATAACGTTGTGTATTTATTTCCATATTTTAAACTCTTTATATACACGAATTTTACGAATACACAGCAGTCTGAGCGGTCATAGAAATAAAAAATGTACTCTTTGGTCATAGAGTACATTTGCAGACGGTCGAGCCATCAGCTGTCACCAACTCACCATATATTCTATGAATGTGCGAGCTGCATAACAGAAACACCCACGAACATTTGCGCAAGCGCCCTGCGCCGCCTAAACGAAACAGGAGGCCGATCACGTGTTCGTCTTACGAATTTTCGATCAGTACCCTTAGCACGAATTTTCACTCTTTTACTTTACAGTATTTACAGCGTTTCTTGTATGAAAAAATGGAACAGCGCCTCTGGTGCGCGAAGAAAGGAACTAATTTTTCCCTTGAAAATTGTCAATTTGAAATTGTCAAAGTTCCAGTTTACGTCTCAAATACTGAAAACTAGAGCTAAGGGTACAGGTCACGTGTCCTGACGCGAGTTTAACATTTTTTACCAATTACAAAAAAGTGCCGCTAAAGAAGTTTTCACTTCAACAATATAATTATAATTATTATCAAGCCACAAATCTTTGTTTTTGTACCCCTGTAAGAACCCCTTTTTATAAGATTGGATTTTTTTTTTTAACGGATATCACTTATCAGTGTAGATAAGTACCAAAAGGTTGTCTGGCTCACGATCAACATCCACTGCTGAACATTATGCTAAGTATTTTGGCTTCTGTAAGGAGATTATTAAAACAAATATAAACAGTACCACGGAATAATTATGTATTCTATACTGTACCCTAAGGACAATAGAAAACTGGCATTATAAGAAAATTAAATTTAAAAAAACCGGCCCGGTGCGAGACGTAGGTACTCGCGTACGAAGTGTTCCGTACCATTGACTAAGTATAGAAAGGAAAAAAAAGCAAAAAAATCATGTAGCCTGCTGCTAAGTACCTACCTTGAGAATTGTGTACAAACATAGGAGGAAAACGAAATATCTTATAATGTGGGGTTTCCTAAATATGTACACAAAAATAGTGATTATCTTTAACTACAATATAGATAAACATGATAATATTATTTAAGTAGTATAAATATAAAATACGGAACATTACTTCAACTGGCTCAGTACCTTACGAGAATCTTAAAGTTAAACTATGCGTGGCATTATTATCCTGTTAACCCTTCTTGGGTCCGTTCTTGGTAAGACCTTGAAGTTTACTGTTCAAGACAGTCCTGTAATCTGGAACCTTACCACGAGCTCTTAACGGCGATCCAGTTTAGGCTGTGGGAAAGAGACAGAGCTATACAAGTCGTCTAGCGCTATCTCTTTCCCACAGCCTAAACTGGTTAAAAAAAATTCATTATAAACAAAAACCATCGCTTTTTTCTGAAAAGGAAATCGATTGAAAATGGTGACGTTGGCGCCATCTATTGTAGAGTGACGATATCTTGGTTGGTGTTTTATAGCGTCTGAAGGTCGTGGGTTCAAATCTTACACGCAATCGAATAATCATAATAATAAAGGCGTTACGTATACGTAGGTAGCCTACTATTCATAGAACCCCTCTCTATGAATATAGTAGCTAACTTCTTAATTGTTTTTATTATTATTAAAGATTAACAAAACATAATTAAATGATCACAACGTTTAATGCTTGACTTGTTTGGATATGAAATTGTAAGTACAGAAGCCAGCACATCAAGCTACCACACGTTATTGACACAGCTCCACTCCGGCAACGCAATTCTATTGGTTGTTCAAAACACGTCTCGACTCGCGCAGCTTTGGTGGAGTCTCGGGTCTCGGCCTTAAGGTTTGATTGGTAAAATCTGACAGATTGTGGTAGCTTGATGTGCTGGCGTCTGTACAATGTTACAAACCTAAATTAAAACAGAATATCAAGTCAATGTCCAGATAGCACTTCGCATCAAACTTTTTAAATAATTTTCAGCGTTCTCAAGGAGCCCGAACCGCATCGTTGGTGGCTCCACTACCAACGTGGAGACCTACCCGTACATGTCCAACGTACAGCTGTCCTCGTCAGGCCTCTGGTGGAGCCAATCATGTGGAGGGTCTCTCATCACTTCCACCGCGGTACTATCCGCTGCACACTGCTTCTAGTAAGTTTAAAAACACCTAGGTCCTAACTCATTTCTAATTTACTCATTAGGTTCCCTTAAAAATCAAAATATGATGCCGAAAATAAAGCGTACGGTACCTACCTACTCTTTATCTCAAATGCACGCATCTCAGGTAAATTTTAGTTTTTTAAATTAAGTAAACTGCAATTTTTTTTAGTTAACTTAAAGTTTCACAAACTCTGTGCTTTGTATGAAAATGCCGAAATTATAACGCTACATATACACATCTGTGGTTAGCAAACCTGCTTACAGTTGAACGTGGCAAATCTTTCCGTGGAAAATTTTTATCGCAGTGCAGTAACTAAAGGAACATGATCTACCTATCTCATTTAGCCACTTTTCCAGAGCTACATCATAATTTAAACCTTACTGTTTCCAGTGGTGACCGCTGGCAATGGCGTATAGTTCTAGGCAACTCGCTGGCACACACCGGCGGTTCCGTCCATACTATCAACCGTATCGTCATGCACCCGCAATACATCCACGAGACCCTCAATAATGACGTCGCAATCGTCCGTCTCAACAACCCCGCCGTGTTCTCAGACCGTATCCGGACTGCCAGAATTGCTGGTCCCAACTACAACCTGGCTGATGGCGCTACTGTCACACACGTTGGATGGGGCAGACTTTATGTAAGCATTCAGTTTCGTTTTAACTACATACTTATGCTGAGGTGTTGAGGTGGCGCTTGCCAGCTAGGCCGGAGGGCCTGCCCAACCTGCCGTGAGGTAGGTATATATGATTCCGCCATTCCAAACTACTGCCCACACAAGCTAGGTCCTTATTTTTTTTACCTAAATGATCAGGCAGGAAGTTCGTTCATAAAATTAGAGAGAAATGAAAACCTGAGCAGGCATCCCCAAACATAGCTTTAAAAATTTCGGAACGATAATAACAAGTGCTTACTCGTATCAGCTCTTTCGGCTTCGTCCGACCCTGTTCCGATTCTCTTGTCATCAACCCTAACTTTTGTTACGTTTTCAGCATGGTGGCCCCGGCTCTGAGCAGCTCATGCACGTCCACGTCAATATCATCAACCAGCAGCTATGTGCTGAGCGGTATGCTTATCTGAGGACGCAGCCGGATTATGAGGACTATCCCGATGTCACCGATGGCATGGTGTGCGCCGGTATCTTGGACGTCGGCGGCAAAGACGCTTGTGGAGGAGACTCTGGTGGTCCCCTCGCTCACTTCGGAGATATCATCGTCGGTGTTACTTCTTGGGGCTTCGAATGCGCCGATCCTTTCTACCCTGGAGTTAGTGCTCGTGTTTCTCATTATAGTAACTGGATTGTTGCCAACGCTAGCTAAGAGACAAGGTTTTTACTAGTCGTCTTCATCGGCTAAAAGTCATTAATTATTAGAATTGTGTTATGTTAAAATTAATTTATGTAATTCTGCAATATTAGCGCTAACCGCGCTACGGCCCAATTAAACAAACGACGTATACCGACGCTTCTTTTTATTATTGACACCACAGTTGGTCGATCGACTCGTTGGTTTGTTGGTTGCAAATAAAGAAAACCTTGAAAAAATAAGTCCGAAATAATACGAGTACAACTGAAAAAACGAAATAATAAAAAAAAAAAACTTGAGTTTGAACCAGTAGTTATCAGGGTTATTAGCATAGAACTCAATGTCTAGGCTAGGCAAAAAAAGGCTAAATAACTTATGAAATACTAGCTGCTGCCAGCGACTTCACCAGCTACAACTCGAAAATTATTCCACGGGAACATAAAATCGACATAAAAGCTATCCTATGTGTTGATCCAGGTTATAAACTATCTGTGTACCGAATTTTAGACAAATCTGTTCAGTGGTTTTTGCGTGAAAGAGTAACAAACATACCTACATACATACATGCTCACAAACTTTCGCATTTATAATATTAGTAGGATACTCGTATTGTACATGTAAATCTTTATGAGTGAAAATGCGGAGAAAACAAATTTTCTCAAACATGGACCTACCTCGATCGATTTTTAGCCTCCATGCGGGTGCGAAGAATTACTGCGGCGACGTATATTAGGGCTGTCTCGATGCCCAGCTAGCTATGTACCTATGTTATATTCTCTAAAATTGAAATTTCATCGCTGACTTCTACGATGTGGTCTTCAACGAGACGGCTTTGACTTTATGGCAGATTTACATTGAGTCCGTAACTGATGTCATTGCTGGCGCCGAAAACTGACGCATGCTATTTATTGCGTATAAATATGTCGTCAGTTTACACAATCAATTTACACTATGGCAGTGCCAGGTCAGCACTGACTCGTCAGTGGACTGACGGCAATTACTGACTCAATGTACATCTGCCTTTACTCCTATAGTGTGGCGTGAGCGTTGCAGCCGCGCCGGCGGCGCTGCGCCTCCACGCGCCACTCATAGACGCGCTGGAGGGCAGTCGCCTCCAGATCCCAGGGCAGCGGATCTTGCCCCTTACGATTAAAATGACCGACTCGCCCCGAATTTATTTATTTTGGTGTATCATTAAAATAATTATTTTGGTGTATCGACTCGCCCCTTGCGGCATTTCCTTTGAAATTTAACCAAGAAAGGTACAGTCAGACAGAAAATGCTAACAATGAGAATAACGCTACGTTTGATTACTTTAGTCAACTAAATCTGTAATCTCACAAACTCGTCGTAATACTTGTGATTTTGTGATGGTTTTGCTACCTGTTGAGAGAGTCGTATTATGTCGTAAGATAATTTTTTAAACCATATTTTCTCAAAAATTCTATGGATACTTATCGCGAAAACAAGGCTAATTAGCTAATAATGGCTGTAATCAGCGAAACTACTATGCAAGCATAAGTTCAAAGTAGGATAGGTAGAAAAATTTGAAGCTCGATCACCCGCTTGATTTATAAGGCAGTTCTTCTAGAGGTGGTAAGTATTGCAAGGCGTTCCTCCATCAAGAGCTCTGCCCACCGATAGCCCGGTTCCTGATTAAAAAAACCTTCAATTAATTAACTATACATCTAAGTACTTACCCAGAATTATAGATATTATTATAAAATACAAAATACATACCGGTTTGGGCCTATGCTAGCCTAGTACTTTTGCTGGTTTTTTTTTTTTTTTTCCACCTGCTCCCCGCTTTGTGGCAGGACCTTTTTTGTCTTTTTCTTTCTTTTTGCCATTTTTCTTTTTGGCTATTTTCTTTTTGATATCATTTTTTTCTTTTCATATTTTTTTCTTTCTTTTATTCTTACAATATTTTCTTATCTTTGATACAGTTTCTTTCTTATTATTTTTATCTTACATGTATTTGTTAACTTGTTTATATATATATTACAATTTTGCTTATATCTATTTTTCTTTATCTGTTAGGTTTTTACATATTGTTTCCCTTATTTTATACTTATAACCTAATTATTATTTCATATCTTTTCTATTTTGTATTAACTGTATTGGTATTGTCACATTTGTTTTCTTAACCCTTAAATTGATTTTGTCCGTTTTAAAGGACACAGTATTTCCACGCGCACAGATCCTATTGTAACACTCCTAAACGCTGTGCGTGGGTGGAATGGCAGGGTCCTAGCTATGTCTTTCGCACGGGTCTATGTTCCATTGACGAAGCGATGAACGGTCACGAATAGTGATCATTTGAAAAAGTGCAACGATCAGATTTGTTAACGCTTCTGTTTCAATTGATAATAACTGTAAGTATTATGGTTGTTTTGATTATAATGTTAATTCTAAATATGGATAAAGGTGTAGTATTTTGACAGAACTTTTTTTAATATCTGTATTTAGAATAAAAAACCGAGTTCATTTATAGTGTCCCACAAAACGGACCTTGCCAACTTGAAGTATAAACTAGTGTATTCTTTGACTGTCCCATGTAACGGACATTGTCATTCAGGCCTTCTTGCAAGAATTCTTTTTTTTGTCCTATACAATGGACGATGCCAATTAATTGTCACTTTTAACTTGATTGTTTTAATTATATTTTTTAGTTTTTCATTATATATATTTATATGGCTTGGCGATCAAAGAAAATCTTTTCACTATTACCTCCGGTGGAATCTGAAAAGTGCACGAAAAATACGCGCATATGACGTGGAGTTGCGGATATCAGCCGATCAAAAACATAAGCGTAAAATGAATACTAATATTTAAAAAAGATTATATACCGAAACCGTACACACAATACATCAGACTACCCCAACTTCAAGGAGCATCATGACATTCTTAGCCCCGAGCAATATTTCCAAAAAAAAATCCTCGTTATCATAGGCCTGGTCCAGACGGGTGTAACGTGTAATGTAATCCACCGTGTAGTGTAATGCGAATTCTATGTGTGGACGGCACTTCGAGCATCGCATGTAACACGGTTGATTACATTATGCGTTACACCTGCCTGGTCCCGGCTATAGTTGAAATGACGAATACAAATTCCGTACAAACTATACCAGAAAATGTATGATGTGACCCAAAAAGAAAGGAACTATTATAAGGCATTGATGACTGATGGGTATTGTAGACTTAACGGCAGTTGAAGAGAGTGCTCTCAAATATAAGTACGTAATATATTCGTAAGCAGAGCTTGAAGACAGAAGAAGAACGTTCCTTCTCCATCGATGACTAAAAGCTGGCAGCAGATGGCAATATATATGCCAAAAAAACCTAACAAATGTGTTTTAAATTTCTTTGGTGTATAATTTCTGTGCTTACGATGGCACAAACACATTTCAAGGTGTCCAATTTAATTTTATGATAATTTTGAATTGTTAAAAATGTTCAAAATGTTTATTTTGTTCATGTACCACAACTTCACATGTAATACATGATGTCCGTTTTATGTGACGTAGTTTCATGTTCCATAACTGCACTTATAATTGACAATGTCCGTTTTATGGGACATTACAAAAACAATAAAAAAGATACAAAAAATTTGTTTTGGTCCTCTTTTTTATCCTTATTTCAACCCATATTCGCAATTTCAACATTATACACACTAGAAATCTAAGGGTGACAATTTAAGGGTTAAGATTTTGACTTTTCAGTTCCTGCCCTTAAGTTGTGTCCGTCTTGTTTCTTTTTATTGCTATTTGTGCAACTTTTTTAGCAAATTCTAAAAATTTCGTTCTTTCCTTTTTGTTACCGATTATTGCGCCCAGGTTTTCTTTATTCAATTTTGTGTCGAGTGTTTGCTGCAGAGTGTACCTATCGACGCCGTGCAACGGGCAGTCCAGCACGATGTGGAAGATGTCCTCGCTCTCTGCCGGATCGCAAACGCACGACGGGCTGTCCTTGCACTTGAACCTGTACAGGTATGCAGAGAACCCGCCATGCCACGTCAGTATCTGAGAGGTTAGTCGGTCGATTACCATCTTCCGCACCGTGCCGTACGCCTCCACCCCGCTAGGGAAGAAGGTCTTGGTGACCCCCGCTGTGGGTTCGGATCTATACCTGCAGTCCCAGGCCTCGATCGTTAAAGCCCGTATATGGCGTTTAACGAACGAGATAGGACTGCAGTCATAGTCCGACTTAGTTTTCAACTTGAGGGCCGCTTCCTTCGCCAGCTGATCCGCTCTCTCGTTCCCCATCACTCCGACGTGGGCCCTAATCCAATAAAGTGAGACGAGTTGGTGGTTGTCTCTGAGGAATTGTAGGTTACCCTGGATCGCCTTTGTGATTTGGTTCGATGAGTCTGGATCAACTATCGACTGTAAAGCGGACCTCGAGTCACTAAGTACTGCGGTTTCCCTATAGCCATTGCCAATGATAATTTCGGTCGCTTGGAGGATAGCATACAACTCGGCTTGGAAGACCGTACAGAATGGTTCGAGCTTGAACTTCCGGGTACTTGTCTCTGTTGACCCTTCCCAACAGGTTAGGGCGGCTCCGACTTTCCCCTCCAGTTTACTCCCATCCGTGTAGATTCTTACCAAGCCTTCTGCCAGATTGCTATCCTCTTCCGCGTTGTCTAAACAAATAAATTTTGCATTAAGGGTTTTGCTGGGGTGGGTGTTGTTCATGACGGATGCGCGCTGCTCGACCTTTCTGCCGCCCAGTATTGCCTGGGGTTTCCCTCGCTTGGCTTCATAAAGCTGGGATGCTTCTTGGATCCGGAGATCCAGCGGAAGCAGCCCCGACAATACTAAAGCGGCATTGAGGGAGACCGTTCTGTTGCTATTTATAATTTTCTGCGCGAATCCGCGTTGCACGACGTCGAGAGCTTTCCTGGAGACTATTTTAGCCGCTTGGTTGGCCCAAACGCTTGCCGCGTACAAAATTATGGGCTCAATGACCGCTATGTAAATCGTTCTAATAATTTCTGGATTTAGTCCAGCAAAAGTGCTGGGTTAACATAAGTACAAAGTGGTAGTCATTTAAATATGTCCGGGTAGACAAAGTACTAAGCTAGCATAGGCCCAAACTGGTATGTATTTATATAATTCTGGGAAGCTATAAAGATTACCTAAAATTCTCGCCGCTCTGCTTATGCCTTTGTATATGTTGATGGCTTTCTTGGTGATATAGGAAATGTGCTGGTTAAAAGTTAGTTTATTGTCAAAAATAACGCCTAATATTTTAACTTCCACCACCATCTTAATATTAACTCCCCCATGCACAGCCTGGGCGTGTCGAACTTTAGCTTCCTCGTCAGGGTCATGGCCAAAGATTTATGCGGTGCGAAGTTTAGCTTGTTCGACACACCCCAGCCGTGCACGAGGGCGAGGGCGGCATTTGCCTTACTCTCGACCTCTAGGCCCGTGTTGCCATCTATTATGAGCACGATGTCATCCGCGAAGGCCTGACAGTGAATGCCAGCGGCGGTGAGTGAGTAGTGAGTAGGTGAGTACTTTTGCTGGTTAGTGTTGAACATGACAATTTTAGGTAATCTTTATAGCTTCCCAGAATTATATAAATACATACCAGTTTGGGCCTATGCTAGCTTAGTACTTTGTCTACCCGGACATATTTAAATGACTACCACTTTGTACTTATGTTAACCCAGCACTTTTGCTGGATAGTCAAAGAGCAAGACAGTTTCAGGTAAACTTTAGAATTTATAATACAGACTACCTTGAACTCATGCTAGCCTAGTACTTTTTGTTAGCCTCTAATTGCCTCACTTGTGTTAAAGCCAGTGGGGAGAAAATGGGAATAGACGCTCGAAGTTGTAAGAAAACAACATTTATTTAAATATTTAAAAACTTTTGTTGCTAACAGTACTTTTAACTTTTTAACAATCGGGGGCGACTCAGCGTATCTAAAAGTCAAGGGAGCGAGTCCAGCATTTTAATCGTAAGGGGCAAGATCCAAGGGGCGAGCGGAGCCTACACCCTTTTGTCAACTATTTTGGGGCCGTCGGCTTCCAGTCGAACCGAATGTAACTGCTGAATATTAGTATTTTACATGAAGCCACTGCCAATCTCACCGCCACAATCTAGTAACAAGGTAATAATACGACTGCCAAAGATCTACAAATGACAGCTGGGAGCAACGGACTTTACTTGCTTTCCGAGAACCGAAACAGATTTGCTAAAAAGCTTGTCAAACAGACAGGCAAAGCGAAAGCGATCCGAAGCGTTTATTTGCAATGTATTGATTGTTTGAAAAAACATATAAAAGCGAAAGCGATCCGATATTCTATGTGACGGGCTTCAAACAATTGCATACACTAACAAAAACGCCTCGCTTCGCGTTAGCCACCCCTGTCTATTTTGACAAAAGCTTAATAAATTGATGGTCACCCATCCACAGAACAACCTCGACAAGCAGCGCGGCCTGTGCGGCTGTAATTATTTAGCCATGAGTTCTCGCAGTGACAATTTGCCCAAGTGACTGGTATCATTGTTACGTTATACTGGATAAAGAAAACAGGAAGTGTTGGTAAACTATAATTGCTTACAAAAGAAAATAACACACAGCCCACTTGCAAAATGGGCTTTCCTGAATATAATATTAGGATTAACTTTGAATTAAGTAGTATAGATACTTGATAAAGATAGATACTCGTATGGGTATAAATTACGAAGCTATCGCCCACCTGGCATTGTAAGTGACCGGTATCTTATTGTGAACCATGCGTGTCATCGTCCTTTTGGCACTTTTGGGATCTGCCCTTGGTAAGATTATGTTTATAGATTTTGCTGACTCGGTTCAAATGTTGGCCTTATGAATTTACCCAAGTTTGTGATCTCGAATGCCGAACGAAACATCATCAAAATCGAAGAAGCCGCGTTCCGGTATTTTTTTCAGTTTTTTGCGATATCACGTTGTTTTGAGATACTTACCAGTAGAGTAGCTCAACTGACACCTAAAATAGTCGTTACTAGCTGTGCCCGCGACTTCGTCCGCGTGGAAGTCGGAATTTAAAAATGTTTTCTTAGTGCGAAGCGCTTAATTTTCGCATTTTTTTTATAAATGATAATCGTTTTCATATAAACCCTGTTATTTTTAGAATTTATTTAGATTTTTCAAGAATATTTGAGCTGTTTGTGATAAACGCCCTCTGTTGTTCAAAGCCCACCTAGCAGCGTTCAAAGCACCCTTTGCATCCCGCTCCATCCCGCTCCATCCCACTCCATCCCACTCCATCCCACTTTATCCCACTACATCCCACTCCATACCACTCCATCCCACTTTATCCCACTCCATCCCACTTCATCCCACTTCACCACACTTTATCCCACTACACCCCACTCCATACCACTCCATCCTACTACATCCCACTCCATACCACTCCATCCCACTCCATCCCACTCCATCCCACTCCATCCCACTCCATCCCACTCCATCCCACTCCATCCCACTCCATCCCACTCCATCCCACTCCATCCCACTTTATCCCACTACATCCCACTCCATACCACTCCATCCCACTCCATCCCACTTTATTCCACTACATCCCACTCCATACCACTCCATCCCACTCGACCCCAGTCCATCCCACTCCATCCCGCTCTATCCCGCTCCATCCCGCTACATCCCACTACATCCCACTCCATCCCAATCCATCCCACTCCATCCCTCGCCATCCCGCTCCATCCCGCTCCATCCAGCTCCATCCCACTACATCCCAATCCATGCCACTCCATCCCGCTCCATCCCGCTCCATCCCGCTCCATCCCACTACATCCCACTCCATCCCACTCTATCCCACTTCATACCACTCCATCCCACTTTATCCCACTCCATCCCAATTTATCCCACAACATCCCACTCCAAACCACTCCACTCCAGTCCACACCATATTTGAATATGTTTTTCTATTCCAAGCTAGATCGCGCTACTGCTACTGAACTGCGCGTTCGGTGTAAACTGACCGTAATTTTACTTCTGGTAAACTTTGAATTCAAATATCTTTTGATAGACTGATCCGATTTCAATGAAACAAAAACTAAATGTTACTTCAAGTTGCGGTCAGTCGTTGTGTATTAAAGTTATCTACATAACTTTCGTACATTTTACGTGATGCCCGAACAAATAAACACACAAACAGACAAACAGACATACAGACAAACAGACAAAAATTCTAAAAATGCTAGAAATGGGTTCTATTGGTTGTCCTTTATAACCCCGGCTATATTTTTGAGTTTTTTTTGAATGTACAAAAATTACTTTTCTACATTTTTAGGGTTCCGTAGTCAACAAGGAACCCTTATAGTTTCGCCATGTCCGTCCGTCCGTCCGTCGGTCCGTCCGTCCGTCCGTCCGTCCGTCCGTCCGTCTGTCCGCAGTTTAGCTCAGAGACGCACAGTACTAGAGAGCTGTAATTTGCTGTAAATATACGGATTTGTTGTGCCAATAAAGTGGTAAAATAAAATCTCGTAAAATATTTTTTTTTAGGGTACCTCCAGTACTTACACGTAAAGTGAGGATTTTTTTTTTCTCGCGTACCCATTAGTGTGGGGTATCATTAAATAGGTCTTTAAAAAATAATGATAGTTTCCATTAACAATTTTTTGATAAAAAAATTCGTTTGTGAAATATTAAGCTTTAAAGTGCTAAATTTTGCTCGACTCGAGTGTCCCCCCCCTCTACCAGCTAAACGGTTATGTTTGGG
This sequence comes from Agrotis segetum, assembly GCA_036375495.1. Classification (NCBI taxonomy): domain Eukaryota; kingdom Metazoa; phylum Arthropoda; class Insecta; order Lepidoptera; family Noctuidae; genus Agrotis; species Agrotis segetum. The sequence goes on along the minus strand of JAQSVV010000269.1, from coordinate 469,206 downwards.
GGTGTGAAAAAATTCACAATAGTAGTATATATAACGAAGTTTAAAAGAAAATTATCATCACTAAGTAGGCTTTACAACTTTACGAGTAATAGTCGACCAACTTATAAAATGTACTTGGACATCATATTTTCTAAACAAAATGTATCGGAGACAACTGCAAATGTAGGTTTGTCAACTTTATTTTTACAGCTTTTATAGGTATGTTTTTTGGGGATAGGTAGGTTTTTATCGTCAACTATTTTTAACTAACTTCAAAAAAAGGAGGAGGTTCTAAATTCGTCGTAATCTTTATTCTTATGTATTTTCCCTGATTTCTCAAAGACTCCTGTACCGATTTTGAAAATTCTTCTTTTTGAAATTAAATTCAGCGAATCAGTTTAGTTAGTTCGCATATGTATTTTGATGGGCAACTACGGAACCCTACACTGTGCGTAGCCCGACACGCACTTGGCCGGTTTTATTATATGTAATAATAGATTGACAAGAAATTGCGAACCGGAAACCTTCTCCGGAATCTATTGGGTCTTTAAAATTTATCTTTCCATGACATTTAATATTAAACTATTATTTGATTTTGATAGTAAGAAGTTCTATATAGACGGCACAAGAAGAACTTCAATAATAGCAAAATATGCACTTTATGGCGCGCATATATGGGTTTAGTACCTTCTCTGCGGAATCTGTAAGTTGAATCTTCAAAATGTTGTGGAAATCGATTATGGTGGCTATAAATAAAATGCATCTTAATGCTCATCTTGCATCCATATTGCTGAAAGTGCTATCTTTGCAGCTTGTGTCACTTTGCGTTGGTTCCCTCATTGATTGGTTGATTCTAGGATAGTGTGATACTACAATGTTTTACAGCGGTACCTAGAAGCCCGAGCCGCATCACTGGTGGCACTGCTGCCAACATCGTGGAATACCCGTACATGTCGAACATTCAAATGTCCTTGGACAGTATCAGGTGGTCCTATTCATGTGGTGGATCTTTGATCACCTCCACCGCTGTGCTCTCGGCTGCACACTGCTTCTAGTAAGTAAACATATAAATATGTAGGTACCTATTACACATGTATTACACACAGATCACGATGCCAATAATTTAATTTAATTAGGAACCGTTTGCAATATTCATAACGAAATACCATTCCTGACTCCCGCTCCGAGCGCCATTAAAGTTTTTATCGAGCAAAAAAGCGAGAGCAGCCATAGATCTGACTCACAGCAGTACCATTCTCTTATATTTAATAAACACAGCCTTGTCACAGCACGTCCGCAGCGCTCACACCGCGCTCACATTTGCCAATTCACTAAGCTACTGACAGCTACATTCACCAAAATCAAAGCCAAGTCGAAGAACACTAGGGTTCAGCGAAGATCGTGTGTTTGAGGCCGATCTGGAGCTTTATTTTATTTCATCACCATTGCTCTCACAAACATTGAAGTAAAACATAGTGAAGAAACTGGCATGCACCAAAATTCGAAGATATTATGTGACATGTACTAACACACTCTGGCCCCGCGTGGTGATTTACAGCTCACTTCCCGACACAGCAAGGAGGCCTGTGTCTCAAGCTTTTTCTTATCGTGGTAAAATCATCAAATGCGTCCTCCCACCCAGGGCATTGCGGGAAGGACTATCAGAATCGTACTGACTAAAATCACGGGTCACGGCGGTAGTTCGGTTCCTGCGGGTCGCAGGACTGTGTCTCAATTTCGGGAACGTTATAGGCCGCGCTAAGAACAATCGCTTCATTTGCAGTGGTGACGACCGTTTTCTACGACGTGTAGTCCTCGGCAGCTCGTTGTCAAGTAGTGGTGGCTCCGCCCACTATGTTACCCGGATCATCATGCACGAACAGTATGATCCTGCCACCATTGACAACGACATAGCAATCCTCCGCCTCGGCAACCCGGTCGTATTCTCAGACTTTATCAAGAGCGCCCGCATCCCTGGCCTCAACTACAACCTTGCTGTTGGCGCCAATGTCACGCACCTCGGATGGGGTCCTCTTTGGGTACGTATTTAATCTATTTCTGTTATTTAATTTTAATTTATTTATTATAAAAGACGAAATTGACTGTCATACTTCTAGGCACAGCAGACACCGCTGGGCCTAGAGCATGATAATTTGCACAAACTTTCCCTAAATAACGTAGGTGTTCATCTTACAATTTAGGAAATTCATTTCCTAAGACGATCAAAACTGGGATGAAATATAATATGCTGTAAACTTATCGGCCAAATTACAAAAAGCAATTGTTTAAATTTTCGGGACACTCCGACCAAAAAGGGAAATAGTAGAAAGAAAGCGATTAATTGAAAATTACATATTTGTATTTTCAGCACGGAGGGCCATTTTCTGAACAGCTCATGCAAGTTCACATCGACGTCATCGACCAACAAGTATGTGCTGAACGATATGCTTATCTGAAAGCCCAGCCCGGTTTTGAAGACACTCCCCAAGTCACTGATGGCATGGTGTGCGCCGGTATCTTGGACGTCGGAGGCAAGGACGCTTGTGGAGGAGACTCTGGTGGTCCCCTCGCCCACTTCGGTGATATCATCGTCGGTGTAATCTCTTGGGGGTACATAAATGCGGCGAACCATTCTACCCTGGAGTTAGTGCTCGTGTTTCCTATTTTAGCAATTGGATTGTTGCTAATGCAAACTAAACAACAAAAATCGGGTTCAATCTTATGTAAAATTATTAATTTGTTTATTAAAGGTATTTATATTTCTGTGGGTATTTCTATAAAATTATGTTCTCTGTTGAACACCGTGACTCTTTCTTTACTATACATAAAAATGGCTCGCAATACCCCCCGCTGATCGCGCGACTCCTGTTGTTCGTAGCGTGATTTTTTATTAGTAATCTGTCTCAATAAAATTTATTGAGGAAGAATATGAAACATCACAGTCAGTCTATTTAATGGTCTATCCTACAGAAAAAGATTTTTTTCAATTCGAACTAGCTTAGGTGTAGGTACATTCGAATACTTATGAGTAAGCAAGACATTTTTCTTTTTTCCTCACATTATCCTTTACCTGGGGGCACGGCAGTGTCCCCGCCAAGACGAGCCAAGCGAAGCGCAAGAGCTCTACCTACCTTTTCTCGAAGTGTTTCGTCGTTTTTATTATGTTTTTCATTCTCCTAAAGTTAGCAAAAAATAAAAGTACATAATAATATCGATGAATAATAAAAGACAAGCGACTTCTTTAAATACTTTTGCTATGTGGGATTCCTAAAATCAATTGTGATTATCGTCAAATTATAGATACACTTGATAAGGAGGTAATTATCAGAATATAATACATGAAATACAAAAAAAAGCGTCTAGATAATTCAGTTATTTGTAGTTTTGAACTGGAACTATGCGTGTCATTGTCGTCTTAGCCCTTTTGGGACCGGTCTTTGGTAAGACAGCATGTTCAGATTAATCTTTATATAATCAACCCTTCTTTTCATTTCTTTTAATGTTCATTATCTCAGAATCATGGACCAGAATATTTTAAAAAATTATACTTCAACTGTAGTTCGGAACCAAATAAAAATATGACCCGCGTTTATGTTTTTATTTTGTTCCGAATTATTACTGTAATACCCGTGTTTTTTTGCAAGAAATGCATTAAACAGATCGGCGTCATCTATCTTCACTACTATCCTATTAATATTATAAAGGTGAAAGTTTGTATGTATGGATGTATGGATGTTTGTTACTCTTTCACGCAAAAACCACTGAACGGATTTGGCTAAAATTTGATACACAGATAGTTTATAACCTGGATTAACACATAGGATAGCTTTTATCCCGATTTTATGTTCCCGTGGGATAATTTTCGAGTTGTAGCGGGTGAAGCCGCTGGCAACAGCTAGTACTCTATATTAAAAATTTCAAGTGTTTATGAATGTTATTTTTTCGTTTGATTACTTAGGTCTTAGTGTATAAACTTCATAAACTTTAAACTCTTTTTATAGCGGTCCCTAAAAATGCTAACCGCATCGTCGGTGGCTCGGCTACCAGCATCGAGAACTACCCGTATATGTCCAACATGCAGGCAAGAACAGTGTTAGCTTGGTACCAGGCCTGTGGAGGATCTCTGATAACCTCTACCGCAGTGCTCTCCGCCGCACACTGCTTTTTGTAAGTAAAAGTACCTCATTTTACCATCTTCGCTTGGGCTGCCCTGAAGTCAAACTCTCTGCTATTAACAAAATATGAGGTGCAATAAAAATTTAATACCTAAATACCTAAAAATAAATAAAAATTTGGATTTATCTTTATGTCACTTCACGTCGTATGTTATCGTGATCATCAGCATTGAGGAAATGACCATCTTTAGATAAATATCGTTTGTCTGCTAGACCGATTTGTGTGCAGAGGCAGAAGTGCTACAAGGAGGAAAAATAGAGAGAGGCAAGTGAAGCCGCAGGCAGTAACTAGTATAACCTATTGTTCATTACAGTGGCGACCAACTGCGGCAATGGCGAGTAGTTCTCGGGAGCACATGGCCACAAAGCGACGGCCGCATCCACACTATCAGCCGGATTGTCATGCACCCGCAGTACATTCCCTCTATCGTGAACAATGACGTCGCCATCGTCCGCCTCAACGCCCCGGCCATTTTCTCTAGCACAGTGCAGACTGCTAGTATCCCTAGTGCCAATTACAATGTTCCTGACGGAGCCACTGTCACGAATGTTGGATGGGGGGCACTCCGGGTACAAATACCTTTTTTTTAATCTACCATAATTATGTTCAATTAGGTTTTTTTAGACACTTAACCCGCGGCTGCACTTTTTTTTTTTTTTTAGGTGGTAAGATCAAATGAGTCCTCCCGCCCTAGGTGGGGCGGAAGGGACTGTCAGACTCTCTGTCAGACTCTTACTTACTAAAATCCACCCGTGTTCCTTCCTATGCCCTTTACGTTCCGGGGCCACGGTATCCTGGGTTAAGGAAAAACCCGCGACCCCAGCAGGCATTTGGCGCGAAACACGACGCGTCACCGACCCGGGCCTGGTCCTTAGTCGGACGGCGAGCTACCCATCACTCACCGTCCGCAAGCCCGCTACGCCACTGTGCCCTCTGCTAATCAGAGGGACACGCGTTGGAGCGTCCACACGACGGGCTATTCGCATACGGGCAGAGACCCCTTAGGCACACAGTGCCTAAGGAAGAGTTTTTGCGCGGCCCCGGCCTGGAAAACTGGTCTTCCCCCCGGACATATCCGAGAGGGAACTCCAGTCCACGGGCGCACGTCGAGGTTTCCTGTCATAGCAGGGACCCGCGGTTGCACTACGTTTAGAAGTTGACAATCAATAGCACCATCGTTATTGTTGTTTTTCTTGAAATCTGCAATGATATTATAAATTTTACTTATAATATCATTGGAAATCTGTATCTACAATTTTTTTCGGGGCAAAAGTATGTTCGTGTCTGAATCCAGATACCTACGTATTTTGCAAAATTTTAGGATGATCGGTTCAGTGGTTGGGCCTTAGGCGCGGGTCACATAGAAAAGACGTAAGAACGGACGCGTCGCGGACGTGCGGAAATGATAGTCGCGTCCGCGCCCCGTCTCTTCTGTGTGTTTCACGTCGCGATGCCTCTATACATTTTTTATGAAAGAGACGCCGAAGAGACATAATGTCTCCGCCCCGTCTGCGTTTTACGTCTTTTTAATTTACTAAGATAAGTAATTTCGCGTTTCTAATAAGTATTAGTTCTGAATGTTTGGATAATGTTAGGTATTCAATACAATTCATTTTTAATTTAGAACTTTGCTCATCGACAATTTTTCTTTTATTTCAGTACGGTGGTCCCGGTGCTGATCGGCTAATGCACGTTAACGTCAACATCATCAACCAGCAGTTGTGTGCTGAGAGGTATGCTCACCTGAAGACTCAGCAAGGTTACGAGAACTGGCCTGATATCACCGATGGCATGTTGTGCTCCGGTATCTTAAATCAGGGTGGTAAGGACGCCTGTTCCGGTGATTCGGGTGGTCCTCTTCTCCTAACTGGAAACATTGTCATCGGTGTTACATCTTGGGGCTTCGAATGCGCAGATCCTTTCTACCCTGGAGTTAGTGCTCGTGTTTCTAAATATACTAACTGGATTGTCGCAAATGTGATTTAGACAAAAAATGTTATAAATTAAAAATCTCATAATATAGTAATGTATGTAATAATGTATGAGTAGGTAGATATTATTATTGTTAGGTATCAATTTTAGGAGCGTAAGTGGCTTAATAAAACAAACAGCTACAAAAGCAGATTCGTAATCTTTTTTGAAACAAAGTTCAAGACGAATAATAAATTGTTTTGTTATATTATTTGACAAAAAGCCTGGGGTGCTTTAAATTAAATGTGGAAATTAATTATTTTTTATTGAAATTTCTAGTGCACCCCAAGCTTTTTTAATAGTAGGTATTTACTTGAATTGTTTTTGATATTAGAAGCGTACAGCTACGAGTACGAGTATGTTAGATCTTTGGATTTTTACAAAGTTGATGCTCAGATCAAAGAAATAGGAAATAGGAATAGTTTAGTCGAACTTGCGTTAAAAAAAGATTCTGTAATATTTCTATAAGTATTGCGGCAACTGCAATGCACATTCTGTGAAAATTTCAACTGTCTACCTTTTACGGATCATGAGATACCGCCGGATGTATCTGACGGATAGAATTTAGTGGAAACCAACCAAATCTCTCCGCCGGGTCCAGGGAAACGAGGAAGGCCGAAGAAACGTTGGCTTGACGTCGTCGTAAGGGACGATATGCGTGCTAACGGGCTCACGGCAGGAGATGCACAAGACCGTGCGAAGCGGAGGCGGTTAGGTAGGTTGACTGTTCGAAAACTGTTGAGTTTTTGTTGAAAGTCACGATGCTAATTGTAACCTTTAAAGACCTCTTTATATACTATGAAACGATGAAACGAGTTTCCGGTAATTTTCTAGGTCTATCCGGCCTATCTAATACAATGTAATAATATAGGCTTGGCCGGGTCTTAACCCGGCCAAGCCTATCTGCCAAATACCGAATAATAAACGAGGATAGGGCCGAACAGGGACACCGAATGAAAAAAATACGACACATTCCATTTCACATGCTTTATTTTATTCCTCTTAAACAAATCAAATTGATCATTACGTTAAAAATAAAATTTATACTTTTGCTGCAATATGGCGATCTAAGAAGAGAGTGCGTTCTTCTCTATAGAGATCTACTCCTTGGAATGGGCATCTACGGTACTTTCACAGTTATTGTCTTCTGATTGGGACTGTAGCACCATAACTTTGAAGTGTTTCTTTTAATAAAATTTTGTTTTGTAACTAAAAAAAAATAGTTAAAAAAAGACGCGTTAATTGTAAACGAACTAAGAAGTATTGTTTTTTGTTTATTGCAGGTAAGTCAATAGAACAAAGTAGGTGCAATTAATACATCAACTCTCAGATCAAAAAAAATAGGCAGATAGAACGCTCAGAACACGCGAGTGGGTCCACCAAAGTTAATACAAAATCAAATCGAATTACATTCCATAATGTTTTCTTTGTTTTTGAGAACAACTTTTACAATGGTTATAGACACGTGACGGCATATTTTGGCAAACAACAACAACGACGCGCAGCTTGGTACGAAGCGTAGCTTGGTACTGTCGCGACATTGTATTCGATTTTGATTTTGTATTAACTTTGGTGGAACCACTCGGAAACATTTAATTTAATTATATTCGTCTAAAGGCCTATTCAGACCTAAGCGATATTCGCTGCCGCTGTGGGTAGAGGTATATACCGCGTGGGTTCCGCTCAGGTATTTAGTATCAAGTACCGCGGCTAGAGCGGCCTGAGCGATATTCGCTGCCGCTGTGGGTAGAAGTATACATACCGCGCGGGATTCGCTTAGGTATTTTATTATCAAGTACCGCGGCTATATCGATCTAGCGACTACCGCGCGTTATTCTACCCACAAGGATAGCGAAATCCGTTTTGGTGTGAACAGTAATATTACCGCATACCCACTGGGTTTTCTCTGCCGCAGACGGTAGCGAATACCGCTTAGGTCTGAATAGGCCTTTATGCACACACGGCTACACATATTTAGGTTTAGATATCTAATTAATTTATTATTGTAGTTTTTAATAGTGTTTATTTCGTAGTTTTAATAATAATAATAAGTTAGTATTCAGTTTATTTTACACAAAATAATTGATTACAGACAACGGAACGAGAAACTAAATAAAAGTTTGAAAAATAATTATTAAATTATTCACAGAGAGATGAAGATAGTAAATCAAAGGTTATAATGAACTTCAAGGATGATCTTAGAACATCACGCGCAGTGGCCGAGTGATCGACTGCTGCGCTACATATTGCATGTTCGATTTCATCATGATTTATATTATAAGTAGTTGTCGCATGTCTGACTTGCCTAAGTGAGATTAAAAGAAAATTCAGTAAAAGACATAAGTGTACAGCTTGACATAAAAATGTAGGAACGGAACTAAATTTTTTATTTCTGACAGCGTTTTAAAATCTTTGATATTTGATGTAAACAAAGACCGCAGGTTTGTTAGATTTATTATCGTGCCATAAAAGTAACGTAATAAGTGATAAAAATTAAAATAAAATCATTCAAAGTGCTGGTAGCGCGAAGACAGTTTTCTACATTTTTATGTCGAGCTGTAAGTCGGTAACAATCCAAGGTGAGTACCCCAACCCCTACTAATTTCTGTCGAAGAAGTCTTGCGGGTTGCTAGTTCAGCGCCAGGGTTGTAATTTAACTTCGACAGTCATATGGTCAATTGAACGATGCTCGAATGGAATTAATTGAGAGACAACCTTTTATCATCAAAAGCCACTTTGACTAAACGATTCATCGAATAGGTATTTATTAATTGATGGACTACCAAAGTATGTTACCGTCGGCACGAGTCGGTAGCTCTCTTGGACTTTTTTGGATGATAACTTAATTCAATGTGTCGGCTTTTCACGGTAAAAACCCAATAAAAATTACCAAACTCATACTTACAAGAATTCCCACCTGATTAGATTAATTTTATCAGAACTGCTTTTTTGGTAGTAATTAAAGAAAGTACCTACTTAACTATGGTAAGAGACTGGACGGTAGATATGTCTTTGTTTCTTTGTTTCCTTGGAAGATGGGTGGGACGCAACCTGTGTCGATACGCTTGCACCATCCCGTCTTCCAAGTTCATCGTGCTCTGCTGGCGCTGCTGCTGCGGTTGCTGAGAACCTCAAGCGGCGTAATTTAAGTAACTTGAGTAGTAACTTATAATTTTGAGCCGCGTTTGGGGTTGAAACTTTAAGCGCCATGGGATCCGAAAGCTCACAGCCTCTTCAGAGACATTTCAAAAAGATTTGTTAACGCTTCCAGTGATCCTAGAGCTGGCTTTTACCTTGGTCAGAGGCTAATAGTATAGTCATACAAAGAGTACAAACAAACCTTTACGGCACCAGTACGAACCTTTTTACGATAAAAAAAAAAAAGTAAACTTAATTCCAGGTTTGTGGTCGCAACACGCAACCATTTTCCTGCGGTTTCTTGGAAAACGGCTGTAGATTATTGGTCGGTATTTTTTTCATACCTTTGATCGTCGTTGAACCAAAAATAATAAAAAAAGTCTTAGGGCTGATTTTTCAATAGTCAGATAACTTTTATCTGAGAAATTAAAATAACGGTTTGATGTAATATTTTCCATAGATAAGCTGTCAAACTGCCATTTTTATCTTCAGATAATACAGCTTTATCTGACTATTGAAAAATCAGCCCTTAAGTAAACAAAAAGCAATGCATATAGCTAGAATTTATAATTATTATCGTGTTCATGATGCGCGGGCCGGCACTTCAAGTCTATCGAACGCACCAGATAGAATGTCATTGAAAGCTTAACGTTTGGACTGTCGCGACCGACGGCCGGGCACGCCGCAATTGCGGCGGTAAGACCCCTCTTTGAGGAGTGGCTGGAGAGAAGTCATGGCGTCCTGACCTACCGCTTGACGCAGGTCCTCACCGGACACGGAAGTTTCGGGAGGTACCTGTGTCTGATGCGAAAGGAGGAGACGCCTGGGTGCCACCACTGCGAAGATCGCCCGGAGGACACGGTGGAGCATACGGTGCAAGACTGCCCAGCTTGGGCGGAGCACCGACGTGTCCTCACGGCTGCGATAGGCGGAGACCTCTCGCGCCCGGCATTGGTTGCGGCCATGCTGCGGGGCGAGACGGAGTGGGAAGCGGTCAGCTCCTTCTGCGAGGCAGTAATGCTCGTCAAGGAGGAGGCAGGCCGCGAGCGAGAGAGGACAGCGTCCTCCCTCCGCCCCAGCCGCAGTGGTAGGCGCCCACGGCGACGGACGTCGCAAGATGATCTCCGGCCACCGTAGGCGCGGGCATGCGGGCAGCGAGTAAAGGGCAACTCGCTGCCCGACCAAGGACCATTGCCCGGGTCGACGGCGCGTTGTGTCCCACGCGCGCCTCAAAGAGCGTCAGCATAATGACGGGGCCCCCCTCTCAGAGGGCCAAAGCCTGCCGGGGTCGCGGGATTATTCCCTAACCGTAACCCCGGAACGTAACAGGCTATGAAGGACAATCGTGGATTTTAGTCAGTAGAAGTCTGACAGTCCCTCCCGCCCTGCCCGGGGTTGGAGGACTCATTTGATGATTTTACCACGCTAAAAAAAAAAAAAAAAAAAGCTATACTTCGCCATCTCTGTGTAGGGTATGCAAATAAAACATTAAAATTAAATTGTTTATTAACCTCTATTGTATGTATAGTTAAACAATAGGGATGATCAGTGTATGTGACACGGGGCACTGACGAAAGAAGAACGTGTTACTTTCGCGTTAGATGATAAAGAAAATAACCTAATGGCGCCCATCCTCTTCTTACCTAAACTTGTCCAAGTCGGGGTGCCCTAACCACGCTGTTAGCTGGGTGCAAAATGCAACTTCTTCCCGATACACCCAATAAAAAAAAAACATTGCTCCACACACTACTTTCTCCTGTGCGTTTACAAACATATAAATTCGATCACATACACAAACTCTCGGACCCGGGAAAACTACTTGCAGATCATACAAATATTACAAAAATAAAATAAAATCTAAATCCTAAATTGAAATCGAAACCCCGACACGAAGCGCAGCAATCCAATCGCTCTGCCACTGCACCAGTCGTGCCGTCGCACTTACCGGGTTTTTTTTTTTTGTATGGCGATAACTACGAGGAATGTAGAAAAATGATGAAAGGAGTCTCGAGGCCAATTTAGAAGCAAACTAAAACTGTATCATTAGGATTTTAGAAAAACCAATAATCCTTCCCAGGAATTGAACCAGCTGATAAAAAAAAAAAATCACACCCTATATTATTAGGTACGTCATTCAATAGAGTCGCTAAAAAATTATCCTGTATAGCTGGGAATAACGACAAATACGTTGTTACACGTTGGGCACTAGAGAACATCGCGATATGGCCGTCCTTGGACCGTCCGAATCATGCATGACACCGGGTAAATCATCACATGACAAATGAAATTGGCAAAAATGCTGAATCAATACTGCCATTCTTTTTCCTTGGACCTAATAATTATTGCCAGACTGACGCTTGTATAAATACGCAGGTATTCGTGAGTTAAAGAAAAATGAAGTAATACATTACAATAATATATAATAATAATACATTTATTTACATTACACTAAACTATAGTTATAAGCAGGAAGAAGTAAATGAATAAATACATAAATAATGCATCTTTTAGGCGTTAGCATTGGCGACAATCCAATCGCTATAGTGAGAAACACGAGCACTAACTCCAGGGTAGTATGAATCAGCACATCTGTAGCCCCAGGAGGTCACACCGACGATGATATCACCGAAGTGAGCGAGGGGACCACCAGAGTCTCCCTGGCAAGCGTCCTTGCCGCCGACGTCCAAGATACCGGCGCACACCATGCCATCGTTGATATCAGGATAGTTCCTCAGGTTGGCATAACGCTGCGCACACAACTGCTGGTTGATGATATTGACGTGAACGTGCAAGAGCTGTTCAGAAGATTGGCCCTGGTACTGAAAACAATAAAAAAGTTGGATTACAGAAATTTAACGTTAATTTAGAAATTATTTCAATTAAAATTAAACCAGATTTGAATGAACTTATTATTCTAGTAATCAAGAGGTGTTTATGTATTATAACGTCAGAGTAGATACAAAACTGAATAAATACCTGGGTACGACCCCATCCAACGTGTGTGACAGACGCGCCATCAACAAGATTATAGTTGGGACCAGGGATCCTAGCGAGTTGGATTCTGCTGGAGAACACGGCCGGGTTGTTGAGACGGACGATAGCGACGTCGTTGTTCAAGATCGCGTCAATGTATTGCGGGTGCATGATAATCCTTCTGATAGTGTGGACGGTGCCGCCGCTGTGTGCCAACGAGCTGCCGAGAACTACACGCCAAAATGGAATTTCCTCTTCATCACTGTGAACAATAAAATTTAAATGAACTTAAACTTGCATCTCTTTTGGGTTTCATGTATTTTATAATAGGAAGTAACTTTACTTACTAGAAGCAGTGCGCAGCAGATAGCACTGATGTGGAGGTGATCAGAGAGCCTCCACAAGCCTGGGACCACCAAATACCCGACAATGATCCCTGCATGTTGGCCATGTAAGGGTAGGTTTCAATGTTGGTTGGGTTGCCACCGACAATGCGACTCGGGCCTCTTGAGAACGCTATAAACACATTAAGGGGCAGGTTTTGTAAAATCCACGCGCGCCGAATTATTTGCGTAACTTTGTTTGTGATTTTTGAACAAAATAGTGCAATAGCTTGAAATATTATTATTGCACATAAATAACCATAATATAAGTAACAACTAGTTATTTTTTTAAAGTTGATTTAAGTAGATTATATTAGGTAAATCAAGCGTTCAAAACAGCTCTTTCCTGCCCAACGTCATTTCGAGTTACGTTGGTGCACTCAATCTGAGACAATGAAGAATTAATTTATAGGTTAGGTTAGATTAAGTTAGCATCCACTTTTTGACGATTTTTATTCCTCCTCTCACACACTATAAGTCTACATTACTTTTTCATTTCTCCTTTCGCGGGTCTGCTGGCAGAAATTTCAATAGAAATAAGCAGTACCCTTGTACTGAATTCTCTGTTGTAAATTATCCTGTGCTGTATTTTGTGTGTACATAAATAGTTAAATAAATAAATAAATAAATAAATAAATAAAATAAATAAAATAAATAAAATTCATTTAAAAATCTGATCAGCGCATAATGACCGCAATATCCTCGTCTTCAAACTGCGCTGATTAGTTTTTTATATTTATCTTCCATTTTCTTAATTAAGATGGCAGAATATCATCAAAATTCTCGGATTTCATCTCTTAATAAATGGTTTTTTTTCATAGGAACTATGCATCGTAGATATGTAATATTACATTATCTTGATGTCAACAGTTCAATAAAGCAAATTCAAAAAAAAAATTGTACCTAAAGCGCTTTTTTTTAACAATAAAAAATATCTCAAATAACCTCTCAAAAAGTGTTTATAAACGAGAATTGCAAGAGAAATTCCTTAGTCGCCGGTGGACCACAGAGTACTTTTATTATATATGGGATAGAGGTACAACTCTGCGACGAAACTGAGAAACGTCAAATGTCGCCCTCTGAACGCAGGTTTTGGAACTAATGCCAGCACACAAGCATACTACACACGTACATACATACACACATGCATACTTACATCCGTACCTACTCTACTACTTGAATATTGGTTTAGGTGGTTTAGGGTACTTATGTGAATTACATAATCGCTTGCAGTTATGTGAAAAGCGAAAAAGTAATACACAACTATTTAAAAAAAACAATGATCTTAGACTTTTTTTTTTATTTCTTTCTTTTAAAACACTTCTTACTTAGTTTTCTTGCCTTAACTTTAAACAAATCCGTATCATCATCACACTCCCTCTTATTTATTAATATATTATTTATGTCTTTACAATAGTTGTAAATAAAAAATCTGCAGGATATTTTTATTAAAAAGTCTGTTAATTTTTCATTATGTATTGGACATTTTATGAAAGAAAAATCTACAGCAATAAAAATCATAGTTACTATTAATTCTCTTAAATTTTTTTTTTCTAAATTTTCTTTTAATATTACATAATTTATATCCTGCAGATTTGAGATACAATTTAAGAGAGAGTCGCTGGGACTGCAAAGCCATTTCTTATTTGCGTATTCCCGATATTTTAAATACTCATGCTCAGTGTTTGATATTAAATCATTTTTACATTGATCACACCCCTTAAATACTTTTTTTTTTGCGCTTTTTACAAAATATCCACTAACATATTGTAAGCCCCCTATTTCACGTGGGTCATTTTTTTCTTCAAGGGGTGTGAATGTTATATCGGGAATATTAGTAAGTTCGCAATTTGTTTGCTCTTTGATGCCCCCGCTTGTGATGAGTACTTCATGTAAAGTTTCACAATTATCTATTTCACAGTTAGCTCCAGGAGCATGGACACTAGAGAGGCTGTTAACTAGTAGTGTGGTGAATGCTGCTTCAAATCGCTCTGGTGTTGGGTTCACGTTGCGGCATCCGTGGCTCCTTATGGACCCAAAAAAGTTTTCTATTGGGTCTTGATTTAGATGCCGCAACCAAACTGATGTTACACCATATTTTGTTTGTATTTTTTTTAATAACAGTTCAAATCCGTCTAATGTCCATACCCAATTGTTTATTGTAGGAACATATTCATCGTTTGATGTTTTAATATTGATAAATTTCATGTCTTTCATCATAACTTTAGCTTCCTGCCATGTTTTATGATGGATAGAAGTAGGCGTCGCAGGTCCTAGGAGAGGTTTGCCATGTTTCTTACGTTTTCCAAAACTTCCGTTCATGGAGTCAAAAAGCTTGTCAAAGAACAGCAACACGTCGGCAGTGTCTTTGGCTTCTGCAGGAAGTATACCCTTATCTGTGAAAAAGTATAGTTTGTTAAATAATGTTTTATGTCTGATCAGCGTAAAGTACAACTATAGTAATCTATATAGGGTGACTCTAAGAATTCGACATCAGACGTTTCAGATCTTCGATTTTGACGACCCCATTGTCGCTGGCATAAGCAACAGGATCCGCGTACGAAGTCGCTGGCAGAAGCTAGTTAATAATAATAATTCATCATCATCATCAGCCTATGATGTTCCTACTGCTGGGACACAGGCCTCCTTTCTGTGAGAGGGAGTGGGCCATAATCCACCATGTGGGCCCAGTGCAGATTGGCAGATGTCACATCTCTCCAAATTTTTGGTTCTAGGACATGCCGGTTTCCTCACGATATTTTCCTTCACCCTTTTGAGAGCACTGGTAATGAAATAATTTACACAAAGTAATGCGCCTTGCGGGGTTCGAACCCACGACCTACAACTCGTAAGTCGGGACCGACTGGGCCACGACTGCTCTATAGTAATTAGTAAGTATATAATATTTGTATTTAATGTAATCGTCAGAAAATAAATAGTGAAGACAATTTTAAATTGTACAGACTGATGAAATTTACCTGCTAGATAACCCATATTCGATGCCACAGTTTGGCTGAAAACTTGTGTAGCATTTTTCACTTTCATTCTAGGAATTTTGCTTGGGTCACAGTGGGCATCTGTCAATTTGGGCACCAATCGGATTCCTTTGTACCCTGGGTTTTCCTTGTGTAAGGCCATGACATGAGCCCATTTTGCCAATTTTACTTCCCCATTTTTTTTATATTTCAGATCTTTTGTAATTAAATTATTTCGTATGCATTTTATTAAATGGGGTGGGTCATACAATGGTATGATTTCTTGATCATTTATGATACAAATGTTCTCTCGTATCTCTTCTCCCTTTCTTAATAGGTTACCCCTTGTCTCTTGCAGAAGATGTTTTACACAGTTTACATTATTTGTGCCTTGGTCGCACACAGTTGCTACTACAATGAGACCTGCATCTTGTAACTCTGTAATTACAGCTTTTAACTGCTTCGCAAGTTCAGGCCCCTTTGTTGCAGCTTGTGAAAAAGTGTATGCAACAGGTTGCTTATAGTTTTTTAGTAAGCCTCGTACCATAAACACCTGCGCATGATCTGCATAATCAGATTGTGTCTCCAGGCCATTTGTGACAAACCCACAAACTTGGTCCTTACGTTCGTTGTATGTCACATTGGGTTTGAGTGACATTTCGTCAAACAGGACAATACATATTTTATGTTCTAACTTCATTTTTTCAGTAGCTTTCTTTATCTGCTGAATCATATTTTTGTTGATTCCTGGATTTATATCTGCCATATTAAGCAACTTCAGGAGAGTTTGGCGAGAAGGTAAAATAAATATCTTCCTAAGAAATCTGTACCCTTTAGGGCTCTGTTTCAGGAAGGACAAAGCAATAATTTTTTCCTTTAGGGTGAAACGACGGCCTTTGTTACCTTTCTTATGCTCTCTGAATTGTAATAAAGTCAAAATTTTTGATGTGCTAGGTAATTCGTCGAGTGTTTTCAAAAACTGAGGATTCGTCGTTAGATTTTGCAGGGCCTTAATCTTTTTTGCCTGATTTTTGACCTTGTTGCGGCATTTACTTAGTTTTACTCCAACTAGCCTAAGTTTTTTGTACAAAGCATGTTCAGGTTGAGTTAGAGCAACGCGTTTCACCCGCCTTCTAGTAGCGACAGTCCGTTGTTCCTTCTTGCGATGCTCTGTAATGAAAGAAAACATAATACACTTATTATTATAGATTATTATTTATTAGGAATGAGTGTTTACCATAAAAAGTAGGGAGTATTAGTAGGTTTAAACTGAATTAAAATGAATAATTTTGAGCTGGTTCGATTCCCAGTTGTACGCTTGTCAAGAAATCTGTTAATGGTTTTGTTACTTTTTAAAATAAAGGAATGTTTCCTCATCATCTGTATACCTTCCTACATAATGTATCCAATTTCCTAAATAAAAAGAAAAGTGAGGATACTACTGAGGACTTATAATAATGATGACGATTAATTATCTTTACTTACCAAGATTTTGATTAATCTGTACATCTTCCACAGCAACTGTACCATGCATAGGCACATTATCTCCAGAAACTGTGGCACATCTATGTGAAGTAATAGGATCTGAAATGAAAATTAATGTATTCATTATTATAGTTCTAAATTAATGGGTAAATAATAATAAGTTTATTAGTGCATAACAAAAACAACAGCTCAGTACATAAATTAATCAAAGAATATAGAATTAATTGTTATCAACTATTACATCCTCAGCCAATAATGAAAATATTTATTTGAATTGTCACAATGTATGCATGATGCAATATTAAACTTAAAATGTAACTCACCGGATATCTTCCATGATTATTATTTGTTTTTCAAAATTAATAATTATCATGGAAGGTATTCCTTGTGACGTTTTAAGTTTAGTTTTATACTGTAAAAGCTTGAAACAGTATTTAATGCAATAGAAGTTTTATTTTATGTATAAAATAAATACATTTTCACTACATACTTAACTTTAAACATTATATTAGCTTCTGCCTATTTAAAAGAAAAAGAGTCTGTTAAATGCTGTTATGATTATATATTATCTTACCAAGATTTTCCTTTATTTGCATCTCTTCCACAGCTCTTTGAGTGTGTGGCTGCATATCCAGAGAGTCCAAATGTGAAGTAACAGGTTCTGGAATGACAAATTAATCTATTATTACAGCAAGAGGCAATAACCCTTGGAGGAGATACAGTATATTTTCAATTGTGTCTCATTAGCACCGCTTGACAATTAAGTGTGAACTGTTTTCATATAATGTGAAGCTACATTGGTATAGTATAATCAGTTAGGTTTGATTCCCAACTTGAATCAATTTTTTATTGAGAATTACACCAAACATTGTAGTTATATCAGTTAACATACCCATGACCATCAGAGGAGGCATAATTCATTAAGAGCTTGTGATGGGAGATTTAAAGTCATGATAAAAATAAAAATTATTTACCTTTTGATGTAGATGCTTCTGATATCTGAAGAGGTCTCAACACTCCACTAACCGGGTGGAATTTTAAAACAGATAATCCTGTAATAAAAAGAACAATCCATTATAACAAGGAGTAAGTGAACTTTGTTTATTTAGACCATATTTTAAACTAATTTCATTATCTTGAAACGGGTAGAGCTAATGTCACTTTCGGTTTCGTATATCTAAGCAAAAAATTATATTGATCTGTTGCTGTGCGAAAGTAGGACAAACCAATAAATATACTTTGGCATTTAAAATTTACTACTATGTGGGTTTCACCCATTCCCATGGGAATACAGGGTTAAAATATAGCCTATCTATGATACTCAGTAAATATGTTGAATTTTTAAAATCGGTTGAATAGTTTTATAGTTGAATAGTAAAAAACAACAAAACCAATAAAAGAGAAGAGTTAAATGAAACAAACAATAAAAAATGAAATCTTAGGTCTTGATGTATTATGTTTAGATAATAAAGATTTGACCCTTTTGAAAAGCAGGCACGATTTTCCTCCCAAAGGAGTTATTTAGCAATCCATTAAAGATTATTTCCCCATAGAACCAGGTATTTTTGTTTAACTCTCCGGGAACAAACCATAACTGAATTACTATAGTCCAATGTTAGGGAGGTTCTAGTCTGTGTCTCATCCCATCCCTTCTTAGATTAAAGTTCCTAAAATGTTTTTGAGTGTTAGACCTCTGTGTCTCCACATAAGCATTGAGGTTCCTTTACACAGATGAAACTTGATGTAAAGAGAATATAAATCGATTATTATCCATATTGTGATAACCAATAATGGCTGTTTTAGACTGTTATATTATAAGTAATAATAATAAACCTACTATCCTAAGTCTGTATTCTTTGTGTTTATAAGAATTCATTATATCTAACCTGGCATGTTTCTTGTAGGTACAGCATCTTTGCTAAGTCGATTATTCCGGCAGCAATATTTTAGTTCGAAGTGCACTCGACATACACGGCGGTATTTGAAAATATGTTCATTTCCAAGTTGCAATATGTTACCACCAACGGAATAGACCCATTTATTAAATAATTCCTTATTCTTGTCTGGGTTAGGGAATTTATGTAAATTCGCATTGTTATCTGAAATAATCAAGTAAGTAATCAGTGGAGTTGAATGTCAAAACCTGAAATTTACAGGTAGCGGAATCAGCCCATGGGGCTGTCTTATGATCAGCCCCCTTTTATACACAAACGCACGGTCCGAGATTTCGATTCAGATATTCTGTCTATATTTTTTTGCATAACGAAAGCGAACGACAGAGAGATAGAATTTCCGAATCGAAATCTTGGATCCACTGGTTGTGAAAATAGGGGCTGAAGCTTTGGCCCAGCGGCTTTATATGGAACCCTTACCTAAGCTGTTCAAGCATCCGGGGACGCAACACTGTCTGTTAGACATGATAATAGGAATATATAATGTCACAAACACAAAAGTTGCGGCACCAAACGGTTCGTCAGAGTCCTGTCTCAATACTTGATTTTAACTACAACACAAGCACAAAATCAACACGGCCGGAGGAGCCGAGACTCAACTCAACGGACTTAGGTGGAAAAAGCACTTTAGGACGGTTAAAATCTGGAAAAACAAACAAGACGCGGAAAATACGTTAACGCAAACCGGCGGCCAAGTTTGTTTGACATTTGTTATAGAGTTGCTGTTGCAATAAATTCAGTTACTAAATAATCTTGAATTTTTTTTATTACTTTATATTTTAATGAGCTTCTAAATAATATTTTATTGTTTTCTCGTTGTATTGTTTATAATAAATAAGTTTATCGAGATTAACTACTCATATAAATTGAGCGAAGGCTGGTCATACCAAAGAGTCAAATGAATGACTGTTTGCACGCCATCTTGCGTACATAATAGAACTACGTAATCACCTAAGATTGTCAACCCTGCGGTGGACGCAGGGTTGACAATCTTAGTACTTGGAAACGGGTAATCGTTCTCGTATAAGTATGCAAAATAAGATTGAACACCAGAAGTACTGCCGGCTTGCACATGAAGCTGACATTTTAATTTGGTTACATTATATTGTGCTACTTTTACAAAACCCGCTTATAGATGGCAGTATTACAAGATTTGTGATTACGTAGTTCTATTATGTACGCAAGATGGCGTGCAAACAGTCATTCATTTGACTCTTTGGTATGACCAGCCTTCGCTCAATTTATATGAGTAGTTAATCTCGATATACTTATTTATTATAAACAATACAACGAGAAAACAATAAAATATTATTTAGAAGCTCATTAAAATATAAAGTAATAAAAAAAATTCAAGATTATTTAGTAACTGAATTTATTTATATTGTAAGCAACAGCAACACTACAACAAATGTCAAACAAACAAACTTGGCCGCCGGTTTGCGTTAACGTATTTTCCGCGTCTTGTTTGTTTTTCCAGATTTTAACCGTCCTAAAGTGCTTTTTCCACCTAAGTCCGTTGAGTTGAGTCTCGGCTCCTCCGGCCGTGTTGATTTTGTGCTTGTGTTGTAGTTAAAATCAAGTATTGAGACAGGACTCTGACGAACCGTTTGGTGCCGCAACTTTTGTGTTTGTGACATTATATATTCCTATTATCATGTCTAACAGACAGTGTTGCGTCCCCGGATGCTTGAACAGCTTAGGTAAGGGTTCCATATAAAGCCGCTGGGCCAAAGCTTCAGCCCCTATTTTCACAACCGGTCGATCCAAGATTTCGATTCGGAAATTCTATCTCTCTGTCGTTCGCTTTCGTTATGCAAAAAAATATAGACAGAATATCTGAATCGAAATCTCGGACCGTGCGTTTGTGTATAAAAGGGGGCTGATCATAAGACAGCCCCATGGGCTGATTCCGCTACCTGTAAATTTCAGGTTTTGACATTCAACTCCACTGATTACTTACTTGATTATTTCAGATAACAATGCGAATTTACATAAATTCCCTAACCCAGACAAGGATAAGGAATTATTTAATAAATGGGTCTATTCCGTTGGTGGTAACATATTGCAACTTGGAAATGAACATATTTTCAAATACCGCCGTGTATGTCGAGTGCACTTCGAACTAAAATATTGCTGCCGGAATAATCGACTTAGCAAAGATGCTGTACCAACAAGAAACATGCCAGGTTAGATATAATGAATTCTTATAAACACAAAGAATACAGACTTAGGATAGTAGGTTTATTATTATTACTTATAATATAACAGTCTAAAACAGCCATTATTGGTTATCACAATATGGATAATAATCGATTTATATTCTCTTTACATCAAGTTTCATCTGTGTAAAGGAACCCCAATGCTTATGTGGAGACACAGAGGTCTAACACTCAAAAACCTTTTAGGAACTTTAATCTAAGAAGGGATGGGATGGGACACAAACTAGAACCTCCCTAACATTGGACTATAGTAATTCAGTTATGGTTTGTTCCCGGAGAGTTAAACAAAAATACCTGGTTCTATGGGGAAATAATCTTTAATGGATTGCTAAATAACTCCTTTGGGAGGAAAATCGTGCCTGCCTTTCAAAAGGGTCAAATCTTTATTATCTAAACATAATACATCAAGACCTAAGATTTCATTTTTTATTGTTTGTTACGTTTTAACTCTTCTCTTTTATTGGTTTTGTTGTTTTTTACTATTCAACTATAAAACTGTTCAACCGATTTTAAAAATTCAACATATTTACTGAGTATCATAGATAGGCTATATTTTAACCCTGTATTCCCATGGGAATGGGTGAAACCCACATAGTAGTAAATTTTAAATGCCAAAGTATATTTATCGGTTTGTCCTACTTTCGCACAGCAACAGATCAATATAATTTTTTGCTTAGATATACAAAACCGAAAGTGACATTAGCTCTACCCCTTTCAAGATAATGAAATTAGTTTAAAATATGGTCTAAATAAACAAAGTTCACTTACTCCTTGTTATAATGGATTGTTATTTTTATTACAGGATTATCTGTTTTAAAATTCCACCCGGTTAGTGGAGTGTTGAGACCTCTTCAGATATCAGAAGCATCTACATCAAAAGGTAAATAATTTTTATTTTTATCATGACTTTAAATCTCCCATCACAAGCTCTTAATGAATTATGCCTCCTCTGATGGACATGGGTATGTTAACTGATATAACTACAATGTTTGGTGTAATTCTCAATAAAAAATTGATTCAAGTTGGGAATCAAACCTAACTGATTATACTATACCAATGTAGCTTCACATTATATGAAAACAGTTCACACTTAATTGTCAAGCGGTGCTAATGAGACACAATTGAAAATATACTGTATCTCCTCCAAGGGTTATTGCCTCTTGCTGTAATAATAGATTAATTTGTCATTCCAGAACCTGTTACTTCACATTTGGACTCTCTGGATATGCAGCCACACACTCAAAGAGCTGTGGAAGAGATGCAAATAAAGGAAAATCTTGGTAAGATAATAAATAATCATAACAGCATTTAACAGACTCTTTTTCTTTTAAATAGGCAGAAGCTAATATAATGTTT
Organism: Agrotis segetum; assembly: GCA_036375495.1. Lineage (NCBI taxonomy): Eukaryota > Metazoa > Arthropoda > Insecta > Lepidoptera > Noctuidae > Agrotis > Agrotis segetum. The sequence goes on along the minus strand of JAQSVV010000269.1, from coordinate 446,599 downwards.
AAAGTTAAGTATGTAGTGAAAATGTATTTATTTTATACATAAAATAAAACTTCTATTGCATTAAATACTGTTTCAAGCTTTTACAGTATAAAACTAAACTTAAAACGTCACAAGGAATACCTTCCATGATAATTATTAATTTTAAAAACAAATAATAATCATGGAAGATATCCGGTGAGTTACATTTTAAGTTTAATAGTGCATCATGCATACATTGTGACAATTCAAATAAATATTTTCATTATTGGCTGAGGATGTAATAGTTGATAACAATTAATTCTATATTCTTTGATTAATTTATGTACTGAGCTGTTGTTTTTGTTATGTACTAATAAACTTATTATTATTTACCCATTAATTTAGAACTATAATAATGAATACATTAATTTTCATTTCAGATCCTATTACTTCACATAGATGTGCCACAGTTTCTGGAGATAATGTGCCTATGCATGGTACAGTTGCTGTGGAAGATGTACAGATTAATCAAAATCTTGGTAAGTAATGATAATTAATCGTCATCATTATTAAAAGTCCTCAGTAGTATCCTCACTTTTCTTTTTATTTAGGAAATTGGATACATTATGTAGGAAGGTATACAGATGATGAGGAAACATTCCTTTATTTTAAAAAAGTAACAAAACCATTAACAGATTTCTTGACAAGCGTACAACTGGGAATCGAACCAGCTCAAAATTATTCATTTTAATTCAGTTTAAACCTACTAATACTCCCTACTTTTTATGGTAAACACTCATTCCTAATAAATAATAATCTATAATAATAAGTGTATTATGTTTTCTTTCATTACAGAGCATCGCAAGAAGGAACAACGGACTGTCGCTGCTAGAAGGCGGGTGAAACGTGTTGCTCTAACTCAACCTGAACATGCTTTGTACAAAAAACTTAGGCTAGTTGGAGTAAAACTAAGTAAATGCCGCAACAAGGTCAAAAATCAGGCAAAAAAGATTAAGGCCCTGCAAAATCTAACGACGAATCCTCAGTTTTTGAAAACACTCGACGAATTACCTAGCACATCAAAAATTTTGACTTTATTACAATTCAGAGAGCATAAGAAAGGTAACAAAGGCCGTCGTTTCACCCTAAAGGAAAAAATTATTGCTTTGTCCTTCCTGAAACAGAGCCCTAAAGGGTACAGATTTCTTAGGAAGATATTTATTTTACCTTCTCGCCAAACTCTCCTGAAGTTGCTTAATATGGCAGATATAAATCCAGGAATCAACAAAAATATGATTCTGCAGATAAAGAAAGCTACTGAAAAAATGAAGTTAGAACATAAAATATGTATTGTCCTGTTTGACGAAATGTCACTCAAACCCAATGTGACATACAACGAACGTAAGGACCAAGTTTGTGGGTTTGTCACAAATGGCCTGGAGACACAATCTGATTATGCAGATCATGCGCAGGTGTTTATGGTACGAGGCTTACTAAAAAACTATAAGCAACCTGTTGCATACACTTTTTCACAAGCTGCAACAAAGGGGCCTGAACTTGCGAAGCAGTTAAAAGCTGTAATTACAGAGTTACAAGATGCAGGTCTCATTGTAGTAGCAACTGTGTGCGACCAAGGCACAAATAATGTAAACTGTGTAAAACATCTTCTGCAAGAGACAAGGGGTAACCTATTAAGAAAGGGAGAAGAGATACGAGAGAACATTTGTATCATAAATGATCAAGAAATCATACCATTGTATGACCCACCCCATTTAATAAAATGCATACGAAATAATTTAATTACAAAAGATCTGAAATATAAAAAAAATGGGGAAGTAAAATTGGCAAAATGGGCTCATGTCATGGCCTTACACAAGGAAAACCCAGGGTACAAAGGAATCCGATTGGTGCCCAAATTGACAGATGCCCACTGTGACCCAAGCAAAATTCCTAGAATGAAAGTGAAAAATGCTACACAAGTTTTCAGCCAAACTGTGGCATCGAATATGGGTTATCTAGCAGGTAAATTTCATCAGTCTGTACAATTTAAAATTGTCTTCACTATTTATTTTCTGACGATTACATTAAATACAAATATTATATACTTACTAATTACTATAGAGCAGTCGTGGCCCAGTCGGTCCCGACTTACGAGTTGTAGGTCGTGGGTTCGAACCCCGCAAGGCGCATTACTTTGTGTAAATTATTTCATTACCAGTGCTCTCAAAAGGGTGAAGGAAAATATCGTGAGGAAACCGGCATGTCCTAGAACCAAAAATTTGGAGAGATGTGACATCTGCCAATCTGCACTGGGCCCACATGGTGGATTATGGCCCACTCCCTCTCACAGAAAGGAGGCCTGTGTCCCAGCAGTAGGAACATCATAGGCTGATGATGATGATGAATTATTATTATTAACTAGCTTCTGCCAGCGACTTCGTACGCGGATCCTGTTGCTTATGCCAGCGACAATGGGGTCGTCAAAATCGAAGATCTGAAACGTCTGATGTCGAATTCTTAGAGTCACCCTATATAGATTACTATAGTTGTACTTTACGCTGATCAGACATAAAACATTATTTAACAAACTATACTTTTTCACAGATAAGGGTATACTTCCTGCAGAAGCCAAAGACACTGCCGACGTGTTGCTGTTCTTTGACAAGCTTTTTGACTCCATGAACGGAAGTTTTGGAAAACGTAAGAAACATGGCAAACCTCTCCTAGGACCTGCGACGCCTACTTCTATCCATCATAAAACATGGCAGGAAGCTAAAGTTATGATGAAAGACATGAAATTTATCAATATTAAAACATCAAACGATGAATATGTTCCTACAATAAACAATTGGGTATGGACATTAGACGGATTTGAACTGTTATTAAAAAAAATACAAACAAAATATGGTGTAACATCAGTTTGGTTGCGGCATCTAAATCAAGACCCAATAGAAAACTTTTTTGGGTCCATAAGGAGCCACGGATGCCGCAACGTGAACCCAACACCAGAGCGATTTGAAGCAGCATTCACCACACTACTAGTTAACAGCCTCTCTAGTGTCCATGCTCCTGGAGCTAACTGTGAAATAGATAATTGTGAAACTTTACATGAAGTACTCATCACAAGCGGGGGCATCAAAGAGCAAACAAATTGCGAACTTACTAATATTCCCGATATAACATTCACACCCCTTGAAGAAAAAAATGACCCACGTGAAATAGGGGGCTTACAATATGTTAGTGGATATTTTGTAAAAAGCGCAAAAAAAAAAGTATTTAAGGGGTGTGATCAATGTAAAAATGATTTAATATCAAACACTGAGCATGAGTATTTAAAATATCGGGAATACGCAAATAAGAAATGGCTTTGCAGTCCCAGCGACTCTCTCTTAAATTGTATCTCAAATCTGCAGGATATAAATTATGTAATATTAAAAGAAAATTTAGAAAAAAAAAATTTAAGAGAATTAATAGTAACTATGATTTTTATTGCTGTAGATTTTTCTTTCATAAAATGTCCAATACATAATGAAAAATTAACAGACTTTTTAATAAAAATATCCTGCAGATTTTTTATTTACAACTATTGTAAAGACATAAATAATATATTAATAAATAAGAGGGAGTGTGATGATGATACGGATTTGTTTAAAGTTAAGGCAAGAAAACTAAGTAAGAAGTGTTTTAAAAGAAAGAAATAAAAAAAAAAGTCTAAGATCATTGTTTTTTTTAAATAGTTGTGTATTACTTTTTCGCTTTTCACATAACTGCAAGCGATTATGTAATTCACATAAGTACCCTAAACCACCTAAACCAATATTCAATTAGTAGAGTAGGTACGGATGTAAGTATGCATGTGTGTATGTATGTACGTGTGTAGTATGCTTGTGTGCTGGCATTAGTTCCAAAACCTGCGTTCAGAGGGCGACATTTGACGTTTCTCAGTTTCGTCGCAGAGTTGTACCTCTATCCCATATATAATAAAAGTACTCTGTGGGACGGCCGGAGCGATTAGACGTGGGGTCCACGACGAATTTTTGTTGGTCCCTCTCGCTCGCACCTTCTCTCGCTCTAACGGTGATGACGCGCAGTTACGCATCTCAGGTTGCTCTACTTTATTATGTTAAAATATATTTTTTAACCGACGGAAAAAAGGAGGAGGTTCTCAATTCGACATGTATATAATTTTAATTTTTTTTTATTTATGACCATTCTTTACTTTCTCTAAGGTGGTCCAATATCAAAAAATCTTTTTTTTTGTTGGACAGAGTTTATCTGAAAGTTGGTCCCATTTAAATATAAAAAATTACACTCCGACCTTATTGACATTTAAAATTTAGTTTGTTTTTTCTCACTTTCACGATCGCTAACATTGCTCCTTCATTAAAATCCGGTGTTTGCATAAATGTCAGTAAGGTCGAAAATAGTTTGAACATGTTTTTTAAATTGCTTAACGATAGCAAGTTAAAAAACAGCTTCAAGCGATTTTCGCCCTTATTGACATTTAAAATTTAGTTTGTTTTTTCTCACTTTCACGTTCGCTAACATTGCTCCTTCATTAAAATCTGGTTTTTGCATAAATGTCAATAAGGTCGAAAATCGCTTGAAGCTGTTTTTTTAACTTGCTATCGTTAAGCAATTTAAAAAACATGTTCAAAATATTTTCGACCTTATTGACATTTAAAATTTAGTTTGTTTTTTCTCACTTTCACGTTCGCTAACATTGCTCCTTCATTAAAATCCGGTTTTTGCATAAATGTCAATAAGGTCGAAAATCGCTTGAAGCTGTTTTTTTAACTTGCTATCGTTAAGCAATTTAAAAAACATGTTCAAACTATTTTCGACCTTATTGACATTTAAAATTTAGTTTGTTTATTCTCACTTTCACGTTCGCTAACATTGCTCCTTCATTAAAATCCGGTTTTTGCATAAATGTCAATAAGGTCGAAAATCACTTGAAGCTGTTTTTTTAACTTGCTATCGTTAAGGGGGATGCTCCAACCAGCCCGCGAAATTCAAATTTTTTTACGTTTTTTGCAATTTGCAGGCCAGTGACATGTTGTAACTTTATAAATATTTGTGTTGCGCAAATAACAAGTATAATTTTAAATATAAAAAATATCAAAAAACTCGCTCCATCAGCTCTCACATAGAAAAGGTGCGTCATGTTAAAATCTCCGAAATCTAACTACGATGCACCTTTTCTATGTGAGAGCTGATGGAGCGAATTTTTTGACAATTTTTATATTTAAAATTATACTTGTTATTTGCGCAACACAAATATCTATAAAGTTACAACATGTCACGGGCCTGCAAATTGCAAAAAACGTAAAAAAATTTGAATTTCGCGGGCTACATCGAAGCAATCACCTTAAGCAATTTAAAAAACATGTTCAAACAATTTTCGACCTTATTGACATTTAAAATTTAGTTTGTATTTAAGTAGCAAGTAACAAAACCGTTGGTTTCTCTGTCTCCCGGTGGTAATTGACTGTGCCTATGACAAGGAGTGCAGTCCTTGGATGGGACTGTCAGATTTGTACTGACTAAAATCCACGGTGTGCTTCAAATAGCCCTTAATGTTCCGGGGTCACGGTAATGAGTACCGCGACGACAGCAGGCTTTAGCCCTCTAGAGGGGGACCCCGTCATCATGCTGACGCTATTTGAGGCGCTCGTAGGACACAACGCGCTGTCGACCCGGGCATGGCCCATGACTTTTTTTTCATGATAAAATCATCAAATGAGTCCTCCCCAGGCCAAGCGGGAGATACTGTCAGACTTTTACTGACTTAAATTCACGGCGTTCTTTAATAGCCTTTTATGTTCTGGGTTTACCACTGCGGCTGGGATGTAAGGTTTACGCTGTCCTCTCTCTCACGCGTCCCGCCTCTTCCTTTGCCAACATGACTGCTGCACTGACCTTTTTTTAGGTTTAATTAGTTAAACACGATTGTGTTTAACAAATTAAACCTAACAGAATTTAACCTTTGAGAATATTTAAATAGTATTAAAACACTTGTGTGATACTCGTATTATTACAAACCAAACAGGGTTGGCATGATGAAAACAAGTTGTTTTAAAACACCTGTTTAAAAAAGTTTGAAATTAAACAGTGTTTTTTATTACCCGTTTCAACTACTTTTTAAGGCAGATGAATGCATATAAAATGAAAACAAATTAATATTCAGGAGTCTTAATAGTTTGACATAAAACCTTTTCAGTTTAATGCCATTGTTATGCCATATTTTTAACTTTAATTGACACTGTAATGAAATAATGCTTAAAATTTTTAGAAAAAAAACATCACATGTTTTAATTCCATTGATCATTTTTCGAAAAAAATCATTACAAAGGGTGAATTTGAAAAGATGTAGTCTAGAAATGAAACATAATTGATATAAATACGTTTAGACATCAACAAACATGGTGGAATTAATTTTAAAAATAGAACCAGAAACTAAAAAAAAACACTTTTCTAAAACATTTTGAATTGTTACAGTTTGAAAGCGCGGGAAATTCGTAAAGTGAGGGCGCCTTTTTTAAAATAAATTTTCACAAATAATTATTTTTGTAACTGCAGAGTTTATTCACCAAGTTATTACATAATGGGGAAAGATCATCCCAAGAAAAGAAAAAAAAGAGATGAAAATCCGTCTTCTCTCTCGAGGTTGGCGAGCTCCGAAGACGACGGAGAAGACTCGAGTTTTTCGGTGGAATCTACGGCAACTGAAAAACAGGACAAGTATCGCGAGTTCAGAATTCCTGACTACATTCGGTCATATCCTGAAAACGGAGGCAATTTTGAATATGTAGTATTTTTTGAAAGTATAGACTCGGTCCCGATCGGCGATAGAGACATGATGTCTCTCTCAACCAACATTAAAAAATATAATAAGGGTGTTAAACAATTGTTACGTATGAATCGCTTTAAAATTGGGGTCATTTTCGAACGCCCTGGTTTGGCCAATACAGCTTTAATGAACCGGAAATTCCTTGATGCTTACAAATTAAAAGCCAGTATTCCTGCTGCTGCTACAGAAAATACAGGTGTAATTATGCATGTTCCCATTGAGTTAAGCAACGAACACATTTACAGCGCTATATCCAGTACAAAAAATATTATTTCAATTAGAAGATTTATGCGTCGCACTGTTTCAGAAAGAGGAGAGGTGTCCTTTCAGCCTACGAAGACGGTATCCATCACATTCTCTTGTGCAGTTTTACCAGACAGTGTGGATTTGAATAGTTGGCGATTTGAAGTACGTCCCTACATTCCACCAGTAAAACAATGCCTGAACTGTTTAAGGTATGGCCATATAGCTAAGTTTTGTAAAAACTCTCAAAGATGTTCTATATGCACAAAGGATCATAATTACAAACAATGTACAATATCATCAACTGAGGCAACATGTTGCCATTGTCAAGGTAAACATGTAGCTATTTCGTCACAGTGCCCGGTTAAGAAAGCTAAAATTGAAGAAAATAAAAACAAAATTAATAGAAAAACATATGCAGACATAATCAATGAAAAGTCATTTCCATCTCTTACAAAGTCCAGTCCTGCTAAACAATTACAATCACTGATTGAAACAGAGCCTATTTTAAATATTTTAGTACAGACATTAGTAACATTAATTTCTCAAAACAAAAATAATGAAAAGAGTATCAGCACTCAAAGCATAAAAGATGTTCTATTAACAAAAATTCAGAATAATGTAAAAAATAAACCTTAAATTTTATGGATCAGTTAAATATCGTACAATGGAATGCTCAGAGCATTAATAGTAATAAACACGATTTTTCCTATTTTTGTATGAACATAATATACATGTAGCCCTATTGTGTGAAACATGGCTTAAACCTCACATGAGATTTAGTATTAAAGGATATAATTTAGTAAGATTAGATTCAGGTAATACACATAATGGTGTAGCTATTTTAGTACATAACAGCTTACAATTTAGTAAAATAGATACTTTATATGATGATTCTATACAAAATATAGCAATTCGTTTAAAATATGGCAATAATAAAGAAATTTCAATAGTCAGTTTTTATAGTCCTGGAAATGCTTCATTTACTAAGTCCAAATTTGATAATTTAATTCGTAGTATTCCTGCTCCTCTCCTGTTGGGTGGAGATTTTAATGCATATCATTCTGCCTGGGGATGTAACAGTGTGAACATTCGTGGCCGAGATGTACTAGAAATCATTAATGACTGTAATTTGATTTTATTAAATGATGGAGAAATGACTACTATAGGCTCTCATATATGGCAAAGAAATGCACTTGATTTAACTGTAGTATCGCCTTCTATTTCATTATCTTGTAATTGGTTTGTGCATGATAATCCTTTGGGTAGTTACCATTTGCCTGTGATTACAAGATTATTAGTTAATAATAATTATAATATTTCATATGATATAGAAACTTCAAACTTACCAAAACATTTTAACTTTAACTTAATTGATTGGGATATTATAAGAGGAGTGTTGATAGTTTAATTGTACATTTTAATATTAATCAAGATAATCCAATACAGTCTTACAATGACTTGATAAAGTTATTAAATTCAGCTGTTATTAAATCGTTACCATCAACTCCAAGATCTGATACATCTTTTCATACAGCTTTAGTAAATAATCGTAAAAAACGCATTCCATTACCATGGTGGAATTTAAATTGCACTAAAGCAGTAGAAGACTCTAAAAATGCATATTTAGAGTTCAAGCATAATCCTAGTTTAGAAAATTATATTGAATTTAAAAAATTACAGGCTTGTAAAAAGTTAGTTTTAAAAAAAGAAAGATATTTAAGCTGGATTTCTCTATGTGAATCATTTAATAGAACTACTTCATTATCTAAAATTTGGCAAATTTCAAAAAGATTTAATAAAACATTTATACATCCAAGCAATAATATCTCTCCTTGGGTATTTGATTTTCTTAGAAAATATACTCCAGATACAGTCGAGGGCCAATTTCAATCACTTCCTAATGTAGTACATGCTTCAGAACATCATGAATATCTGACTTCCTCATTTTCTCTTCAGGAATTAAAATCTGCAATCTCATCTAGACGCGATACAGCTTTTGGCCTTGATGGAATACCTTATAAAATGCTGAAAAATGTATCAATTAATGCTCTTTCTGTTGTATTAAGTGTTTTTAATTTACTCTGGCAGGAAATGATCATCCCTAATGACTGGAAAATAGATTGCCTAATCCCAGTATTAAAACCTAACAAAGTAAGGCATAAAGCAGAATCATACAGACCAGTAGCATTAACATCATGCATGGGAAAAATTTTTGAACAATTAATTAAACAAAGACTGGAATTTTATATAGAAAGTAATAGTCTATTACCATCCAATCAGTTTGGCTTTCGACGTGGTCGCTCTACTCGAGATAGCATTACTCATTTGCAATTAGATATATATAATTCGAATAAAATGAGCAATCATTTTGTTGGCGTTTTCTTTGATATAGTGGGTGCATTTAATAATATTAATCAGCACATTTTGTGTGGTGAACTTCGTGCTCTTGGTATTCCTGAAAAAATAATATTATGGATCTTTAACTTTTTACATGGTAGAGAAGTATATGTCAAAGTGAACAATCGGCTTATAGGACCACGCTTTTCATTCAAAGGGGTATGTCAAGGTGGCATCCTTAGTCCATTGATTTATCTACTTTATATACATAGATTAAATATTGTACTGGGATCTGAAGTAGCAAATTTACAGTTTGCTGATGATTTAGTTGTCTATGCTTCTGGTTCAGATATAAATTCTGTTGAAAGTATTTTAAACACTGCTTTATCTCGGTTAAAGAATTATTTTCATTATCTAAACTTAGACATTAGTCTAGAAAAATCTAAAGTTATAGTGTTTGGTGAGTGTGACTCAGACTTACAAATTTACTACAATAATAATATTCTTCCAATAGTAGATGAAGTGAAGTTTCTAGGCGTTATCTTTACAAGCAACCTCTCATGGAGTAAATATGTTGATTATCTGTTGGGTAGAGCTAATAAAGCGTTTAATTTTATAAAGTCACTGTCAATTGCAGCTGATCCTAAAATTTTACTAATGTTATACAAATCGTTAGTACGAAGTCATTTTGAGTATGGATTTTTATGCTTTGGGTCTGATCAGAGATTGGTTCGTAAATTGGAGGTTCTTCAGAATCATAATCTTAGATGTATAACTGGTGCAATGAAGACTACCCCAATTAATTCTCTTCAAATTGAGTGTAATACTCCTCCTATAAATATTAGATTTCAGTTTTTAAAATCCAAATACATTCTCAAGCTTTTATCTTTTGAAAATCATCTTTTATTAAAGAAATTATTATTTTATCATAGAGTATATAATCCTCCTAATTCTGTAAATGTCCCTTATATACTTCATGACTTTTCTAATATAATCAGCATTGATGATCAATATCAAATTGAGAAATGTAGAGACAGGTGGCCATGTTATTCTGGCAGTTATGTTAGCAAATTCTGGCCTATGGATATTCATATTAATCGTGACATAAGGAGTAAAGAAGATGTGTATCAGCTAATAGCAGAGTTCTCTGGGCACAGATGTATATTTACTGATGGATCCAAAAACAATAGAAGTGTTTCACTAGCTATATACCTACCTCATATTACTGTTGGACACGGACTTCGGTTACCTGAAGCCATGACTATATTTACAGCAGAATCATTAGCTATTTTATCAGCCCTGGAGTATATACGTGAAAAGAATCTTGGACATACCACTTGGCTTATTGTGTCAGACTGCATGAGTGTTCTGATGGCTTTACAAAATCCAAAATTGGACGCCAATACACGTAATATTATTTATAAGATTCGGACTTTATACGCTGAGCTTTGTTCTGGAGGATTTGTGATAAGTTTATTATGGACACCTTCCCACATAGGAGTATCAGGAAACGAAAGCGCAGATTATCTTGCAAGGATTATTGTTGACGCTGACATTGCAGAGATAAGAAATGTTGCCATACCAAGTTCTGATTTGTTAACCAAATTAAATGTACGACACACCTGTATTTGGCATGAGAACTGGCAAGAAACATTACAGACCAAAGGAAAATGGTATGCAAAAATAAATCAAACTGTTGGTTCAGCGCCCTGGTTCACCAGATCTGTTATTCCTAAGAGCAGAAAATTTTATAAAACTCTAAATCGACTTAGACTTGGACATGGAAGATTTAACGCACATCTTGCCAGAATGAATATAATAATATCATCTATTTGCAGCAACTGTAACTCAGAAAGTGACCAAACTCTAGATCATATAATTTTTGAATGCCCTGCTTATGCTTTACAAAGGGTCTTATTAATCGATGAATTATTAGAAATATATAAAACACCTGCAAGCATCCCGCGCGACACTCAAAGTTTGCTGGTGGATTACAGTACCTATACAGCGCTGTATAAATTTATTGATAGCACTGGACTATCAATTTAACCGATCGGGACCACAAAACAGAAGGAAATGACCACAACCTGCTATGACTAAACTACAAGATGAAGACAAATACGGATATGATACTTTATGATTATACCACGGAACAGAAAAAACAGGATTATACAATGAACACTGAAGACGTGGCTTTGGCCTTAAACATATTTATAAAACAAGGATTAAACTACTGAAGACGAGGCTTCGGCCTTACTTATTTGTTAAATAAGAAGAGAATACTGAAGACGAGGCGGTATGGTCTAAGACCTTAGCCTGCCCAAAAAGGGCGAAGAAAAAAAAAAAAAAATTGTTACAGTTTGTTTTTATAAATTAAAAAAAAAACTGTTTTTTTTTCCAACCCTGAAACCAAGTCATATTAAAACTCCTTATTAAGCAAAAATTCTATAACTCCTTTTAAATAATCCTTAGTAGAGCAATGTTCATACCGCATCAAAATTGTTTTATAATAATTCAGTGGGCAGGATGTATGCGGGGGATTGCGGGAAGGGAGCCCGAAATTTGACGTACGATCGACTGGCCGAACGCGATTCAATTTTTTGCAAAAGAAGACGGCAGCCTGACCCATCAGGAATTAAAACAGGATCGAAAACTGGGATTCAACGACATAGAATATCGTAGCTTCGTAGCATTTTTATTTCTTTTTTTTTTAGAAAACGGGAAGAGAAGAGTAGGATGCCGCATACAGTTAAAAAAAATACTCACCACAGGCACAGCCTATTAGTGCAAATAAGATAATCATGCGCATGGTTATAGTTTGTAGTACCCGAGAAAATAATGTGCTAGTTAGATGGAGAGCTTCGTATTTTATACTTTATTCTGGTACCTATCTGAATTGATAAAGATAGTTATAATTCGCTTAGAAAACCCCACATTACGATAATTGATCAGATAATGAACTCCAAGTGAAATGTAAATAATAATAATACACATCAGTAGCAAAATGTGGGTCAAAGCTATTATTCAGCATCACATTCTAGAAGGCCTCGCGGACGTATCGTAGTGCCTATATTGAACCTTTGAGATGTAACCGATTTAGCCAGAAGAACTCCTACCTACACTACATAACATTACCGTCTACGGTTTACCATGTTGGAAGTAGGTACCAGCCAAAGAGATTTAAAAGAACTATTACCAGCGTACCAGCCAGGTTATAAAAGATGGCGCGCAGTTTTAATTTCTTTCGTCTTCAAGGAGAACTTGCGGTGACGAGATATCCAAACTTGGAGATAGGGCACATATTAGATAGGGGCTGCCGTGTGTGGCGGGCAAATACAATTTGGATATGCGCGTATGCGTATTCATTATATTATTATCACGTTATATCACGGCTCCCCGACCAATGGTGTGGGTTTTTAGTCTTCCGCTAAAATTGAAAAAGAAGATTGTAGTTTCATATTCTGACTTTGTTTATTTTTAGGTCAAAGAACACATTTTTAAAATAGATGTTTCATCGGGCACGCTGCAATCGCGGCGGTAAGACCCCTCTTTGAGGAGTGGCTGGAAAGGCGTCACGGCGTGGCGTCCTGAACTACCGCATGACGCAGGTCCTCACCGGACACGGAAGTTTCGGGAGGTACCTGTGTCTGATGATAAAGGAGAAAACGCCTAGGTATCACCACTGCGAAGACACAGTAGAGCATACGGTGCAAGACTGCCCCGCTTGGGCAGAGCACCGACGTGTCCACACGGCGGCGGCGGCGATATAGGCGGATACCTCTCAAGCAAAGCATTGGTCGCGGCCATGCTGCAGGGTGAGACGGAGTGGGAAACGGGCCGCGTGAGTGAGAGGACAATATCCCGCCCCAACCGCGGTGGTGGACGCCCATGGCAACGGACGTTGCAAGACGACCTCCGGCCACCGTAGGCCCGGTCATGCGGGCGGCGAGTAAAGGGCAACTCGCTGTCGACGGCGCGTTGTGTTCCACGCGTGCCTCAAAGAGCCTCAGCCAAAATGACGGGGCCCCGTCTCAGAGGGCCAAACCCTGCCGGGGTAGCGGGACTTATCTCATTACCTCAAAACATAAACGGCTAGTGAAGGACACTACCGCCTTGCCCGGGGTGGGAGGACGCATTTGATGATCGTACCCACGCTAAAAAAAATTATGTTTTATGTGAAAACTCCTTCTTATGCAGCGAAAATATTGGTTGCAATTTTTTTTATTCATACAAACATAACCCTCTTTTTGGCTTTGCCGTAGTCGGGTAAAAAATCAGGTTTTCCGCAATAAAAACCCAGTAGGATTTACCAAAGCCACAAATAGAAGAATTCCCACCTGATTAGATAAATTTTATCGGAGCTTTATAATTAAATTACTTATGTACAAACGGCAGCATATCAACTTACGCCTATCTGTTAAATCTTAATCGATCATGTAAGAGAGATGAAGGGTGGGTTGATGTGCAGGCGTCTATACAAAAAAACTGAATATATAAAAAAATAGCTGCGTTTAAGTAGCACTCGTAAACAAACATTCTACACAAGGCATCCAGTCTCTTTGCGTCTGAGTCTTGCACTTTTGCATGACTTTTCCTTAAACGGATCATCTCATCAGCCTATAATGTTCCCACTGCTGGGATATAGGCCTCCTCTCTGTGAGAGGGAGTGGACCCTAATCCACCACGTGGGCCCAGTGAGGGTTGGTGGAAAAACGGATGAAATCAATTTTATATCATCCGCAAATAGATAATATGTGATATATATGCAGCTCTTTCAGGAGCTTCATGCACCATTCTACTGCCTAAGTGTGGCAGGGAGAGATACTTTTCGATTTCAAGCCACAGTCCAGGCACCTGATGATATGTTTACGTTTCAATGTGACGTATTTCGATGTTATTAGAAGTGTGAGAAACTACCCCCTACATTTTTATTTGTCGCATCTCTTTGACCTTCTTTCTTATATCTGTCTTCGATTGAAAAGCAATAGAACAAATTATACATAATTATATAATTATCATTGTTTAAAACTGTCTGACATTCTCCATTCAAACATCAAGAAGCTTTCGTATAACCAAACATTACCTGGCCATTGTATTATATTATCTGCCTTTCCCAACTAATATATTGGCGTCGGCTTCCAGCCGTGATTACGTATCGGACCTCCACAACCCAGTAACTGACCAGTACCTACCTAATTAAAATACTGAACTTTCAGTCGGCAATGCGTTGAATACGAGTTGACTAAATCGAACTTGAATGTAGCACCTTTAGGTACTATTATGACATATATTCTGTGGTAGCACAGAAAAATAATTTGAAGAACTTTTGCCTCCTATAGGATCAAAATGAAAAAATCCGGGGTCGTGGGACTGTCTTATCAGGTAACTGCTGACCCTGGAACGTAAAAGGCTATTGGAAGAACACTGTGGATTTTAGTCAGTACGAGTCTGGCAGTCACTGTACTCCCGTCCCACAGTAAATGGTACAAAAGACAAGCCTCCCAACTGGCCGCCAACAGAGTATTCACATCTTAGGTATTATGATGACATTGACTTTGAGAGAATAGACAGAATTTGGCAAAAGTTGCTAAACTTTGGTGACCACCCATCCAAACATAGACCTCAACAACAGTTACTACCATCTGGAGGCTCACTCTACAACCGCGCGCGCTCTTCTGTTTACTTACTAAATACCTAGTGTGAAATTTTACGAAATCACTCCCACAGAAGCGGAAAGAAGAGTCACTAAAATTTGAGCTCACCATAATTATCGTCAAAAGTTAGGGATATTTCTGAATTGGTTTTCTATTCTATGTTAAAAAGTTGTTCATAACAATGAATACAATGCACAATGCGACAGTACTAAGAATATTGATCCTGAGAGATTTCTGGCAAAGAGAAATTTTATACTTACCACACGAACAAAACATAAACTCAGTATATTATTATTATTTACTTAATTGGATTATAATTAGAAATATCGGAAGGAGTGATAATTATGATAACATGGGGTTTTCTCAACAAAAAATAGAGATTATCTTCGTACACAATGTGATATGAGATATTGGTATAAAATGCGAAGCCATCGTCCATCTAGCACAGTGTGCACAGAACTTGGGTACCTTTGATCTTGAACCATGCGTCTATTAGTCCTTTTCGCACTTCTGGGCTCGGCTCTAGGTAAGTTCAATTATTAAAATTTTTAAAATACTATTCTTTGAAGCTTGTTCCAGTACAATATAGTTACTATTATTGTAATTCCTGTTAGTTTTCGTGATCTAGAAGAACCCGCACGACTGTATATAAACTGGGGTCTTTCAATTTGTCATCTTCTAAGAAACCTTAATTTTTGTGATAATTTTCAGCTGGCCCAAACCGCATCATCGGTGGCTCCGTCACCAACGTCGAGACCTACCCCTACATGTCCAACATGCAGGGATCGTACTGGGGCATCTGGTGGAATCAAGAATGTGGTGGATCTCTGATTACCTCCACGGCTGTGCTCTCCGCTGCACACTGCTTCTAGTAAGTATACAATACTCAAAATACTATAAATATATGTATGTTGCTTCATCTGCTATTTTAATAGAGTTTAAAAAAGAATTATGTAGACAACAGCCTAATGATTTTTTTTTTGTTTCCAGTGGAGACCTAATTCCATATTGGCGCGTAGTTCTCGGCAGCTCACTGGCACATAATGGCGGCACTGTCCACACTATTAGCCGGATTATCATGCACCCGCAATACATTCACTCCATCCTGAACAATGACGTCGCTATCGTCCGTCTCAACAACCCGGCCGTGTTCTCCAACAGAATCCAACTCGCTAGGATCCCTGGTCCCAACTATAATCTTGCTGATGGCGCGTCTGTCACACACGTTGGATGGGGTCGTACCCAGGTATTTATTCAGTTTTGTATCTACTCTGACATTAAAATACGTAGAGTGAGTAAGAACATAATAGTTCCACTAAATACGCACTTTGATTTAAATTTGATATTTATCGGTTTATTTTTTTAAATAACATACGAGATATTTTTGAATAACAAAGAAGTACATAAATTCGGTAAGCTCGAACATGTTTTTCGATTCAAGAAGATAGTCCAATTTCTGAAAACTCATCTTTTTAACCAATGTGTCCTGCCAACGATGACTTACGGTGCCGAGACATATGGACGCTTACAAAGGAGACTGTGCACCGAATACGACTTGCATAAAGGGCCATGGAGCGAGCCATGCTCGACATTTCTATTCTAGACCGAGTGCGTAACATCGAAATCCGTCGTCGGACGAAAGTCTATCACGTCGGGGATAGGGAGCGCCTCAAGTGGAGCTGGGCAGGACATCTGGCTAGACGCAGAGATGGCAGATGGAGTAAGGTTTTGACCGAATGGTGGCCAAGGTACGGCCAAAGAAACCAGGGCCGCCCAAAAGCCCGTTGGGTTGACGATATCGTCAAGATCGCGGGGAATAAATGGATGAGAGAGACACAGAACCGAGAGATGTGGCAGAAAAACGGGGAGACCTATATCCAGCAGTGGGTAATTCCGGGCTGATATGATGATGATGACATAAATTAACTCACGTGTTAGACAGAAACCACAACAAACGCTCACTTCTTTCGTCTTGTAGACGTTCATACATGTAGGTAAGTTTCCAAATAACATTGCTAAAATTGACAATTCCAAAATTTTTGTTCCTTTCAGTACGGGGGCCAATCTTCTGAGCAGCTCTTGCACGTTCACGTTAACGTCATCAACCAGCAGGTGTGTGCTGAACGTTACGCTTACCTGAAAACTCAGCCCGGTTACCAGAACTGGCCTGATGTCAACGATGGTATGGTATGTTCCGGTATCTTGGACGTCGGCGGCAAGGACGCTTGCCAGGGAGACTCTGGTGGTCCCCTCGCTCACTTCGGTGATATCATCGTCGGTGTAACCTCTTGGGGCTTTGAATGCGCTCATTCATTCTACCCTGGAGTCAGTGCTCGTGTTTCTCATTACAGCAACTGGATTGCTGCCAATGCAAGTTAAATACAATAAGTATCTGTACATTGAAGTATGTCTCAGTCAGTTTATGTACAACTTCAACTGTGTTGTACACCTACCCACTACTACATAAAATGTACTTATTTCAGTCAATGTACCTTATAAATTTAATTTAATTTTAAATAAATTATTTCATTAATACTAAGTAGTCTTTTTATGTTGTCTTTTGTTTTACTCACCCATTTCTGAGAAAAAATATAGTGAGGCCTAGAGCATTGCCTTGAAGTGAACTTCTTTCATCAATCTCCGGAACCACGGCTTTCAATGAATCTTGCGAAGGTTTATGGAATTCTTGAACACGGTACCGTACGAAGCAAGAGCTTTGCGTAGAGGTAAACCCTTATTTTAAGTTGAATGGTTCGGTATGTCTTTGTATTTAAAAATAGTTATGAATTTACAAACTAAACAGCGGCGTTCCATTTCTCGACTTTGACGATAATGTGAAGAGTGAATGTCGTAATACATAATTATAAGTATAAAATATCACAACCTGATCCTAATATAACTTTAGTTATGCATGGTTAAGCTTCTCTTTATGTTTAACTGTTCCTAATTCGTTCTTTCAGAATCTTTAAACCGAATAAATAAAATTAGTTCAAATAAACATGCAGTTTCAATTTAATTGCTAGAAAACGAAATAATTCGTTTTGCCCGTTATAATAAAAAATAGGGTTTGAGATGGTTAATAAATTTTTCAGGAAAACAATCCGCGAAAGCAATGTGGCCGTGGTTTGGTCGTTGGTGGTTTCTGACAAAATTATCGTTATCTTCGTTTTTATGGCATTTATGGCCAAACAATACCTACGTGATAATGATAGTAAAAGATAGGAATATAAAATCGAATCTATCGATAACTTAGCACAGTAGGTTATTGAATTTCTTAAACACGAACCATGCGTATTATCATCCTCTTAACACTTCTGGGCTCGGTCCTTGGTAAGTCTTTGAAACTTTAATTCATGAATTAGAAGAAAGTAAGCATTGTGTGTTTTTATAATGCTTTTTGCAGCTGTGCCCAAAAGCTTTAACCGCATCGTCGGTGGTTCCGCAACAACCATTGAGACTTACCCGTACATGTCGAACATGCAATACCGGTGGAATCTTCTGTGGTACCAGTCTTGTGGTGGATCCCTGCTCACTCCAACCTCCGTGCTCTCAGCTGCACACTGTTATTAGTAAGTAAAACCTACATACAACACATCTTAGCAAGAGTTTTTTTAGTCTGATGGGCATTTCCAGTTAACTTACAAAAATGAAAGATTCTGGAACGTCTGCATGGAATCGCCACGAGCATCAATTCGAAATCAGATCTTCAATTTTGACGACCCCGTTGTCGCTGGCATAAGCAACAGGATCCGCGTACGAAGTGATAAATAACTGCGTAGTGCATAGTAATCGTATAGATAACGTTAATTGATGTTTTCAGCGGGGATCAACCCTTTGAATGGCGCGTTATTCTGGGCAGCTCGTTTGCACATAGCGGCGGGTCCGTCCACGCTGTCAACCAGCTGATCGTGCATCCGCAATACAAGCACTCTACCCTTAACAACGATGTCGCAATAGTCCGCCTTAACAATGCGGCCGTGTACTCCAGTAGAGTCCACCCCGCAACTATCGCCGGACCTAACTACCACCTCGCCGACGGCGCCAGTGTCACTCATATTGGATGGGGCACACTCTCTGTAAATATAATTAAATTTTCCTGCTTTCTGCATTATTTTAATTTTGGATTTATGTGGTTCGATACGTAGTAAGATAAGTAAGCTATTAAGCAGTACCTAGCAGACACGCTCTAGTTTAAACTTGTGCAATTTATTTATTTCAGTCCAACGGTCCCTCTTCTGAACAGCTGATGCATGTTGACGTGAATATCATCAACCAACATCTGTGTGCTGAGCGATACGCTTACCTGAAGACTCAGCCTGGTTACCAGAACTGGCCTGACATAACCAGTGACATGCTGTGCGCCGGTATCTTGAACGTTGGCGGAAAGGACGCCTGCCAGGGTGACTCCGGTGGACCCCTAGCTTACTCCGGAAACATCATAGTTGGAATAACCTCTTGGGGATTCGAATGCGCCGATTCTTTTTACCCTGGTGTCAATGCTCGCGTGTCTCATTTCACGGACTGGATTGTCGCCAACGCCTAATTCTGTGATAATTGTTGGATACAAATCAATATTGGAGTTTAAATAATTTGGAAGTATCATATAGGTTTTTACAGGAAATGACCATCAGACTAAACAACTCTTGCTAATATAGGAATGACGTCATTCCTCACGGGCTCTTGGAGTTCCACAACAGGTGTTTCAGATCTTCAATTTTTATACCTACGTTGACAGAGAGTAGGTACTCATCAGGATGAATAACTCTTGCTAAGACGTCTTTACTGTATATGTTATAGTGTATCTGCTCTTGGAGTTCCACATCAGGTGTTCCAGATCTCAATTTTTATACGTCAACAGAGAGTGCTCATTAGGCTAGACAACTCTTGCTAAGACGTCATTCCTATATTTATTATAGTGTAGCTGGGCTCTTGAAGTTCCACATCAGATGTTCCAGATCTTCAAAATTATTTCCTCAACAGAAAATTCTTATCATGTGGAACAATTTTTGCTACGGCACCGTTTTTGTATCTTTTACAGTTTAGCTGGTCTGTTGCGGTTCTGCATCAGGCCTTCAAGTTTCCAAGATAAATTATAGCCTATGTTTTGGCCAGACCTTATACCTACACAACAAAAAGAAAGCATTCAAATCTGTCCAGTAGTTCCGAAGATTAGCGTGTACAAAAAAAAAAAAAACAGACAGATATTTTTTTTTGGATTCGTGCTCTATTTCTGTTTCTAAACACCCGTCAATTTTTTGAAGTGAAAACTTCTTTAGCGGCGTTGTACACTTTTTCTGTAATGGGTAAAAAATTTAAAACTCGCGTCAGGGTCACGTGACCAAAACTCGCGTCAGGGTCACGTGACCCTGATCGAAAATGAGTAAGACGTCATTCAAATTAAAAATAAAACATAGTAACAAAAAAGTTTTCACTTCTACCGGCACTCCTGGAGTGCAACCTTTTTTTTTGAAGTGAAAACTTCTTTAGCGGCGTTGTACACTTTTTCTGTAATGGGTAAAAAATTTAAAACTCGCGTCAGGGTCACGTGACCAAAACTCGCGTCAGGGTCACGTGACCCTGATCGAAAATGAGTAAGACGTCATTCAAATTAAAAATAAAACATAGTAACAAAAAAGTTTTCACTTCTACCGGCACTCCTGGAGTGCAACCTTTTTTTTTTTTTAATATAATCAATGTACAAGCGACAAAGTGGAATCATGACCCATTTTGACAATGACAAAGATCAAAGTAATTAACCATAGATATGTGTGTTTACGCGAACGTGGACCTAATGAGGGATTTTCTTTTTATGGTTTCCCTAGTCAATGGATAGATGGCGCTGAACTTGATATGTTACTGCAATGAATGAACGTCACGACATTTTTTTATTTTTTTCACTTGGATGTAATTTTGAGATCGTAAAACAAAAAGTACATGTCATGTCATTGTCAGTCACATCACATCACACAAATGGCATTTTGAAAATAAGGAAAAAGAAAGAAATATTCATTTACCAGTCTTTTTAATTTATGAGTTTTCCACGCCAGAAAGAAAATGTCCCAAGAGAAAAAGAAGAGAAGTCTGTGCCTCGTGGATTTGTGCAAAAATGAAGGCATACATCTTTTTCCTAGAGTAACATCGTCAGTTCAACGCCATCTATAGAGTCCTTGGAAACTACTTTTTTTTTTTTTAACTCCAAAAAGAAAACCTCTCATTGTATTTGAATGTTTGTAGGAAAATAAGTTTATGGTGGGTCATAATTCCACTTGGTCGATTGTACAGACACAGTTTTCTTACTGTTTTATTATGTATATAAGGATGTGTTAAATGACCTACAAGTTGTTGTACAAAGTCGTTAGCATTAACTCAAAAGCCCAGAAGCCATGCCATAAATATGGAATGACGTCTGGTGTGAACTTCTGAAGACTACTACTTGACAGCTTAGCGATGGCTCGTTGACAGTTTTTTCGTCAACGAAACGTTAACGTTAACTCACGTTTGTCAACTAGTTAAATTCGTTAACGTGTTCATCTCGTTGACGAATTTAACTGTCAACTGGCAACGTAAACCGTTGATTCATTAAACGGTTTTTATTCAACGACTAGCGACCCGCCCCGGCTTCGCACGGGTGCAATGCTGATACTAAATACACTACAGTAAAACTGTGAACGTTGTATATAAAAACATAGCGGCCCGCTCCGGCTTCGCACGGGTATAAAATATATAGCCTATGTGATTAAAATCGATCCAGTAGTTTTGATTTATTCATTACTGCCCGGCCTGGCCCGCACGCGTTAAATTTGTAGTAAAACAATCCCCCTTTCCCTATACCATGAAGATTTCCTGCTATCTTTGGAATATCCAAATTCATACACTACATTTTTACTTATTTACTTTTTACATTTTTAACTATTTATTTTATTTTTACAACATTTACAGAATCACTACATAGTATTAGTCGCTCTGCCACACTGAGCGGCCGGCCGGTACCGCCGCAAACGCTACGTCCCGCAATTTTTAAATCTGTAATATCTTCGAAAATATTCACTTAATCATACGGTGTAAAGGGCCATATAGATCTATATTATATGAACAATGTATTCAAGGTATTTAATTGGTTAAGGATTAATGCCGTATTGGTTAAAATCGCTTCAAAAATTAGCCATTATTTGTCGTAGAAAGTAAATGACAAAAAAAAGTTATTGTGGGTTATCCCTAAGAGATAGACATATACCATCGCGGACTTTTCTGTAGACCTTTTCAATGTGTACAATACTTAGTACATTATTTTGATAAAACTCGTAGGGTTCAGCCTGCGTTTGCAATGTAAGCGGAAAAAATGTAATTATTTACGACATCACATTAGAAACCTCAAAAATAACAGTACTTCTCTACAATTTATTGGATGTTATTATACATATAAACCTTCCTCTTGAATCACTCTATCTATTAAAAAAAACCGCATCAAAATCCGTTGCGTAGTTTCAAAGATTTAAGCGTACAAAGGGACATAGGGACAGAGAAAGCGACTTTGTTTTATACTATGTAGTGATTACGCTTTGAACTTTAGAAACAATTTGATTCAAATTATGTATTGGAAACGTTTTATGTTGTACAAACTAACATCTAAAATTGTGTGAAATAAAAATATTATTTATATTAAAAAATAGTACATTTCAAATAATACATTTTGATAATTAAACAAATTCCACCAATATTTATGTACTATTCTTAAAATAAATATTTCAAAAATCAACTCATGCTTTTATTCATAGATTGCGAGCAACCGCTCGCAATCTATGATGTTAAAAGCATGGACCTAAAAAAAAAGGCGGACGGAACTTCACTAAGAAACAATTGAAGCACCCATAGTAAGTCAGTGCGCTAATGTGGACAAGCCAGCACGCACACATTCACACCATAGTAAGTCAGCCGTCGGCCATTACGCTTCGAACACAGAGCACATTATACTTGGCTTCGAACGACACGAGCTCGCGGTTTTATACGGGGTTATTTTGTCTAATAAAAATCAAAGTATGCCGTCATGTGTTGCAAAAAGTTGTCTAAACCATAGTAGTTCAATTAAAAAAGCCAGGGGATCACTTTTCATAGTTATGCATATCAATTTGAAGCTTATTTCTCGATTTTACGTCAATAAATTTAATAAACATCTCGAAATCAGTCAGTGTTGCAACTATTTCAAGGTTCAAATTATTTTTAAATTGGGAGATTTATATTTTATGTTACTATTTATCGTTATTGTATTCTTCTATATTTTTACAGATTTCCCCACGGCAAATGATGCATGGAAAAATGATTGTATAAAAATAATAAGGGAGTGCAGACATGGAATAGGAATGTAGACGTGTAGGAATGGAACATAAAATAATGCTTTAATTAAATGTTTATAGCCGAAAAATACTTAAACATTCGTTTTCACCACTTCAGTAAATTAGAAGGGATTTCTAGATGTGTCGATAGCAAAAGACAAGTCTACAAAAATTTGAATCACCAAAAGGGATTGTAAAACGAGTTGTAAATATTTTAATATCCAATGTGCTTAAATTATTTTACCTTTATTTTAAAAATAGGTATCCGTTACAAAAAAAATTGTAATTAAACTTAAGTTCATGGGAGATCTTAAATAAATATTGTTTAAAAATTGGTAATTTTTTCCTTCATCTGGCATCCCTATACAAACGCACACATATTTACGCCGCCACCATTGTGGCGCCATTCCGCCACCGTTGTGTGGTGCTTCAATCGTTTCTTAGTGAAGTTCCTTCCGCCTTTTTTTTTAGGTCCATGGTTAAAAGTAACGAACCACAAAACTCAACGTTGAAGATAACGTTTGCGTTCTCGTTAATTCAACGAGACGAACGAGTTCAACTCATATACGTCGTTGACGAATTCAACTAGTTGATTCATATACAGTTAACGTTAATACGTTGACAGGAGATCAACGGTTGATTCAACTACTCGTAGTTCGTTGATTCAACATAACGTAGTATCTCTTTGTCTCTTTGTAGTCTGTGGATTCAACGCTCATCCCTACTTGACAGATACGTAGTATCTCTTAGTAGTCTGTGCTTGACATAGTGATGGGTTTTTGCCCGGGAATTTTCCCGAGTTGGGAAAATTCCCGATACTTTCCCATTTCTTCCCGGGAATATTCCCAAATGACGGGAAAATATTTTTCGTATAAAATTATGCAATTTAATTTATTTTTTACAAAGTTTTGCATTTGTGTGAGTCTGTGCATGCATGTCGTGGTTAAAAAAAAGACATTTGTTGTAAAAGTACGGTACCAGCATAAAAGTAAGGGATTTTATGTATGGAAATGTTTGTTGATACGTATTTATTTAAAAAGACTTAAAATCAAAAGTATCACACCGATCTTTTTCTGATTATTAGGTTGTTTTTTGAATATTAGTTTTGCTATAAATGCGGCTTTATGCCTACAATAGTAATCAGTTGACTTTGAAGATAGATTTATTACTTGGTGCGTTGAAAAGTGGGTATTGTACGTATAACCAGCCACATATTCAATTATTCATAGATCTAATCTAACTATTTTTTTTTGTCTTGCTTTGTAGACAAATGGTAAACGTAAACTCTCGAGTCTCTAACAGATTTTCAACAATAATATAATATGGTCTTAAAAAAGTAACTGCATGAATTTAGTGTGCTTACTCGTATCAATAACCAAGTACATTCCAAAAAAAAATTTTTTTTTCAAAGATCATCAATCATTTAAAAAAAAATTTTTTTTCAAGCACTTTTCTCTTGACCTATTAATATGGTCAATAAAAAAAAGGTTGCACTCCAGGAGTGCCGGTAGAAGTGAAAACTTTTTTGTTACTATGTTTTATTTTTAATTTGAATGACGTCTTACTCATTTTCGATCAGGGTCACGTGACCCTGACGCGAGTTTTAAATTTTTTACCCATTACAGAAAAAGTGTACAACGCCGCTAAAGAAGTTTTCACTTCAATAAGTTATTTGTAAGCATTTCGATGAATTGCCAGTTCAAAGTTTGCTAAATGTGATGGAAACATTGGAGTCAGCTGTGAACGTTACACACGGGTGAACGAACTCAAACAGAAATCAAATTCATTACTTAATACGGTCAAAAATAAATGCTTGAAAAGGCGCGCGTGGAACACAACACGCCGTTGACCCGGGCATAGTCTATGATCGAACAGCGAGTCGCCCATTACTCGCGGCCCGCGTGCCCGCGCCTACGGTGGCTGGAGATCCGTCTGCCGAAGTGCGGCTGGGGTGGACGAACGCTGACGTTGTCCTCTCCCTCACTGCTCATGCATGACTGCTTCGCTAAAGGAGTCCACCGCATCCCACACCGTCTCGCCCCGAAGCATAGCTTCGACCAAAGCCGGGCGCGAGAAGTCTCTGCCTATTGCCGTGAGGACACGGCGGTGCTCTGCTCAAGCGGGGCAGTCCTGCACCGTATGCTCCACTGTGTTCTCCGGGGGTCCTCGCAGTGGTAACACCAGGCGTTTCCTGCTTCCCCGTCCGATACATGTACTTCATGAAACTTCCATGTCCGGCAAGGACCTGTGTCATGCGGTAGGTCAGGACGCGGAGCCGCCTATCCAGCCACTCCTCTAAGAGAGGGTGTTACCATCGCGATTGTAGCGTACCCGGACCTCTGTTGCGACCGTGGCTCCCTCCATACTGCCCTGAGATCGCGACGGAGCTCTTCCCGTAGCGCGTGCATATCGCAGTGTCATATTGCCACTTTTAAGAACTGGGTCGAGCACATACCTGTAGTACGGCACTTCTGATTCCACAAGGTTGTCTTTTAGAGCAAGTTGATGGATTATTCTGGCTACAGGGTTGTGTCTATGGAAATATTCTCCGTTAGCGAGACGAGAACACCCGGAGAAATGTGAGAGATTGATTCGCCCTGACGCGGTGGCATGCCCGACATATGTCAGCCCTGTTATCCTTCACAATAAATCTCCGGTAGTTATATGTCATCATAACTCCATTCATTATTGCTCTGACAAAACCTTTGTTTTCTCCAAAGGAATCTCCGGATCGTAGCCAGTCTACCGACGTAGATATGTCTACATCTGCATCAGGCCTATGTAGGATGTATGGACGATTTTACCACGCTAAAAAAAAAAAAAAGGTTGCACTCCAGGAGTGCCGGTAGAAGTGAAAACTTTTTTGTTACTATGTTTTATTTTTAATTTGAATGACGTCTTACTCATTTTCGATCAGGGTCACGTGACCCTGACGCGAGTTTTGGTCACGTGACCCTGACGCGAGTTTTAAATTTTTTACCCATTACAGAAAAAGTGTACAACGCCGCTAAAGAAGTTTTCACTTCAAAAAAAAAGGTTGCACTCCAGGAGTGCCGGTAGAAGTGAAAACTTTTTTGTTACTATGTTTTATTTTTAATTTGAATGACGTCTTACTCATTTTCGATCAGGGTCACGTGACCCTGACGCGAGTTTTGGTCACGTGACCCTGACGCGAGTTTTAAATTTTTTACCCATTACAGAAAAAGTGTACAACGCCGCTAAAGAAGTTTTCACTTCAAAAAAAAAGGCCTATGTAGGACGTGAAGCTCCTTGTTCTGTCATATTTCCATGCGACGATTAGTGTCAAGCACTGCAGGTTTGCGCCAGTTCTCTTTAGCCCAGGAGAGTGGGGTAAGGCCCTTGTCCACCGCTACTACATCTCGATGCATTCCCACGTCGGCTTTTAGGAAATATTCATTGAGATTGCATATCTCACGATTGTGGAAAGTCTTAACGTTTAGAAAATCTCAACCTCGAATATACAATCTCATAACCGAAGACCGTGAGTGATCCATTCGATATGCAGTAAGCAATGTACGGCCCCTCCTATCGCTTTGGATACGAGGGTCTGTACAATTAAGTTTTGTTTGAGTCCATGAGTATGTCAAAAGAGTACCTACATCAATACTAACTGGCATGACCCAGCCGTTGCAGGCCTTACTACCACCTAGAGATGGGCAATGATAATAATCCGGTTAATATCATTTGGCTATTAATCGATTAATAGCAATTAATAGCAGTTAGTAGCCAGTTAATAGCAATTATGGATGATAACCCTGCTATTAATGTTTTTTAATATTTTTAGTGATTGAACCCATGGCTTTCAGGTTTAGGCCTGTCAGATTAAACTTCATTTTCATCATATTTCTTTGTAGTAAATAAATGTGCAATTTAGAAATAATCTGGCCCTTTAAAAAAAAATAATCAGCTATTTACGGGTACACTAAGATAACATGAATTTCAAAATACCGATTTTCATAATTCCGAATGGTTCAAACATCCTAATACCAAGTCCTGAGCTCACTTCGCTCTTGTATCCTTAGTTGAGTTGCTGATTACCACCTGCTAAGGTGGCTCGACGGAGCCCCGCTTCGCGTGGCTCCTATTTCTGTTTGCAAGGTTCCGAGTCCGGGTGCCCCAAGTCCTGAGCTCGCTTCGCTCACTCTTGCATCCTTAGTCAAGTTGCTGATTACCACCTACTAAGGTGGCTCGACGGAGGCCCGCTTCGCGTGTCTCCTATTTCTGTTTGCAAGGTTCCGAGTCCGGGTGCCCCAAGTCCTGAGCTCACTTCGCTCGCTCTTGCATCCTTAGTTGAGTTGCTGATTACCACCTGCTAAGGTGGCTCGACGGAGCCCCGCTTCGCGTGGCTCCTATTTCTGTTTGCAAGATTCCGAGTCCGGGTGCCCCAAGTCCTGAGCTCACTTCGCTCGCTCTTGCATCCTTAGTTGAGTTGCTGAATACCACCTGCTAAGGTGGCTCGACGGAGCCCCGCTTCGCGTGGCTCCTATTTCTGTTTGCAAGGTTCCGAGTCCGGGTGCCCCAAGTCCTGAGCTCACTTCGCTCACTCTTGCATCCTTAGTCAAGTTGCTGATAACCACCTACTAAGGTGGCTCGACGGAGGCCCGCTTCGCGTGTCTCCTATTTCTGTTTGCAAGATTCCGAGTCCGGGTGCCCCAAGTCCTGAGCTCACTTCGCTCACTCTTGCATCCTTAGTCAAGTTGCTGATTACCACCTACTAAGGTGGCTCGACGGAGGCCCGCTTCGCGTGTCTCCTATTTCTGTTTGCAAGATTCCGAGTCCGGGTGCCCCAAGTCCTGAGCTCACTTCGCTCGCTCTTGCATCCTTAGTTGAGTTGCTGATTACCACCTGCTAAGGTGGCTCGACGGAGCCCCGCTTCGCGTGTCTCCTATTTCTGTTTGCAAGATTCCGAGTCCGGGTGCCCCAAGTCCTGAGCTCACTTCGCTCGCTCTTGCATCCTTAGTCAAGTTGCTGATTACCACCTACTAAGGTGGCTCGACGGAGCCCCGCTTTGCGTGGCTTCTATTTCTGTTTGCAAGGTTCCGGGTCCGGGTGCCCCAAGTCCTGAGCTCACTTCGCTCGCTCTTGCATCCTTAGTCAAGTTGCTGATTACCACCTACTAAGGTGGCTCGACGGAGTCCCGCTTCGCGTGGCTCCTATTTCTGTTTTCAAGGTTCTGAGTCCGGGTGCCCCAAGTCCTGAGCTCACTTCGCTCACTGTTGCATCCTTAGTCAAGTCGCTGATTACCACCTACTAAGGTGGCTCGACGGAGGCCCGCTTCGCGTGTCTCCTATTTCTGTTTGCAAGGTTCCGAGTCCGGGTGCCCCAAGTCCTGAGCTCACTTCGCTCACTCTTGCATCCTTAGTCAAGTTGCTGATTACCACCTACTAAGGTGGCTCGACGGAGGCCCGCTTCGCGTGTCTCCTATTTCTGTTTGCAAGATTCCGAGTCCGGGTGCCCCAAGTCCTGAGCTCACTTCGCTCGCTCTTGCATCCTTAGTCAAGTTGCTGATTACCACCTACTAAGGTGGCTCGACGGGGCCCCGCTTCGCGTGGCTCCTATTTCTGTTTGCAAAGTTCCGTGTCCGGGTGCCCCAAGTCATGAGCTCACTTCGCTCGCTCTCACATCCTCAGTCAAGTTGCTGATTACCACCTACCAAGACTGGTTTGCAGCGATTCGTTTCTCACCGCGAACATTCACCTGTAATCCCTACTTTAATATTATAAAGAATCCTTAGTGAGCGAGGGATTCAAGTTAGCCCAAGACAAGGCAGCTTTACTCCCGAGGAGCGTACTCTGCTTTTCACACGAGGAAATGAATTCGAGTTTATAAATACACAGTCGTGCCATAAGTTCTGTCAAAGGTAAAATTTCGAATTTAGGATGCAAGTCAAAGAAATTTATGATGAGCATTCGAAATTTGAACATTTATAGAATATAAAAACAAAGGGTTTCTGGAATTTGCTTCATTTTTTAAAATTGAGTGGACGCCCAAAGAAGACAGAGTCGCAGTAATTGCATTGCATCGTTGCAGTCACGCGCCAACTGAGATTTTCAAAGTGCTTAAAAATTTGAAAATTCCAATTTGATTTATTTATCGTATTATCACACGATTCAGGGAAGATTCAAGATTAGAAGACAAAGAAAGGAGCGGTCGACCTCGAACTGTTCAGACTTCAGCGGTCATCAAAGCAGTAAAGGCGCGAATCCAACGAAATCCTGTCCGCAAGCAAAAAATGTTGGCTCTGCAAATGGGACTAAGCAGAACTACTGTTAAAAGGCTGTTGAATGAAGATCTTGGACTGCGTGCTTACAGAAAAAATACAGCAAATCTTCTTCACGCGCGACTGAAGAAAATCAGACTCGAAAGATCCCGAGTGTTGTTAAAGCGGCACGCGGGAAGAAAATACCGCGAAATACTCTTTTCGGATGAAAATTTTTTTTAATGTTGAGGAGAGTTTCAACAAAAAAAATGATAAAGTGTATGCACACTCTAGTGAAGAAGCGAGCATACGTGTGCCACGTGTTCAGCGTGGTCATCATCCTTCGGCATTCATGGTTTGGCTTGGGGTGTCCTATTTGGGTCCAACAGAGGTGTTTTTTTGTGAAAAAGGAATGAAAACCAGTGCTCTCGTATATCAAAATATAGTCCTAACAAACATTGTGGAACCTCTTTCACAAACAATGTTCGAAAACAGGCACTGGGTATTCCAGCAGGATTCTGCGCTGGCTCATAAGGCGAAAAGTACCCAAGACTGGCTCACGACCCGTGGAATCGACTTTATCAGGCACGAGGATTGGCCTTCCTCCAGCCCAGACTTGAATCCCTTGGATTATGAAATATGGCAGCACTCAGAGGAGAAGGTTTGCGCTAAACCCCATCGCAATTTGGAGTTACTTAAAGCATCCCTAATTAAAGCAGTCGCCGATATTGACATGAACGTCGTGCGTGCTTCGATTGATGACTGGCCTTGCAGATTGAAGAGTTGTATCGAAGCAAGAGGAGGACATTTCGAAAAAATTTGATGTAGTTCAAATCTGTATTTTATACCCTTTCATTTGATATATAAATGGTTGTAGTACGTAACTTATTGTGTCATTTATTTAACTTTCCATATGGGACAAAACTTATGGCAAGACTGTGTATATTGTTTTGCTTTATATTTTTTTAGATTTCCCAAAAAATGTGTATTCATTCTATTATTAACACTTTTTCACATACAAAAAGGTGAAAATAAATAAAAAGAATAATGCAATACATTGAATCACACTGCGTACACGCACCCAATTTATATTCACACCCACAGATTTAAAAAAAAAACAAAAAAAACATTTATTTCTTTGACAATACATTAATAGCAGGGTTATTAGCCATTGGATGGCTATTAATAGCTGTTAATGGATTAAAATCGATAATAACTCAAAGCATCCGGCTAGTTACCCATCTCTACTACCACCTTATTACCACCAAATAAAATAAATATTTACATATTTTTAACATTTTTATTGGATCAATATTTATTTTCCCGTCGTTAGGGAAAATTCCGGCAATTTATTTTATTTTCCCATATTTTCCCAATCTTTTTTTTCCCTCCCATTTTTTTCTTCCCTCCGGCCCATCACTAGCTTGACAGCATTGAGATAAAGTTCTTGACAGAGTGTATACTCTCTACTAGCGATGGGTCGTTGACGGTTTTTCCGTCAACGAAAAGTTAACGTTGATTCACGTTTGTCAACTAGTTAAATTCGTCAACGAGTTGAATGAGTAAACGTGTTCATCTCGTTGACGAATTTAACTGTCAACTTGCAACGTAAACCGTTGATTCATTAAACGGTTTTTAATCAACGATTGCGCGTTTTATTTAAAAAATAATTTGATTCAAATTTTGTATTGGAAACGTTTTATGTGCAAACTAACATCTTGAATTGTGTGAAATAAAAATATTATTATTACATTTTCACAGAGGGCTGTTCGCTATACCTCGTGCGTCGCAAAAAATAGTACATTTCAAATAATACATTGGGATAATTAAACAAACTCCACCAAATAAGTACTATTCTTAAAATATTTTTTTCGAAAATCAAAATAATCATTCAACCACTCGCAATCTATGACTTTAAAAATATCGAACCATAATCCTCAACGTTGAAGATAACGTTTGCGTACCTACTGAAACTGAATATGAATCAACTAGTCGAATTCGTCAACGACGTTTATGAGTTGAACTCGTTCATTCGTTCGTTCTCGTTAATTCAACTCGTTGAATTAACGTAGAACGAACGAACGAACGAGTTCAACGAACAAACGTCGTTGACGAATTCAACTAGTTGATTCATATTCAGTTAACGTTAATACGTTGACAGGAGATCAACGGTTGATTCAACTAGTTCGTTGATTCAACGCCCATCCCTACTCTCTACTTACAGCCGTATTTATAGTCAAGTCAAAGTAATTTCTTTAGCTTAAGCAATTACTTGTTCAATTTTTTTTTAAGCAATAGACCTGAATTTTAACAAAGTGGGTACTGTAAAAGAAAGCAAAGGTATATTCTATATTATTACAGTTCAAACTTCAAGCAATTATTAAAGTACTTATTAAAAATCGTCTCATAATTAAATGACATTTACTCAAGTAAAACCTTTTACTTGTTTATAAATACGGGGGTTAGTCTGTGCTAGGAGTATATATATGTTCTGTGGTCTGTGCTTGACTGAAAGTCATTAGAGATGCGCAAAATGTGTCAGTAAAAAGAAAATGAATGAAGTATATCTTTTCACTTGATGAAGTAGTTCATTCATTCATTCAGTACTTCATTTCATCCAGCAAATCTGAACTAGTTCACTGGACTAGTTCACTGAACTACTTCACTGAACTACTTCACTGAACTACTTCACTGAACTACTTCACTGAAGTACTTCACTGAGCTACTTCACTGAAGTACTTCACTGAGCTACTTCACTGAAGTACTTCACTGAGCTACTTCACTGAAGTACTTCACTGAACTACTTCACTGAACTACTTCACTGAACTAGTTCACTGGACTAGTTCACTGAACTGGTGATTTAGTAAAGAGAAATCACTAGTTCACTGACTGAACTAGTGCTTTAGAGAAATGATGTATTTCAATAAATCACTAGTTCAGTTATATACGTATGTCGATTTTCCTTCATACCTTAAACAGGCTTAGGACTGTCAACCTAGAAATATAGTTGTATTTGGTGGTAATAGTCGTTTTGGTTTACTTACACTATTGTTGTACGTCAAATAAGACTGTATTCCTTTCACTATAAAGTTCATATTACAGTGAAAAGACTAACTACTGATAACATATTTCCTTGGTCACGTGGTGGCGAGGCGCCGTATTCGCTCGTTACTTTATCAGCCGACGTTATCCGATCAGCCGACGAAGTAACACGAACATGTACGAGTGAGAGAGCGCCTTGGTTGAATGTGTGTGAGTAGAGCGGGCTTATCGTCCGTCCATAGCCCATTGTGTACTCAGCTAATAGCCATCAGCCATGCACGCGCAAAAAGAAACACCACAGACTACGTAGCGTAGATAGTGTATTGTTGGTATTATTAATTAATAAAACGATGTGTGTTTTAATTTAAGAATTATATTAATTGTACAATCAAAAATAGTTCTATCCAAAGTTCCGGCCACAGACAATGATGACAGCTGTCAAAAACACAAGTAACGTTCCGTTACTACATCATCCCCTTTTATTTTTAAATTTATTTATACATTTTCTTCTTTCCCTTTTAAAACAACTTAACTTTATTACAGTACTAATGTTTTATTTATACATTTTCTTCTTTACCTTTAAAACAACTTAAAATCTAACTTTATTACAGTAAGTATTAGTACATCACAATTACACATTCAACCCGGGAACACCTGGATCTGGTGAACAACAAAGTCTATGCTGGGCGAATGTAGAAAGAGGTTCTGGTATAATTGATATTATTTTTGTCTCTTACATCATAGGACCTGTGTCTATTTATACCAACAATTGTACCTTCAACCCACACATTCTTTTGTACATCTTTCTTAAACCATATTTTTTGTCCTAAAATAAATTTTGATTTTATTCTACTTGTTTTATTATAATTTCTAATGTTTCTGTCAACCTGTTTCCTTAATTGATGTTGCACATTACTGTTTAACTTTGGTCTTAAAAAATTTTGAGAACTTATTAATTTTGTTTTTAAATTTCTATTCATTAATAATTCACTAGGTGAAAAACTTGTTCCAGCCACTGGTGAAACTCTATACTTTAATAACGCTTCTCTAAAATCTGTGTTGTCTTCATTACACTTATACATTATTTTCTTTGCAATCTGTACTCCTCTCTCTGCCATTCCATTAGACTGTGGATATCTAGGACTAGTGTATGTATATTTAAAACCCCATGTCTGTGCAAATTGTTTACATTCCCGTGAATCAAATGGTACATGATCCGAGACAATCTCACTAGGAACTCCAAAGTTACTAAATATATCTAATAATCTATTATTAATTGCATTTGCACTTTTGCTACTAAGTAACATAATATCTAACCACTTTGAGTAATAGTCATAAACAACTAAATAATTTTTTCTTTTATACTCCATTATATCAATACCTAACTTTAAAAATGGTAAATTAGGAACTGAATGTGTGATCAGTGGTTCTTTTACATTATTATTGTGAAAAGTTTGACAGGGATAACATTTTTTTACGAATTCTTCAATGTGTGTGTCTATGTGTGGCCAATAATATAATTTTCGTGCTAATTGTTTCATTTTAGTCATTCCTATGTGCCCTTCGTGTAATATTTTGATGATATGCATTCTTAAAGACTTCGGTACAATTAATCTATCTTTAAAAAATACTAAATTTTCATCAAATGACAGCTCATTCTTTAACATATGATAGCTATGTAAATAATCTGGAATATTATTACTTTTAGGCCAACCCTTCTTGATGTATTCTATTAATTCTACTAACTCATTATCCTTAGATGTTTCAGTTATTAATTGTAATTTTTGTTCCTGTGTACATTCTAAATTCTGAGCTAGGCCTACACAATGTATGACGTCATACATATATGATTCATCAACATCACTACATTCCTGATATGATCGTGATAATAAGTCTGCAATATACATCAATCTACCCTGTTGGTATTTAAACTCTATATTATATTTTAGTAATTTTAATGTTAATCTTTGCAATCTTGATGATGGTATCTCATGTAGATGTTTCTTTAATAATGATTCCAATGGTTTATGATCGTTTATTATTGTTATATGATGTCCATAAACATAATAGTGAAATTTTTTGGTGGCCCACACAACACTTAGCAATTCTTTCTCTATTTGGGAAAAATTTTTCTCTGACTGTGTTAAACTCCGCGATGCAAAACTAACGGGCTTATTATTTTGTAGTAAACAACAACCAATGCCATCTTTGGATGCATCACATTGTACCACTATAGGAAGTTTATTATCGAAATTCTGTAATATTGGTGCTTTTGTTATTTTTTGCTTAATGTTATTATAAATATTTTCATGAACTTCAGTCCATATCCACTCTACATCTTTTTTTAACAATAAATGTAGTTGAGCTGCAATATTGGCCATATTTGGAATAAACTTTCTTAAATAACTCACCATCCCAAGAAAAGTTTGTAGTTGTTTTTTATTCTTTGGGCTTTTCATAGTTAATATGGCATTTACCCTGTCTGGGTCTATTTTCATGCCCTTTTCTGAAAAAATATGTCCAAAGTATTTTACCTCTTTTAATTTATATTGAAATTTATTTTTGTTAAATCTAACATTATGTTCTAAAGCTCTCTGAAACACTGCATTCAATATGACATCATGCTCCTGTTCAGTGTTTCCACATATTAATAAATCATCACAGTAAACGATGACACCGGGTATGTTTCCAAAAGTATTTTCACTATACCTCTGGAAAATCTCCGGAGCCACCGACAAACCAAATGGCATTCTTAAAAATTTGAAACAACCATAAGGGCTGTTGAACGTACATAAATCATTGGAATCCTCACTAAGTTTAATATTATAAAAGCCATCTGTTAGATCTATTACTGAAAAACACTTTTTATTACACAATTTAGACACTATTTCATCTATAGTTGGTATCAAATGATGCTCTCTAACTAATACTTTGTTGAGATCTTTTGGATCTAAACATAATCTTAAAGAACCATCTTTCTTTTCAATTATTACCAAATTGCTTACAAAACTTTTCGGATGCTCTACCCTCTCAATGACTTTGCTCTTCACCAGTGCTTCCAGCTTGTCAGCTAGGCGCTTCATGAGTGCATTAGGCACTCTCCGTGGTGGTCTCACTACCGGCTCTGCACCAGGTTGAATGCGCAACTGCAGTGGACTCTTAAATTCTCCAACACCCTGAAATAATTTTTTATTTTATTAATAATTTTTTCTTTTTCCATGGTATTGTTACTGAAGCTGTGTACACTGTTAATATTTATATTATTAATTAGCTTTAATTCTATTAATGTGTCCAAACCCAAAATTGGTTTAACCTGTTGTTGAATAATTATGAACTCAATAATAAATTTCTTTCCTTCATATATTAATGTTAATATTATTTTACCTAATGGTTTAATTCTTTCTCCCCCAAATGCCTCTAAAATTATATTAGTCTCAGACCACTGAGGATTTTCATCATCGACTATTCTTCTTAATTCCCCCAGTGATAGGACATTCACTTGTGCCCCTGTGTCACACTTAAATTTCACCATTTTATTCCCAACTTTTAATGTTAATAACCACTCCTTATTATTAATTATATTATTATTATTCCCAATGGAGTGACAAACTTTCATGAGTCATAATTCCTTATCCTCGCTATCCCCATCCTTATTGTTTAATTGTTCTATTTTGTCAATCTCCTGGACCTTAGTTTTACATCCTGATGCAAAATGATTTAATTTAAAACATTTATTACAACTTTTCCCATAAGCTGGGCACTGTCTTGGACCATGTTCCCGACTACATTTTAAACAATGATAGAAGTTTTTATTAAACTGTTTGTTATACTTAGCTCCTTTATTGTTGGGGCTTTGGCCCTGGTCCTTATTAATTTTATCTACACTTAATGTTAGCTCCGCCTGCTTCTGAATGTTCTTCATGTGCTCCTTTGACAACTCTGCAGCTCTGCACCTGTTCACCGCCTTGTCCAGGGTAAGATCATTGACCTCTAATAGTTTTTGTTGCAGATTTTTGTCTCTGATGCCCATCACAATCCTGTCACGTAGCATGCGGTCTTCCATGTCTTTATATGCACAATTTTTTACTAGCTTCTTGATTTGTGTGTAGAAATTGTCAAAACTTTCTCCCTCTTCTTGTTTTCTATTATTAAACATGAACGCATTGATCACTTCATTTTGCTTAGGAGTGAAATAATCGTCAAACGTCTTTAGTACTTCTTCATATTTTTGACTGTCCTCGCCCTTGTTTAATATGTTAAAATATAATTCCTGTGCCTCTGCTCCAATGCAGTTAACCCATTCATTGCGGCAGAGAAAAATAACTTTATATGTCAGGTGCGGGGCGGTTTTCGTCTATGACGCCGATGGGCGTCCTCAGCACCTCAAATGGATAATATAAAACGCCGATGGGCGTTTTCAGCACTTTTCAAAATGATTAATAATTCTTACGTTAAAACAAAAAAAACAAAAGGTTAATATCAGAGGTGGTAAACATTTTCTTACTTTTACAATACCACTATTTATTATTCAACTAAATCATTAAATCTGATATTGAAATAAATTAATAGCTTCTTTTTAGAAATATACTTATTTGTATGAATCACAAAAACTTCATGGTTGGTTTTTATTTTTAAATAGACATTAATATATTCCACAACTATAATAATAAAACATTATTTTGAAAGTTGGGAAAGAGAACGCACGAGTTCGGGAATTAAAAAAAAGCAATGGTGTGTATTCACATCCCGCACGCTATACGTCCCTGCAATACGCCACTTTTTGAGCAACTGTATTAAAAAAATATTAACCGTCATTTAGTGCAAACTACCTACTTTTCAAACGAAAGTGAACCTTAACTTCAAATTATAAAGGTTAACTTTAATCTGTGTACTGACCGGTTCGGGATTAGCTAAGAGAAAAATTGGAACTAAATTCCACATCGGTAAGACTTCAGTTCAGTTCAGTGTTGTTATCGGTAAAGTCTTATTAAGTTTTATTGAATTTATACTTATGTAAATATACCCTACACAATTTTATGTCATTAAAAGTCATACCTAACTCGTAAAACCAATGCAAAATAGGAAATAAAAATTATGCGATGTAAGTGTTCGCTAAAAATACCTTTATTATAGAAAAGTAATAATTCACAAAATATATTAAGAATCCTAGGTTGTTAAATCCTGGAAAACGCCCATAGGCGTCTTCAGCACCTACAAAGGATTTCGTATTTTTTTTTATAGTTAAAAATCCGGAAACTGTGAGCAATACTTTGTGCATTCAAAAAAAAAAATAGCATCTATTGCAAAATTTTACTTTTTAGGCTGGTTTTTGCCAAGATATAAAGAATTGTAAAAAAACGCCGATAGGCGTCCTCCGCACCTGAATATGAAATAAAAAGACGCCGATAGGCGTCTGCCGCAACGAATGGGTTAAGGAATATGGCCGCCTTTCTGCTTTCCGACAACCTCTCAAAACCAGCCGCCGCGAGAAAAATTTGGAATTGCTGTTTAAAGTTTTTCCAACGAGGCAGCAAATCTTCCACCGCATCCAGCGATATCGGCTGCGGCATCCTATATTCTACAGTCGACATTTCTTGTTTTTCCTGTTTGTCCTCACCAATGTCCTCACCAAAACCCATGCGTTTTCGTTGCCGATTATTATCTAATGAAATCGTCTTAAGGTGATTGCGTCGATGTAGCCCGCGAAATTCAAATATTTTTACGTTTTTTGCAATTTGCAGGCCAGTGACATGTTGTAACTTTATAAATATTTGTGTTGCGCAAATAACAAGTATAATTTTAAATATAAAAATTGTCAAAAAATATCAGCTCTCACATAGAAAAGGTGCATCGTAGTTAGATTTCGGAGATTTTAACATGATGCACCTTTTCTATGTGAGAGCTGATGGAGCGAGTTTTTTGATATTTTTAATATTTAAAATTATACTTGTTATTTGCGCAACACAAATATTTATAAAGTTACAACATGTCACTGGCCTGCAAATTGCAAAAAACGTAAAAAAATTTGAATTTCGCGGGCTGGTTGGAGCATCCCCCTTAATCTTTCCAGTTTTGTTTCTTGTAACTTTCTTCTTATTTGGTCTTATACCGGCTGCGCCATGTATTGTTGGTATTATTAATTAATAAAACGATGTGTGTTTTAATTTAAGAATTATATTAATTGTACAATCAAAAATAGTTCTATGCAAAGTTCCGGCCAGGCAGACAAATATGACAGCTGTCAAAAACACAAGTAACGTTCCGTTACTACAGATAGAAACAGAATTACTAAGTGAACTAAAGACACATTTGATTGGCCAGTGAATGAATGAAAAGTTCATTTTGGGAAATGAACTAGTTCATTTAGTTCATTCGTTCGCGAACTACCCATGTCTAAAAGTCATTAGTAGTCTGTGTTGACAGTGACGTGTGTGTGACAGTGACAGGAGTAAAAAAAATAACAATCTCGTAAAAGTTTAAAATAAAGTGTTTTGATCAAAGTATTGATGAAAGAAATAAAGGCTTGTTCAAAGAAATAAAGAGTTGAATATTTTTGATTAATTATTAATTATTTGCTTAGGTTACTATTTATTAATACAATTTTTTTTTTACTCTTCCTCAGAATGTAAGAACTTAACTCAGATCTCTTCTGTTTATATAGAAAATTATAAAAACTTGCCTTTTTTGAATCACTTAATTAAACATAACTATTTTTAATTTGTTTGGCCTTTGTGTTTCTTTTTCTTAAGTATACTTATTGTATGTCTGTATAATTACTGTTGTTCTGTCCTGTTTGTGTGAATAAATCTTTTTCTTTCTTTCTTTATTTTAAATAGAAATAAAAAGTAGTTGAAAAATATTCCAACAAGTAAGTTTTGATTTAAATATTTGCTCAGGATATTGTTTTCATTCAAGATGTTAACATAATTATTTTAAGTAATTTGTGGTGTTTACAGAATGAACCATTCAGATCCTCCACTATCCAATGGGCCAACACAACTGTACTTACTCCAGATGGATTCCAGCATTAATTTGAGTTCCTATGAACAAGTCCTACCTCTCCACTTGTTGGATAATGTAAGCAAAATTTTGTGCCAAATAATAAAATAATCATCTACATTAAAAAATGGTTTAAATAAATACAAAATTATTTGTTTCAGAGCCTCGAGTTTGGTCGTAAACAGTATTTGTTGCCAATTCCTTTAAAACAGAGGGAAAGGCAGGATCACCTACAAGTTCTTATTGGTAATTAATTAATTAAACTATTTATCCAAATTTTACTCATTAACTCATATTGAACAGCCAGCTATAAAAGGTTTTCACAAAAAAAAAACTATTTTCTCCTTCAAAATTTTAGTCTAGTTTTAGTATACCTATTGTAAAGTTGAGTAGAAAAATAATTTCTTACAACAAATTGTTCTTGTTATTTTTTTTTTTTTTTTTTTGTTATAAAACTTGATTTCTATTGGGGTACCAATAACAATGCTTTTTAAGTTCAGTCCGGAAACTCCTTTAATAAAATTGTTCAATACATTTACCAATTTAGAGAGCGAAATGCATTTTCTATATCTTCTATAATATAAAAATCAATTGCTGTTTGTTAGTCTTGCTAAAACTCAAAAACGGCTGGACCGAATTGGATAATTTTTTTCTTGAATTAATTTTGAATGTCCAGGGAAGATTTAAAAGGTGACTTTGAGGCGGCACAAAGTTTGCCGGGTTGGCTAGTTTCTAATAAAAATATTGGTACTCTTCATGATAGTAATTTTTTACAGATTCAAGACAAGGGCCAGCCAAAATCCTGGGATTAATAATAGATAAAAAAGATCAAAATTCACTCAATGTATCCCCAGACTTAAGCACTCAGCTACAAACTTCCTCATTAGAGCATAGTAATATTGAACAATTACCAATTAATCCATTATCCATGCAAGATACGCCACAAATGCAAGTGTTACAAGATGGACACTTCAAAAATAGGAATACACTGTGCGAAAATGGTGACAGTACTCCGGTTGTAAGAAATTATGGTGAGTGATGGCATTTTTAGGGTTCCGTAGTCAACAAGGAACCCTTATAGTTTCGCCATGTCCGTCCGTCCGTCTGTCCGCAGTTTAGCTCAGAGACAGACAGTACTAGAGAGCTGTAATTTGGTGTAAATATACGGATTTGTTGTGTCGAAAAAGTGGTAAAATAAAATCTCGTAAAATATTTTTTTTTAGGGTACCTCCAGTACTTACACGTAAAGTGAGGATTTTTTTTTTCTCTTGTACCCCTTAGTGTGGGGTATCATTAAATAGGCCTTTAAAAAATAATGATAGTTTCCATTAACAATTTTTTGATAAAAAATTTCGTTTGTGAAATATTAAGCTTTAAAGTGCTAAATTTTGCTCGATTCGGGTGTCCTCCCCCTCTACCAGCTAAACGGTTATGTTTGGGGGTGTGAAAAAATTCACAATAGTAGTATATATAACGAAGTTTAAAAGAAAATTATCATAACTAAGTAGGCTTTACAACTTTACGAGTAATAGTCGACCAACTTACAAAATGTACTTATATCCATGTTTTCTTAAACAAAATGTATCGGAGACAACTGCAAATGTAAGTTTGTCAACTTTATTTTTACAGCTTTATAGGTATGTTTTTAGGGGATAGGTAGGTTTTTATCGTCAACTATTTTTGACTAAATTTAAAAAAAGGAGGAGGTTCTAAATTCGTTGTAATCTTTTTTCATAAATTCAGCGAATCAGTTTAGTTAGTTCGCATAAGTATTTTGATGGGCAACTACGGAACCCTACACTGTGCGTGGCCCGACACGCACTTGGCCGGTTTTTTCTGTATCTCCTAATGCTTGAAGGAATAGGTCACTTTGTTTCACTCTATACCTACAGAGCGAAAAAATCATTTGACGATTTCCCATGCCCCATATAGAAGAGAAATAATTTTGATTTTTTTTTGGTTGTCAGCAACTCCTAGTTCTATAATGTCAAGAGTTAAGATATTGAAAATTGTTAGTGGGAGCAATTGCACAACAAACCTCTCTTCTACATAATTTATAGATGTTTGACTACGTGCACAAATGCACATTCTATAATTTATTTACAGTTCATATACCAGACCGTATTGTTCCTCCACGTGCCCTTGCTGTTTTACCGTCAGTACTTCAAATACAACGCCGCCACATCATTGCTACACGACGTATACTGCCTGAGAGAGCACGCTTCGGTCCTGTAGAAGGTATGTAAATAACAAATATCATGCCTGTCCCTGCATGTATACCCAGTAAGTAATAGTACTTACT
This sequence comes from Agrotis segetum, assembly GCA_036375495.1. Lineage (NCBI taxonomy): Eukaryota > Metazoa > Arthropoda > Insecta > Lepidoptera > Noctuidae > Agrotis > Agrotis segetum. Next base: position 404,658 of record JAQSVV010000269.1, on the reverse strand, counting down.
TTTGTACTTCAACATTAAAATTAAAATACTTGTTAGACACAGAAAAAATACAATTTACAAGCAAGTCTTACTTATTATAGCACATGTATGTGTTGCCACAAATCTAGTCCTAATCCGTTAAATCTAATCCTAAGATGTTGTAATACCCCCCCTGGACCTGTATTTTGGGGATCAGATTAGAGACATTAAACATCTACTAAATTGTTTCATTTCAGGTATAAAGCGTAAAATATCTCAGTCAGAAGCAGTTGAACTTGTCCTAAATGCAACTTCAAATAAAAAGCCATTATTCCTCTTGAAAGACATGGACGAAGTTATAACGCACATTGATACTGCTGATAAAGGTATTTGTTAAATGAATCACAACAGGTTCATTTTTTTTTTGAAATTTAGGTATTTGTGGAAAGAAAAATTCGAGTTGGGACAAGAGTTGAACCTGCGACCTTCCGATTCAGCACAACAGACTCAGCTCGAATCTTTCAATCCCTTGTTAACATCTTACAGTGATGCAGGCGTTAATTCATATTGTTAACTGCATGAAATTAATAACCTAAATAAATAAAACTTTAACCGTTAATAAACCTATGAAATTAATATTTTCAGACAAATCCAACTGGATCAGTTTATTACCTCTAGGCGATCAGAACTCTGCGAATGTCTGGATTTACGAAGAAAATAAAGAATTGTATGCCATCACAACAGATGTTTTACCATGTAGAAAGCCTTTAATGTTGGGTTACAGTAAAAAATATGCCGATGCCTATGGACTGATAGGACCTACAAAAGACTTGGAAAAAGGTGACTTTGATAATTTAATAGATATAGAAGACTAGGTATTTTTTGCTTTGCTTATTGGTAGCTCTATAGCTTTTTGCAGTGGAGTAGCTAGGCTGGGGCGAAGCGGACCCTAGCCCCCGGCTTCGCACCTAAAGGAGCTTCGCGCTCAGAATTGAACATGACCTACAATAATATACTTTTGGTGTCTGATGAGTGGGAACTGGGAACTGAAAGAACCTAAGAGGCCTCGCAATTCTGATGTCGCTGACAATCACGTTTAGGTCAAGAGCTTCACTGCTCCTTTTATTTTGTTACTGGAAACTGAACTCATCACAGTCATATTTGCTATATGACTTGGGGGTGCCAGGTCAGTCATCTTACAACAAGGAGGCCTCACGCGAGCGACGGAGGTAAATAATAATAAGTGATATTTTTCGTCCTGAAAAAAAGGACCTCGGACATGCCTCTTGCCCCCCTCCGAGATTCGATCTAGCTACGCCACTGGCTCTCTGCTTGTGTTGGTTTGCCATTCTATCAAATATTTGAGCACACACTTAAATGCAATATAATTATCTCCTTACCTCCTACCAGACGCGATTGTACAATTTTTGTGGATTTCTATGCTATATTTTCTCGCATTCACAGAACCTCAACTGCAAAAGACATGGTGGTGTTGCGAATGTCACCAAACAATGCGGTCTGCGAAACATCTCGAAACTCATACATATTTTTGCCACAAGGTACAATATCAAAAATAGACCTTTAAAAATTCTTGCCGTATTTTGTTGTTCAACTTCCCGACAGTGGTGAGGAATTTTGTGGATTATGGTTTGTACGCGATTTTCTTTTCATTTTTCAATTTAAAACTTTTTCTGTTGTAGGAAGAAGGTGAAATCCCTAAGCGGCGGTATCGCTGTCGGCATTGTAGGCGAACATTTTCCAAAATATTTGCGTAAGTGATGTTAGCTACTGAAGTTTTGTATAGGTAATTCACTTAAAATAGGACGTTTATTCATGTTTTTTGTTATTTCAGATTAAGGCGACATACTACTCATCACTGTCCTGTAAAATTAGAAAAAAAGTAAGTTAGTACACAGTATGACATGTAGACACCAAATAATATGTAATTCACATTCAGAATTTTATTTTATATAAACTAATTTTGCTTTTTTCAGGAACTTAGAAGCCTGTAACAAAGACCTTTTGGATATGGAAGTGCCTCCTTTGAAAGTGAATGTATCAATGTGCTCAGAGGACAACAAACTACCTTCAGATGAAAGCTTTCAGAACTACACCAACGGATTAGACTTCTCCACCAATCTCTTTGACACAGACCGCATATCCACTCTTGATATTTCTGGAAACTCTAGATCTGATGATTTTAATTCTTATGCTATTGGATATAAAGATGAAAATGCTTTAACCAATGATTTGGATTTTCCACTTAATTGTGGAAATCCTTCCAAAGAGGTTAGAAACTTTTTTTTTTTTTTGCGTTACGCATACACTAACAGCCAAATCGCACCACTTGACCAAAGTCTTGAATGGGCAGTTAGTCTCTCTAAAAGGCCAGCAGTACTGGCAACACACACTGGTAGTTAGATAACGCAATTATTTTTAACTGCTAATAGAAATCTAAATATTTGAAATGTTTCAGAAACAACCGCAAAAAGAAGACGAACCTCCTGTACCATGCCCTCATTGCAAACAAATATTCATCAAAGGAAAAGGTCGACAGCACGTGAGGTAAGCCGAGCCACACTGACGGTTACGACTACCCGTTGATTTTCGCGATAATAGTCTTTAAATGTTCTTAGAAACGTCCATTAAGATATTGAAATGAGGCGATTAATTCGGTTTCGGTTTAAAGAAATTTTATTCTCATAAGAACTTACAGTCCACTTATAATGAGATACAGAGTAATAAGTATGAAAATACAGTACAATTTCCTCCAGAACATTAGAAGTTACAATGTAGAAACATGTTTTTTAAGCTTATTCTTAAATACATTTATGTTATCGCATTCTTTGATATCGTCCGGTAATTCATTGAACAGCTTTGCTCCTTCAAACAATATGGTCTTTCTACCGTAATTAGTGCGCGCGCTGATAACTTCAAGTGTGTTTTTATGTCTATTTCTCAGGTTATATGACATTGTTTTTTTCTTTATTTGTATGTTAGTTTGTATTGAGTTAGTTGTTATGTTTTTAATAAGAATGCAGGTGTAGTAAATATATAGCTGTTTTATATTTAATAGTTGGGTTTTTTCGTATAAGGTCTTTGTTGAAGTCAAATATGGATAATGAAATAGAATTTTAATTATTTTGTTTTGAACTCTTATATTTATATGTTTGCAGTAAATGCCCTGGTCGTCAATTTAAATGTGAATGTGATAAAGTTTTCACCAATATGAGGCAGTTGACCGAACACATTTGGGCTCATCATTCAACCGACAGCAAAAACCCGTCACAGAAAGTAAGTAGAACTTTATATTTTTTCAACCATTAAGGCGGCGCTAGTTGCGAGCTCGAACTCACTGGCAGGCATGGTCAAAAACCATGATATTTCACCGGAAATCGAGCCATATTGTTCAAAGGTGCGCGAGCGTCATCCCCCCGTGGAGAAAACAGGGGAAAACTTATTCAGTGAGATGCACGATCATTCAGAGTAAAAGGCGCGCGTAAAAAAATACGAAAAAGCCTTTGGCTGTTGGGGTTTTATGAAAAAACCACTGCACCAATTAATTTCAAATAAAATTTATTAAATTCTTCGATAAATTTGCTGTGTCGGTACGGACTTCGTTTTGAAAATTTGATGCTTCTTTAGCTTCTAATTTACACCTAAAAAACGAATCTTTAGAAGCTCGTAACTTTTTAATAGCTTCATATTTTACAATTCTGCTTCCGTACAGACAAAATTAATAATGAGACAAAACGATACCATGTTTAATTTTGGATGTACTTTGTCAAATAGTGGAGTAAAACCCCAACGAAGTTTCTATGGAAAAAATGTTGACTTGTTTGACCTTAAGATTAATTTCTTTATACGCGGTGTGCGCGTGCGCAATGACAGAGTTTCCTACTGATCACATTATTAAGGGGTTAGATCTGTAAATTCTTGCCAACTAGATATTACGAGTATGATAAAGAGTTTCGACTTGTTATTCATTAAAAATTAAATAAAACCTAAAAAAGTACGCACATATCGTTTAGTAGGGGTGTTTTAATATATTTAAACTCGCATACACAAACAGCTAGACCCAAAACAACTGATAGCCACACAAATATTTTTATTGATATACAAAATATGTCTACTATTAGTTTGGGCATCAAACACGCGACACGCAGCGTCCCAGTCATTTGCTCAACCACGCCGCAGAATATAAATGTCTATTACTTTTTTTTGGGAATACACGACACGCAGCGTCGCAGCCATTCGCTCCACCACTACGCCAGAATCATTGCACTGAAGTTATTGAGGTTTACTTTTCTTTTATTTTTTAAGGAGGACAATGATGGTGACAATAAATCTGCTAAATCTGCTGAAACCCCAAGTACAAGCGGCACGGCACCAACCATTGCCCCAGCTCCATACAAATGTGACCAGTGTCAACATTCTTTTAAGGTATACTTAGTTAAAATGGGACTTAATTATTATCTAGTCATCTGTGTGTCATAAGCAGAGGTCGGAATCAGGTAGAATTATTTAAGTACTTGCATCGAAATGTTGATATTAATATAGATCTTCTCAGGATTCCTAATAGACGTTCTCCTGTGTAAAAGAGTATTATAAATAATAAATAAATAATAATAAAAACATCAGATATAGATGACATAAATATACATATAAGTAAATAAGGTTCTTTTTAAATCACGGGATTTTTCTGCTCTTTCTAAGTAATTCCGGGATTTGGGACATGAATAACTCGACTTAATTCCGACCTATGGTCATAAGGCTGCTTATACCGCCATTAGTAGCAGCTCTATGTGAAATATGGGCTGTTCCACGCTTTTTGTCCTTTTAGATCTTGCTATACACTTTTTTGGGGTAACCTTCAAGTCATATACCAAGTCGTCCGGTCTTTGGGGATAAGGCCAGGGAGTGTGAGATTCGTACTTCACTAAATCCATCCGGGCGTCACCATCAGCACATCAAGGAGGGAACCGGGACCTCTAAAACTACGAACTCCTGAAATGCTAACGCACATCCTGGGAAAACTGCACATGTCTTCCCAGAGCCTCGCATGCACGACAGCACAAGGTGCTGTTAGCAACCTTTCGGGGCCCATAGGACCAAACGCCTTCCGGGTCGCAGTACAGTCTGTGAAAAAAACCGTGACCCTGGAATGCAATAGGCAACTATAGGAACATGAGGGATTTTTTTAAATGACTTCCAAAAGGAGGAGGTTCTCAATTCGGATGTTTGTATTTTTTTGTTATGTTTTTTCGGGCATAACTCCGTCGTTTAACAACTGATTTGAAAAATTCTTTTTTTTTTTTGTTGGATGGGTATACTTCCGAAATGGTGTCATTAAAATTTTATCAAAATCGGACTGGCACTTTTTGAAAAATCAACAAAAACCTAAAAAGTGTTCAACTTTGTCTGCACCAAAACAAAAAGTCAATTAAATAAAAAATAAAGTCACCGACTTTCGAAACAAAAGCTTTATTGTAGGTTATTTTGAACTTTTTTGTGGTTGTTTTGAAGTCGGTTACATTTTTTTATCAGTAAGAGTCTGACAGTACATTCTGCTCCACACAGGCCTAACAGAGTGTTAGAAAAATGGTCAAAAAGGGTGGAAGAGACGACTATCGCAAATATTTCACGATGGTATTAGGATTCCCTTGTTGAAAAATATTAATAGCCACTCACAGTATTGCTTAGGTACATGGTAGTATTACTGGTGCCTTTATCATGGCTAATGAAAAGGACGATTTAAAAATATAAACTGACGATGATTTATCTCGTATCAGCGTCGAGGCATGCTGGTGAATCATTTATGGCGGGTCCACAACACGGTGTCCGCGGGAGTACCGCTGGAGCGACGCGTGCGCCACTTCCCGTGTGGCACGTGCCCCAAATTATACAGAACAGCGGCCAAGCGAGACCGACATGTGCAAAAGCATCATCCAGGTAAATCAACTTTAAGATAGATGTTTCAGACTTTTGTGACTGTGAAGTTGTCATGAAATGGACTTTATATAAAGCTAATATTCATAGTTCGTTTAATTTGCAGAGTGTCCAAATTGCAAAATCCCCCAAAACTCCAACGCATTTTATAATTTAACCATTCATAATGTTAAATATTAAATGGTAAATGTTGCGCATACCTGTAATAGGCTTGCATACCAGCGCATAAGTTTATATTTTTTTCTTTTCTATTAATGCATTGTATGTTTTGCTGTTGGTGTAGGTACCTTTAAATAAATAAATTTCCTAGCGGCTAGTCTAGAGTTTTTAAGTAGGATTATCACTATTTTCGCAGATAATGTAGTGTCAGTCGTTAACAGCTTGGAGTCTTGAGGCGACTGTCGTACGAGAAAACAGTGTGTTCATTGCCATGCGATGAAAATATTCATTTATATCATCTACTGTTCTGGCTAGCTTTTACTAGGACATACTAAAGAAATGAGTGTGTTAAATCGCGTGGCGCGACGATCAACTCTCATCGTTCACTCACTTCCTTTTGGGTGATGTGTACTAAAAATATGCGAATCCATATTACAACAAAACGCTAAGAAAGTGTGCGCACACATTGCTAAACTCAGTTCAGTGAAAACGTTCGTGCACAACATATCTGCTGCACTGTGCGCGTACAAAAGTTACGCACAGCCTTGCTGGTGGACACAGGCTAAACGCAATACCAGCTTAGTATGCTTACTGCCGAAGTTCTGCACAAAATGTGTTCGAACAAATGTGCCGCACACTTTGGTGGAGTCGTACGTACACATTTTATGTTTGATCCTAAAGAAAGAAAAAAATGTGTTTACTGGCACTAAAACTTAAAACAAATTAATACTAATCAAAGTTATAACAAAAGTAATACAACAAAAATAGAATAAAAAATAATAATTTAATGCCAAAGGGCCTCAGCTCAGCATAATGCCAGATAGGACCACAGAGTTTGCCATCTGACGCTGATTTTCAACTGATTTTCCTCCTTCTAAAGTGACTTTTTAAAATCATACATGCAGGTGCAGAAAAAAGCCGTGCTCAGACGCTGGAGGGAGGCATGCGCGTGTGTGAGCCGGCGTCGTGCCCGGCCTGCCCGCGACAGTACGCCACGAGGGCCAAGCTGCTGCAGCACCAGAGGGCACAACATCCCTTCCTGGTAAAACATTCACGGCCTTACTTATAAACATTGATTAGACGTTACTTATCTTAGATAGCTCTTAAGTCACTTGCCATCTCTATTAATTAAAATAGAAATGACAAGGACAGGTGATATTTAATCGCTAGCTAAGCAACACAAGTTTTTATAAGTAAGGGGGTCATTGTTTTGAAACTTTGTGATAATTGTGCCAATATAAATAAATTTGCTGTTCCCTATTGCTTTAACCCCGCTGCTCGGGTCCTTATTGAACGTTTGTTTTAGCGTGGTAAAATCAGCAATTGAGTTCTCCCACCCAGGGCAGAGCGGGAGGGACTATCAGACTAGTACTGACTAAAATCCACGGTCACGGTCCTTCAATACATTCCGGGGTCACGATAATTCGTTAGTCCCGTGACCCCGGCAGGCTTTGACCCTCTAAAGGGGACTCCGTCATAATGCTGACACTCTTTGAGGCGCGCGTGGAATACAACGCGCTGTATTCCACGATTTGGGCATGGTCCATGGTCGGGCAGCGAGTCGCCCATTACTCGCCGCCCGCATGCCCGCGCTTACGCTGGCCGAAGATCGTCTAGCGACGTTCGTCGCCATGGGCGTCTACGAAATTTGGTATAGTCTATAACCTTCCTGATATTAGCGCGTTCGACCAAACCAATTCTTCGGGTTTATAATAATAGTAATAAAAAAATATATCAAATCAAACATACCTTTTTGTTGAGATGTGGATTGAATGAATTGAATTCTTTTCTTTACATAAGTAGACAGAAGTACTTAACAAAATCGCTTATGCCTATCCGTACGCTCGCGAGATCGTTTGTGAAGGTAACCGTGAGCCTGAAACGAAGAGTAACTAAGGTACAGCGGTCGTATTATGACGTCTTAAAACGAGAGTAGTTCCAGTGAGGGAAAGAGACCAAGCTATACAAGTCGTCTAGCGCCGCCTCGTTCACTCACTGGAACAACTCTGGCTTTAAGACGTCATATAATACGGACGCAGGGCAGATGTTGAGTCAGTAAGAGTCTGTTGAGTCTTTCCACGCTGGTTGGAGTGGGAAGGAGGACTCATTTGATGACCCAAAAAAAAGTCATAATTTCAAAAGACTACACCTTACTTTTACGTAGACTGTCGCGGGTGCGGGACTGTCTTATCAGGTTACCGTGACCCTGGAACGTAAAGAGCTAATGAAGGAACACCGTGGATTTTAGTCAGTACTAGTCTGACGGTTCCTCCTGCCCCGCTGGATGGACTCATTTAATTATTTTACGATAAAAATAGGGTTCCTTATACTCAGCTGTATGTCTGTCTGTCTTATGAACCGTGATAGTTAGACAGTTTGAAGATACTACGATAATAAAAATGGCTAGCAATCAATTTTACGCTATTGCTATGATGGAGGGTCAAAAGAATATTCAAAATCAAGACCTACAGAGGTTTAACATCCATACTCTGTTGTTAGTATGTTTGCTGATTGGGCATCGTGAAGCGACAGATGTTTATTTAGCTGTTTGTCAAGCACACTGTCCAAAACTTTTGCAATGACTGTAGCCAACGATATGGGCCTATAGTTATTTATGTCAGACATGTGACATCCACCAACCCGCACTGGGCCCGCGTGGTGGATTATTGCCCACTCCCTCTCACAGAGAGGAGGCCTGCGTCCCAGCAGTGGGAACATTTATAGGCTGATGATGATGATGATGAACTTTCCATGGAGGCACCGTCAGGCAGTTGTCCTTAACAATATGTAAGTAACTACTAACGATATTTTTTTTTGTTTTTTACAGATCACATTAACGTCAACCAAAAACATTCCTAAAAAATCAACAGGTAAGTTAAACGGAAAATAAAATAAACACCTACATATGGTCGTTTTATAAGCTGAATTCAGTAAAATAAAACCATCCTTTGTGATGGTCAAATTGTGATTTTAATTTAACGCAGTTGTGTACAAATCGTATTTATTATTATATAAGTATTTCAAATAAATCAGTGAATCTCTATGTGCGTTTTTATTGTAAAGGGCTTTGTGCTTTTTGTACCAGTTCCTTATCCCCCATTTTGTTTTTTTTTTCAAAACGGCTTACACGAATGAAACATTGATAAATCGATAGATCAACAAACAAAATGTCAGCGGCAAAACCTCGTAAACCGTCACGTTTCCGAGTTATGAGCTGTCGGCGTAGCGTGGCTTGTCGGGACCCCGTATAAAACTTTTTTTGGGGGCCCTTATGAAGGGTACTTAAATATTTATCACAACAAAAAAAAAAGAAATATTTATTAATCTTAATTTTTTCATTTTTATCTATCACTTTCCAAAATGTTTACAAACAATTTAATTTAAATTGCCATTATTAATAGGTACTCATTTTTGCTCGCAAATGATATAAAAAAGTTTTTTTTTTTTGCTTATTCACGTTGGTTGTCCCCGTGGTCCGGGGGCCCCGTATAATTGATACGGCTTATACGGCGGTATGCCCCATGGGCACGGTTGGTGTAGTGGCTGACCGATCGACTGCTGTGCAGCGGGTCTCTTTGCCCGTATGCGAATAGCCTGTCGTGTGGACGCTCCAACGCGGGTCCCTCTGAATAGCAGAGGGCACAGTGGTGGAGCGGGCTTGCGGACGGTGAGTGATGATGGGTAGCTCGCCGTCCAAGGACCAAGCCCGGGTCGGTGGCGCGTCGTGTTTCGCGCCAAATGCCTGCTGGGGTCGCGGGTTTTTTCTTAACCCAGGATACCGTGGCCCCGGAACGTAAAGGGCATAGGAAGGAACACGGGTGGATTTTAGTCAGTAAGAGTCTGACAGTCCCTTCCGCCCCACCCAGCGCGGGAGGAATCATTTGATGATTTTACCACCTAAAAAAACAAAAAAACACCCAAGTGCTTGTTCCGGGCCTGGGTGTTTGTGTTTGAGAGTTTCGTTTGTAACGACACAGGAGAAACTCTTAGTATGGAGCAAAGTTAAAAAAAAGTGTAAAGTCTTTTATCTCACTTTCCTGCAATCAGTGGGAGAGGTTTCATTTCTAATGGGACGGAAGTGCATAACTGAGGTCTTACCACGAGCTCTTAACACGATCCAGTTTAGGCTGTGGGAAAGAGAGAGCTATACAAGTCATCTAGCGCCATCTGTTTCCCACAGCCTTACTGGATCGCGTTAAGAGGTCATGGAAAGGCCTCAGGAAACCAAGGAAGTGCGTGCTATATGATTTGACCATTGACCACACGCAGTTGTAGAGTTAGCCGTCATACAGAAGCAACTCCTGCCGAGGTCGGTCTGTGGATGGGTGACCAATGTTAAGCAACGATTTCCGTGGTTTGTCTTGGGATGAAGGACCAAAGTTTAAGGGTGAGATATCAATGTTACTCATCAATTCATCATCGTCTTAAATATAATGCCACCATTGTAAAGCCCGCTCTCTTTTGTTTGATATGCCTTAATTATCAACCTTTATATCGAAAGTTTCATAACAATTTAATGTACATAAATAAATTTAAATGTGAAATCATTATCTCCCACATTCATTTACATATAGGTACTTAGCATGATATCACTACACGATATGATGGCCGTCGCAATTTGAGATTAATCCACATTCGAGGTATGATATCCTTCATTCAATCAACCGGATCAAGCTTGACATGGGGTCAGATATGTACCTTTATCTCTTTCTCTCGTAGATATTACGTATCACGAGTGAAAGAGAAGAACTAATCATTGTCGTCGCATACAAAAGGTTTCATATGGTACGCCAAACAAACTTGTTTGTTTTCATTCTGTTACGGGCATTAGGCTGAGCGCAACTGCAGTGCAGTGAACCGTGCAGTTACTGTTATACTTTTTTCCAATTAATCAGTCTATTAGTGCTTTTTAACATTTTTATGCGACATTCTGCGCTCTGCGGTATTTCTTTGATATTGATTTTATGTAGATCAAAACATGTTGACAGGTCACAGTATCGAGTTAGTATTATCCAGGAGCTTATTGAAGCATCTCCGTTGAAGTGATGACATGTGTAAACTGTGTTAGAATGGATTATGATGTAGAAGAAGGGACAATACCAAGAGATTTCATTGAATACGACTTCGCCGAAGATGCGCTGGACTTTGAGGTTAGTTTTAACGCTACTTTCATAACTTTTACCTATCCAATCAACTTTTACATAACGAAGTTGAACTTACTGTAGATATTGTGTCAGATTTGACTTACAAAAACAAGGCATCCCTAATATCAGGAAATCATTCATTATGACACTTTTTCCCGTTTTGATGATGTTAATGATAATTTGCCACTACCGATCACCAATAGTTAACGGGACCTTTATCAGTTATAAATTATGTACCTAGTTAATTAAATGTGCAATTTCTAACCAAAACATAAAAGATAATCCTCAAAAATAGTAACAAACCGTAATTTAGATTGTTACTACGCAATAAGCAACAGAATTAATTAATTCAATTGGAAACATTCCATAAGCTTATGATTTGCATACCGACCTCAATCTAGACGAAAATACTAGGCTGACCATTAGGTCAGTAGCCTTTCATAACTGTTTTATTGAGGGTTAATAGAGTAACCCTCAATAAAACACACAACTCTTCATCAACTGTCAAACAACCAGTGTGAAGTTCAGCTTGTTCATGCTCTGTGGTCACCCACATGCATATCGCACATCAGTGGTTGGCAACGCGCGGCAGGTGATCTACCACCTTGCTCCCCTTGTGTGTGGTTGTTTTGTAAACTGAAATTTTCTATTATGAATAAGGAGCTAACCTTATGAAGCCTTATAGCCTTGCATAAATACATAAATAAAATTCAATTTGTTTTTATCTTTTGTTTTTCATAAAGATTGCGGCCGCTTTAATTTGATTATGCCACTTTTTAGCCCTTGCCTACCAAAAGGTTGCCGACCTCTGCACAACACTCGGGGAGTCGACATCATTCATGATTGTCTATGGTGTTTTTGGCTGTATGGGCTCAGCTCTCTTTGCCTGTCCCAAAGAGGGACGAAAAGAAACAAAAAAAAAATGTCTATGGTGTTAGAGGAAAAAGGCAGTATATCGACTATATCGTCATCTCTTTCCGGCATGCCATTGGATAAAGTGTTATATACTCTGCGTACATGATATAACAAAACAATAAACAAATTACTACATAACATCGGCGGTAGCCCGGTAGGTAGTTGGCTAGGCGCGCTCGGCTAATCGTAGCACCACGATTTAGCACAGCTGAAGCGGATATTTTCGTGGGATGCGGTTGTCGCGTAAATTTTGTATAAAATCTCACTGATTGGTGTAGTGTCGCGCTACAAGCTCGTTTAGTGAGTGTTGTGATATAAATGAACGTCGATCATGGTGTGTTTCGGCGATAGATGCGGCTGCGGCGCGTTTTGCCGCCGTTTGTTTTGTCGCACCCGACCATCAGAGACAGAGGAAAATCAAGAAAAGTTACCGGCTACTTGGGTAATTTTATATGATAAAAAGTGTTTTAACCCTAGAAAGATAATCATATTGTGTACTACGGAGAAGATAGTCATGCGTAAAATTGACGCATGTGCTTTAACTAGCTGTAGATTGAGGTTTATTAATATATTTCATTAAAATCGTATGTTATATATATTAGCACATGTATTAGAAAAAATAAGACTGCAGATAATTTATTTTTATTTATTTATTTATTAAATAAAAAAATAATTTTAATCTTCTGCTACAAATGATCAATTTTCTTACACTTAGTCTTCATTTATTTTTTTCTATGATAATCAGCATTTTTATAGCACAAAATTAACAATTACAATATCTAAGATATATTAGAAACATACAGATTGTGTGAAAATCTGTTACAAACAACTTTGGAAAATTTCAACGTAAGGCTTACGACACATTGGTTTTCTCTACAATTCTCATTATAAAAGGGAAAAGGAGCTGTTCTTTTTGTGACTCATCTATAAAAACTTCTTCTGTATCGCTCTGCAATTCATATTTACTTTCATGGTCCGCTGCTTCACAGTCGGTTTCCTCACAGAGAAGCTCGTCGTCGCTTTGCATAAGGCTGGCCAGGATATGGTCTTCGTCCAAGTTTCTGCTACCCCATTATGTTATATTTTTGCTTCAATATCTATATAAGCAAACTGATAATATAAGTAATGAAATACAGTTATAGAAAGATTAAAATAAATAAAAAGAATAGACAAGTCAAAATCTTGAAAGTCACTTATAAGATAATCATGCGTAATTTTGACGCACTTGGTCGTTATATTTCAAAATCGGTTACACATACCTTATTGACTCGTGCACATTACGGTAGCCCCCAATGACTAATGAGATGTCCTAAACGCACAGCTATGGATTCGCGCTATTTAGAAAGACAGAGCTAAATTTCGAAAACGCATGCGTAAATTTTACGCAGACTATCTTTCTAGGGTTAAAAGGCTTATAGTTCACGCTTACTTTTTTATTTGAATGAATGTGATTTTATGTTACGCTTCTTAAATAAAACATGAATACGCGCACAATTCACTGCTTTGTTTGAAGGCTGTATAATTCCCACCATTACTTGAAAACCAATCAAATTATTCGTTTAAAACCTTGTTAACAAGCCAAACGTGAGGTATTTTTTACTCCACCTTGACGTGACGCATGGTGACATGACTCACTAAGTTTATGTACTTTTTCCGTCAGTGAGACCCAGATGTTTTGTTGACACTCTTATCAAATTATCAGTAGTCGCTTCCCGTGCGGTACGAGCTGCACATAACTTTGGTTTCTAATTTACAGCATGTCAGTAGGCCACCGACCGAAAATTCGGACGTTCATTTATTTTTGTGAATGTGTAATGAATGAGTCATTTACGATTGTGAACTTGTGATGCATCTATGTAGGTTTGTATTATTTGTTAGTACTTCCGTAACTTCAACAAAATTGTTCAAACTAAATAACGCAAGCGATGCCAAAATTCTCCTTTAAGATAAGATTCCTGATAATTTTCTATAAGGAAAATACTAATTATTTTGCACAAACTGCATGCTTTTGTTCTTATTGATATTTTTATCAATGTAAACTGATTAACTGATGATAGTAGGTACTTAGTAAAGTCTATAAAATATTAAGAAGACTAGGGAAGATCATTATACCTACCTACATACTTCTTAGATGATATTCAAACAAAGACTGTTTGAGCACACCTTGTTAATTCAAAACTGGTTACCTATGTCCAAATATTAAATGTCATCATACATTGAATATTATAAGTAGGTATGTTCAAATACATCGGACTAGGTACCTATCTACACTTATTTAAAATTATAAAGAGGAAAAAATTGTATTTTTGTTTGTTTGTAATGGATAAACTAAAATAACTACATGACCGATTTTAAAAATTCTTTCACCCTTTCAAACTACATTATCTGCAAGTAACCTACCTCCCCGGCATTGGTTGCGGCCATGCTGCAGGGCGAGACGGAGTGGGAAGCGGTCTCCTCCTGCGAAGCAGTAATGCTCGTGAAGGAGGAGGCGGGCCGCTTGAGAGAGAGGACAGCGTCCTCCCTCCGCTCCAACCGCAGTGGTAGGCGCCCGCGGCGTCGGACGTCAGCAGACGATCTCCGGCCATGGTAGGCGCGGGGATGCGGGCAGCGAGTAAAGGGCAACTCGCTGCTCGACCATGGACCATGCCCGGGTCGACGGCGCGTTGTGTCCCACGCGCGCCTCAAAGAGCGTCAGCATAATGACGGGGCCCCCCTCTCAGAGATAAAGGGCTATTGAAGGACACCGTGGATTTTAGTCAGTAGAAGTCTGACAGTCCCTCCCGCTCTGCCCGGGGTATGAGGACTCATTTGAAGATTTTACCACGTTAAGAAAAAAAAAAAAGTAACATACCTCGGCTATATTTTAATACGCGCGGACGAAGTCGCGGGCGAAGTGCTAGCAATAAATAAAATACTAATGAAAGTGATCGCTCAGTGCCTCGCATTTCGACAATCATTAATTTAAAAAAAAAATCTGTGTAAGTACTAAAGATAAATAGATTCATATGTAGGTTTGAAAGAATAATAGTTTCGTACTACTATAGGTCTTGTACCTACTCGTTTTTAGTCATTATCTATTTCACGCAGTGGCTCTCCATAAGAGGTTATAATTTATAATGTCTAACAACAGTACCGATGCGATGTACCCATGTGATTATCAAAATACAAAATTAGTAGACACTGTATCTAAAAACCCTCATGTTAAAACTGTTTCACGGTCGCAATAATTTTGTCATTGCATTTTTATGTAGGTACGGCAATCAATATATTAATTGATGTAATATAAATCATCGTTTATATACATACCATCATCATTATGTAATGTTTATTTACCTACTTATCACCGTCAGATTTCGTAATCGGCCGTTAGCGAATGCGACTGTCCTGAAAATGTTGTGAAAATAATTTTATTCTGATTCTGTCTGACCAACGGGTAACACAGCATTTTATTTTCAGTGCGAAGGTTACTGAGTGACGCTGAGATCACAGCATTTTTTATGATAAAGCGTGAATTATCATTCATTAATCATTACGTCGGCGTTTCTATTAGACCGCATAAATGGTGGCATTGGAATCAAATTAGAAAATTAAAAGTTAAAAACAAAGTGTTAAAACCACGAAACGTTTCCTCAAGCGATAAATAAAGATTTGGGTAGGTCAGAATAAGATAATAAGTTTACTCAAAAATGCATGTAATGTGGTCATTATTTTGACAACCTTGTTTGAGCAAAGTCGCCTTTGCCGGAGTGTTTCAAGGAGCGGCCAGTAATGTTTTTGCTGGCCGCTCTACAGGTCGGTAATACATTGCCGGCCGCTATTTTGACGTTTCAACGTTTTAAAAAGACAAATGCAAAAAGATTTTATTTAAAACAAAGCTGTTTGTATATAAAGAGGTAGGCACAAAAAGATTGTATTCCATATTAAAAATACAAAGAAGTAACAAAAGCGCGGTTCAGCGAAATTTTAATTTTTATTTAGTGACTTTTTTTTTGCTTTAAGTAAGTGAAGAAAATATACCTAACAGTCAAACACCGCATTAAAATTATCGCAAACTATTAGTAAGTAATATGAAACCCGGAAACCCGGTGTTGAATTTTAGTAACTGTACTTTTCATATTGTTATTTTAATTAATTTTCTAGTTAATACCTATATGTATTTTATTTAAATCACTTGCTGGTTTTATTTAGGTTAGGTACTTGCATTTTTGAGTAAAGCACTATACAAGCCTTGGCCCATTATGACTCTTCGCTGGTCACGCTATGATTGCCTCGAGCTAGCCTAGCTACGCTCTAGGCCTTCCAGCTTGGCCATCATGCAGCCCTTGCTGTCCTCACTGTAAAGGCCTCGGCCTCCGGCCTCGGCCTTTATCTCAGCTCGTCCATCAAGTGGTGCATGCTGACCGCGCTGTGTCGGCCTGGAGCTGCGCTAGGCTGCGCTGTCGGCCATCATCAGTGCGACCAGCAAAGTAGCCATTATAGGCCGCGGCAGTAATGTACTAATATCATATTCTGACATAGGTAACTTCCCAAATCTTAACCTATACTTACTTAACTGATTAACTCCTTCCACATTTCATTGACTAATAACGAATCTGATATAATTCTTATACATATAATCTATGGTGACTGGTAATTAGTGTACGATACTTAAACACGTGATTGTGCTCATGATAACCAACAACTTTTACTATGGGAAAAATCTGAAAACTCGAAAAAAAAATCAGCTGTTCAGTACATTTATGTTTGCTTAATGTACTGATCAGCTGATATTTTTTTCACGATTTCGACTTTGCTCTCATAATAAAAATTGTTTGTTATCATGAGCACAATCACGTGTTTAAGTATCGTAAATTAATTACCGGTCACCCCATATATGTACATCTTGTCATGTACTTAGAAAAATAATAATCTAAAAACATTGAGCAAAGCGGAAAATGTCAACTTCCTCGTCACATCCTGGTTCCTGGATGACTTAATTTCACAAGGTGTTTTCCCTGTACTTGTCACATCTATCTATTAATCTAAACTGAAATAAAAATTAATGTCTATCTAGCTGTATAATATAAACCTTGTCGTTTTTTTCGCTTTGCCTTTTCTTCTTCAATAAATTGTACTCGCGCTAAGCCGGGGCAGATAATTATGTAGAGCTAGTTTTGATAAAAAAAAAATAGTATACAAGTGCTGAAAACTATGACATAAGCAAATCGCTTTTAGTGGTCGGATTTATCTATGGTATACATACTTATCTATTTATGTATATTAATCTATACTTATCGAGCGAGGAAACAAAATCGATAATGAATCTTTATTAGCGATCAATGATATATTAATTACTTACCTTACCTTGTGTACATACCTTAAGCACAGTATAGAAATCATACAGTAGGACGACGCCTTTGATCTCGGGTAAAATGCCGACATCGTCTAGACAGTTATGCATCGGCCAGGGTTGTCACAAGTAAAGAATATTTATGAAATTATTTATTTATTGCAGATCAGCATGGATGGCAGAATTATAATGAAAACAATATTAAACACTTATATAATAATGAAAACAAGTTTTAACCCCCTCTTTACTGCATGTATTATTAAGAAGTTGAATGAAAATAAAAAATGCAGATAAGACGTATACTAAGAGATTTAAAAATTGAACTGATGCATTTGATAAATAGTTACTATGCGACACTGACGACGTGGACTGCGATTTTTTTTTAATTTTAACTTCCATTTAAATAAATATCATAAATACAATACAAATTAATAAATAATAAGTATATTCTAACCGAAAGGGTACTTACATACATGTGAAAAAAAAATTGCTACAGACTACCAAAATGAACAACTTTTACTATAGGACCAACTCGAGACAGATTTAAGTTATTTAGATGGCATTTCGTAACCAGCACCCCAATTTATCACGGAATTGGCGTAATACATTTAAATTGACGCCCGCCATCTTCGATTTCAAAAAGAATGACTTTTTCGTTACAAGCACCCCAATTAACCTCGAAATTGACACCCATATCAAATTCTAAAGAAAAAATGACGTCCGCCATCTTGGATTTCAAAAAGAATAGCTTTTTCGTAACAAGCACCCCAATTAACCTCGAAATTGACACCCATATCAAATTCTAAGGAAAAAATTACGTCCGCCATCTTGGATTTCAAAAAGAATGGCTTTTTCGTTACAAGCACCCCAATTAACCTCGAAATTGACACCCATATCAAATTCTAAGAAAAAAACGGCGTCCGCCATCTTGGATTTCAAAAAGAATGGCTTTTTCGTTACAAGCACCCCAATTAACCTCGAAATTGACACCCATATCAAATTCTAAGGAAAAAATGACGTCCGCCATCTTGGATTACAAAAAGAATGGCTTTTTCGTAACAAGCACCCCAAATAACCTAGAAATTGACACACATATCAAATTATAAGAAAATGACCTCCGCCATCTTGGATTTCAAAAAGGATGGCTTTTTTGTAACAAGGACCCCTAATAAACACAAAATTGATACCCGTACTTGGTAAATTAAAATACGTGCGCCATCTCGAAATTCACCCTTGGTAATTAATAAAAAAAGTCCACCATCTTGTCATGGGACATACAAATTATAACACAGTCATATAAATATAATATTAGTAGAATTTCCAAACAGATGCCCTGTGCAATAACCTATTAAAAAAAAAGGCGTGCGCGGGTCGGCCATTTTAAATGAACAAATAAAAATAAATACGCACGTCACACGCGATAGCCCTGAATGATAGAGCCCAACATAGTAACATCGTTTTGTTCCCAAGTTGGGCTCGGCTTACCCGCGTCTCACCTCTCACACCCCGCACGATTGCCCTGTCTAGACGTCTTCGTCGGACGACTGTAGGATTATTAGACTGTGCCTTAAGTTAGACATATGTATTCTTCTAAACTATAAACGATCTGTTATTATAACATATGTAGGTAATTCTTCAAAAACATCAAGAGTCACCTTGTACTATTATGATTATACGTAAAACATAGGCTACTGAATAATACCCCTACAAGTTCAACCTCCCACAAAAACTTATTGATTAAACATGAAACAGCAACCTGGCACTGAAATTGGTACACCAACACAGTCGTTCTCGATATACTTAGGTAGCTACCTACCTAACTACATAATGGCTATCAATTTAGGTGCATGTTGATTGCGTTTAGTCACGCGAACTAACACCGTAGCGTTAATATTGTACGACTGGCACTAATTACTATCAACAGTTAAGTGTCCACGATAATTTCGCTAATTAAAGTATGATGGTCATTAGGTGTAAAGTACTAAATAGACGCTTGTTTACTTTGTACGTCGTAAAATAAAACCTATTAAACCGAGCAAGTAGGTACGTACACAGACTACTAAGAGATACTAGGTACGTATTATTTACTACCCATTGCTCTTATTGGAAAAATATGCGTAGAGGCCGTTTTGACACTATTGTAATAGCAAAAAATAGAGAAAGTAGAGTCCATATTTAATTACTGCTCTCGACTTTCAGCTTCGTCTTATAAAAGTCCAGGAAAGACTGAGGCTGAGGACAGTACTGAAGCTGGAACACCTGAAATACATAGACAAACAGGTTTTTCATTAAAATTAAAAGTTACTGCGCAAGGTTCGATAGAAATGTTTTGGTAATTTTAACCAGCTCTTTATGCCTTTTTTGTTGCTACCTTTCAAAAATTCTAAGTTAAAAAAGAGAACACAGAAAAAACTCTGTAACCAAAAAACTGCTTAAATAAGTACACCACAACGCTTTTTTAAGCTTTGTGGTAAGTATACCTACTTAGGCCCGGTTTCCATCAAAGCGGAGAGGAGATGTGTTGTCTCCGCTTTCGTGGAAATCAGGCCTCAAGTTGGAAGAATAAATAACTCTGCGCAGGAACCAGGGAGTATCCCATCGGTAACTGTGATAACCAAGTAGATTAAAGGCTCAATGTTGTTCGATGTCAACATTTTGGACATTTATAAAGGAGGTCCGATACTTTTGTGATGGACTTCACGTTTAGTTCCTACACGAAGTAACGATAATCAAGATGACAATTTATGTTCAATAATCTGTCAGTAATATTACAAATTGCCCTACGTGCTCCTGTAAAGGACCAACTTTGGGGTAAATTGCCTTCCTTGTGAGCCGTTAGAGGTGTTTATCCAACCAAGGAAAATAGAAAAAACAGGGTGCTCTTCACACATGGTCTAAGTGCACGCGTTTTCCTAATGTAGATGTACCTATATAGGGAGCACATATAAAAATGTTGTCCTTAGTTGTAGACGGCTCCTACACATTTCTATGCATTACTGTAGCAACAAAATCTTGACCCCCCTTAGACGAGGCCCAAGGCTTTGTTTGTACTTTATTTAAAATGCAAGGCACACAGCATCAAATATTGCATGTAATTAAAACCAAGGTTCATACATTAGGTATGTTTAATCAATGTTAAGTATTAGAAAATTCTTAGTTTAGAAATGTGAATGTGTGTTAGATTTACGTAAAAGCATTGTTTAAATTTCTGCTTTTACCTATGGGTTATACATCCCTGCCGTTTCGCGATGGACTTGATAAATGCACTCACGTCGTCGGTATTCGTAGTCAACATCCTGTACCACCACTACACACCACCTATCACCTATATTAGGCAGTGTATTATTAAAAAATCCCTGACACCAATTAAGGCAAAGCCATGCCCAATGACCTCACCTCGTTATTCTGTACCCAGACATCTTTGGAGTGAATTCGTGCATCGTTTCTTAATTACTTTGACTCACAAAGTAAGCTATTGAATCATTGAACAAATAAACCTCCTTGGCGCAAGCCGCAGTAAAAAATAAGGTGCACTAGCTGCTCATTGTACCTATTTATTGCTTTTAACCTTGTCGGTGTAAATAAAGTGCTGGATAAATATCTAATTCAAATACCAACTTGGAAATAACTTTTCATGTTCAAGTAACAGCAGTAATCATCGGGTTAGTTTGTGAAAACTTGTGCTGAAAACCTATGATGTTTTCGAAACTATTAGAACATAAAATTGATAACTAATAAAAATATGCTAAACATATTGACCTTCTAATGAATGTTCGAAAAGTTAATTGGTACGAACTTAACAAGGCGAGGTCTTGTTTACTGGTAGACATTTCTAATAGTCCCTCTATTAAAATTGCCTACTGGAACACCTACATTTAGACTATATTATGGACAAACTTTCCCGAAAAACATGGAAAAATTATTTACGTTTCTTGTGTTTGCATTAAAATGTTTTTGGCTGTAACTGCGACAAGATTCTCTGCCTGTCGCGTCACTTTATCACTTTGTATACCTACTAGATTAGACGAGTATCTACGAACGTTTAGGCTTCGATAAAGGCGTCAAATAGGCGTGATGACAGCATAAGTAAATTGTAAATCTAATTTTTACGCCGGTTAAAGTTTTGAAAAATAATGACAAAGAAAAAACTCGAGAGTGGTCGTAGGTCACGATTCACAGTCCTAGTAAGAATTGTACCTAGGAGTGAAGTATTGCTAATTTTAAAAGCATCTCATAGTTAACTTTGGCTTACACAAAAGGAAAAATACGGGTCAAATGTTTTTTAATAATCTAACTTACGAACAAATAGAGTTTTTCAGTAATCTTGCCCATTTTATGGCTACCTTAATATCACTCGCCCAAAGTCTTATAAAGAAAAGAAATAGAGTTTTTTCTGTAGGAACTTCCGAGGAAACTGAAAACGTCATGTTCTACGTAATACAGTTTCCAGTCGTAGATGATAAAAATATCTATAACAAGGTTAATATGGCCTATAAAAGCTTGTTTTATTTCAGTCTCAACTGGCGGAGGCGCGGGATGTTAAGTTTACGCAAACCCTAACAGAACCCTTGAGCATCGGAACGCTCATCATATGCACTGGGACGCCCAGCGACGATTTAGCTTGGTAACTTTCAAAATTAAATTCCTACATTTACTATATGTACTCTTGATACTAGCTACGTTCGAGTTTTGGGTAAATTCGGGCTTCGCAGAGACTCACTTATACTTATCTTGTGACACACTCTTTCTAAGGGATCGTCCACACCAAACGTATTGTCCGCCGCCGACTGTGAATACCTATACTCACTGTTTGTATAGTCGATTCGGTCGGTTCGGTGTGAACAAGAAGTTAAATATATATTGAAAAACAATAAACTGCGTAACGCGTGCTCACAGTCGGCGGCGGACAATACGTTTGGTG
This sequence comes from Agrotis segetum, assembly GCA_036375495.1. Classification (NCBI taxonomy): domain Eukaryota; kingdom Metazoa; phylum Arthropoda; class Insecta; order Lepidoptera; family Noctuidae; genus Agrotis; species Agrotis segetum. The sequence continues at coordinate 382,280 of JAQSVV010000269.1, read as the reverse complement.
TGGACGATCCCTAAAATCCAAACTTACATAATAATATAAATACCAAAGATTGTGAGAATGGAGGGATGTTTGCTACTCTTTCACACAAAAGCTATTGAACGATATTTATCTAATTTATCTAAGACCTTGTTCAGAAACGGCGAATTCGTTGCGAAATTTTACACATTTTATCTCAGATATACGTTATTATACGTTCCTGTGGAATGATTTTCGACTTAAACGCAGACGAAGCCGGCAACGGTACCTAGTCAGTAATATTTACAGCCATGTGGTCGTAAATATTACTAAAAGTTCAAGTGTACCTAAATATACGACTCGATTAACTCGTTAACATACTTCATGCACATTCATACATTCATCTGGTCTCGACGTTCACTGCATTAAATTTAGTGAATAGTTGCCAAAATTCGGCAATAAATGACAACGTCCGCAGTGTTCTCCACATTACCATGGTATGGTATGTTATTATTGCTAATACGAAAGTTACTGATTCTGTAATCACAGTCAAGCTTCATAAACAACTCTACTTAATGTTCCGATTTTTTTATTATCTTCTCAATAATTATTATTGATTCTCTGATGATGCCCTGATAAAGTAATAAATAATTGGGTATTACCTTTTGCAGGCGTTCGTTACCTATACAAACCTGTAGTTCCTATTCTCAAAGCAAAAACTATGATTTGTTTTTACTGGTTTTTCATCATTATGTTCTAAAAAAGCATAAAGTTTAATATCTATTGGAAGCGCATCGACAAGTTCATCGAGGAGTAGTTTAGAGAAGCTGGCTTGGCTCTGTAGTAGCTAACTTTACCAGCACTTAATTATTTTATCTGAATAATATATCAAAGAACTGTCTGTACTAGGTTTGCAATAAACATAGGAAGTGGAGACAATGACTCGGGGCGCTTCGAGATCGCCGTGCACTTCAACGTTCGTCTTCCACAGCGGTATGTGGTGCGGAATACGCGGCGACACAACAAATGGGGAGTTGAGGAAACTACTTCATTCAGGTAAAAATCAAAATAACATTATATACATCAAGAACTTTTGTTATAGCTAACAATAAGCAATTATAGTTCTTATCAGCAATATTTCTTGTTACCTACTACTTATAACAGCACCTTATGTGCAGCTAAAAGTTACTACAGCATAGCAACTATAAGAGTTTGGTAACACCACGCTCAAAATTAATGTCCAACTTATGCCCAGGCTACACGAGGCTAGTTTTTCAAGCTAGGATAGCAAGCTAGTTTTCTTTTAAACTGTCTTGGCTAACTGTCCTGGCTTGGAATAAGCTAGTTCTGTTTACATGTGGCTGTATTCTTTTCAGCTAGTATTACCGCATATATCGTCAGTTCCCAAAAAATGTGTCATTAAAATCATAGTATTTTATTTCAGAGTATTTCCTTTTAAAACAGATCAACCATTTACGATAGAGATTTTAATTGACGAAAAGATGACTTTATGGGCCATTGACGGGATACCATATTGCACGTACGCTCATAGGATCCCCAGCCCATTGAACGCGGAGTGGGTGCAAGTTACAGGCATTAGAGACGTGGCACTGAAAATTCAGAAGACTGATATATTTCCCACATTAGCTCCAGTCCCACATGAAGTAAGTCGAATAAAGAAAAGTTCTCCTGTAGTACAGTAAAAATTGAATATCCCTTTGAATCCCTATCCCCTATCCCCTATTGAATACCTGCTGTCCAGTCATGATGCAATATTACTTTTATTTTTAATTTTTACCAATCATTTTAATTATTCTGAGATAATGTAATATTTCTAATTTCAGGTACCCTTTAGGGCTAATATAGACTTCACACCAGAAATCGAAGAGCCTGATTGGCAAACGAGCATCCTAGCGTCGTTACCGAGAGGCATTAACGAAGGACAAGCGCTTGTTATCTACGGAAGGTAAGCACAAAGTACTTGTACAAAAACCCGGATGGTACCGTCGACAGCCCGGAACTTGCGGCGGGAGACGCCCGCGACGGCGGGCGTCGCGAGACGTCGCGTCGTAGGGCATACGTGCAGTGAGTAATGGGTGACTTGCCGTCCGGTCTTGGACCCGCGTGTCGGCGCGCCGGCGCGTCTTGTGATCCACAAACGCCTCTAGGAGCTGTCAGCAATTTGTCAGTCGGGAGCAGGGTAGGGTGCCCTAAGCGGAAGAACTTATTTGATCATTAGGTATACCATGTAAAAAAGGCATCTTCTGACCCGCATTATGTTCGTCACAGATTACTGTGACGAAAATAATGCGGATCTGAATAGTGCAAGAGCGAGGTCGAAGTTTTTTAAAACACTTCACCTCGGTTTGAACGTTGCGCTGGCTTCGAATATTGATAGATCATATTGATGGTTTATTTTATTTGATGATATTTTAAGGTAGTGCATTGATAATTTTAAATTAGGGCACACCGCACTGTAGTAGACGCCCATTATGACGGAGCGGACGTCGCAGGACGATCTCCGGCCACAGCAGGCGAGGGGGGCGAGCAATGGGGGACTCGCTGTCTGGACATGGACCATACCGGGTCGACGGCGCGTTGTGTTCCACGATGACGGGGTCCCCCTCAGAGTGCTAAAGCCTGCCGGGGTCGCGAGAATTACGACCTACCGTGACCCCTGAACGTACAGGGCTATTCAAGGACACCATCGATTTGAGTCCGTAGAAGTCTGACAGTCCCTCCTACCCTAGCCTGGGTGGGAGAACTCATTTGATGATTTTACCACGCTAAAAAGAAAGGGCATACCCCACTATGCCCAAAACCCTCGCATTGTCTATGGCCCTGGCTGAGATCAGACATATTATATCATCTGAACAAAACATTAGGCGAAACCAAACACAAAAGAAAATATTTTTATGGGTGTACGAGAAATGTGGAAGATCGATGGTTTTCAGTTGATCCCGTCCGCATCACAACGCCTGGTTGTTGGCTGACGGCCAATGTTATTCGGCTGCCCATATAGGTTTCACTTACATTGTTTTCATTGAAATATACATACAGTAGGTAAATATAATGGCAATGTAAATATGTGATACACAATACAATACAATACCATACTTACGTTACCATATACATAGTTTTAGTTTCCGACTATCGATACATTAAATGGAAAATGTACAGGGTGAATTTTTCAATTGGGCGTGGATGGCTATATTCGAAACTATGAGAAATATCGAAAAACGTTGAAAGGAGTCTCGAGGCCGACTTTGACGAAAACTAAAACTGCATCATTGGATTTTAGAAAAATCAATAATTCTGGCCGGGAATCGAACCCGCTGTTTTTGGAAAAAAAAACACACCCTGTATTATTATTCCATTCGATAGTGTTGTATGTGTGTGTGTGCGTGTGTGTTCTACTGAGCCAAAATTAATTCAAAATTATAAAATTTCGTTGTTTTCAATGTTTTACTGGATTTCACGTCTTAGATTCCCATTGCCGTCGATAAGACCCCTCTTTGAGGAGTGGCTGGATAGTCGTCACGGCGTCCTGACCTACCGGATGACGCAGGTCCTCAGCGGACACTGAAGTTTCGGGAGGTACCTGTGTCTGATGAGGAAGGAGGAAACGCCTGGGTGTCATCACTGCGGGGATCGCCCGGAGGACATGGTGGAGCATACGGTACAGGACTGCCCCACTTGGGCAGAGCACCGCCGTGTCCTCACGGCTGCGATAGGCGGAGATATCTCGCGTCGGGCATTGGTCTGAGCCATGCTGCGGGGCGAGACGGAGTGGGAAGTTGTCGCCTCCTTCTGCGAAGCAGTCATGCTCGCGAAAGAGAAGGCGGTGGCTGCGTGCGGAAGAGGACAGCGTCCTCCTTCCACCCCAGCCGCAGTGGTAGACGCCCACGACGCCGGACGTCGGCAGACGATCTCCGGTCACCGTAGGCGCGGGCATGCGGGCGGCGAGTAATGGGCGACTCGCTGTACGACCACGGACCATGCCCGGGTCGATGGCGTGTTGTGTTCCACGCGCGCCTCATAGAGCGTCACCATATATTTACAACGACGAGGGGCCCCCCTTTAGAGGGCCAAAGCCTACCGGGGTCGCGGGAGACACGTATACTGCGACTGGGGTTTGTACCCGTGGTCATCACCATGGCAGTCAACGCTTAATCAAACTGAGCTATTTAGACTTAGTCTTTGGATCTAGAGTAAATTAAAATCAGTACCACTTTCTTATTGCAGACTTCGCCCTCTCCTCCAGTCATTCATAATAGACCTGATGGATAGTCCTCGCGAATGGCCGCGACCCAACATAATGATACGTGTGAACTTGCACGCCTACTACGATGCTCAGCACGAGAGGCAGCTTGTCGTACTCAATTCGTGGTACGGCTCCTGGGGAATCGAGCGGCGCCAACGGACGGCGAAGTTTGTACCTGGGACTTACGTAAGTCACATTCAGAGGCTCTACCATGACTTTTCCAGTTTTTGTGACGTAGACTGAAACTTTGATGTTCATCATCATCACCCTCTATTATTTTCCTACTGCTGGGTCACAAGGCCTCCTTTCTGTGAGAGGGAATGGGCCACAACCCAACACGCGGGCCCAGTGCGGGTTGGTAGATGTCACATGTCTTTGAATTTGATTGTTCTTGGACATGACGGTTTCTTTACGATGTTTTCCTTCACCGAGAGGATTTCCTTTTGAGAGTAGTGGTGATGAAATAAATTAGACAAAGTAATGCGCCAGCTTAGAATCGAATCCATGACCTACGACTTGTGAGTCGGGGCTGATACCACTGGCCACCACTGCTCTCTTTGATGTTAGTTTGATGGAAAAATAGTTTAAAAACAAAGAACGCAGTAAAGATTTCAAATACGCTGTAAATAAAATATACGTACAGAAATCATGTGATAAGGCTTCTATGGTCAAGCAGGTATTTAACCGAGAGGCAAATCGTATCCTCGGGTTATGAGCTTTTATAATTTTATTGCGTCTTTGAGTTTTTTTATTGTGTTTAATAATAATAATAATAATAATTGCTTTATTGAACAACGAAAGTACAAGCCCTGCCTCCTGAACTAGGTTGTTAGCCTGTATCTCAGGAGACAGTTAATAGAAAGATCATTTATTTCATAACAAACTGTTTTTTCTTTCGCTGTAATTAAAAAGTTAAATACAAAATCATGTTTGAACCCAAAAAACCTACCAAGGGAAAACTCGTACAGTAATTTTACTATCCATATCGTCTCATAAAATTCTACTCTTCTAACATGACCATCGATGACAACGAGCAACGACGATTGAAACTCGCAAATAATTGTATTTATGTCACCTTCCAGACAAGGATTCGGATAGTTCGTCAGACGACAAATTGGGCGATATACGCTGATGACTTAATGATTGGCGAGCTGGACTTCCGAGGATCAGCACAGGGCGTGCGCGCAGTGCGCATTCAAGGCGACCTCTACACTGAAAAGTTGTACTTGTGTCCCGGCTCAAGCTCACCTATAAGGGATTGAATCAACTGTAAAGCTGAAAACTTAATTATCGGACGCGTGCGTCAGCCGCGGCCGAGGGACGCGGCTTAGCAGTCTGAACGGTAGTTCGGACGATAGCGGGCCAGATTCTGTTCGGGCGTCCGAACGCTCAAGGTCACGTCCGTGTCTTACGACCGACAGTTTGCACAGTGTTAAGTGTAGTATTAAATGTACTGGCTAGATAATGAATAAGCCGCGTCCCTGAGCCGCGGCTGACGGACGCGTCCGATAATTATAGTTTGTTCGCAGCTTATCCTTGACAGGCTAACGAGCGAATCCTGTGTACAGGAATTTGGTGCATGTGTTAAAGCACATTAAATATTAGCCAAGAGATAACTTCGCATCAAAAATAAGGTCTGCTTGGTTGACGATTCTAATGGGGAAGGCAAGTGTCAAAGTGACAAGTGACAGTTTGGTCCCCAAAGAACTGTCAAATCAAAGGAATTTTCAGAAAAAAAACCGATTTATTGATGTAAAATGACTAGATGTTGTGTAATAAGCTGTAAAAATGATGGAACATACAAATTTCCGACAATTCACTCTATCAAGAAATAATGGGTAGCTGCTGTGACTGCTGTGAGAACAAAAATTGTATTATTAATTTCGAAAAGCTATTAACTCTCGCTTTAGCCGAGAGATTGAGTTTGAATAATATGATTAATATTGACTTTAAGATGTCTAGATATATAACTTGAAAATGATATTTGTATTTATTAAAAAAATACCAAAGTAGGTAGGTACAATCAATAGCGTGATCTAACATTTTAAGTCAGTCTAAACCTTGAGAAGCAATTTGGAGTCAATTGAGAAATAGGACTTATATAAAGGTAATAAAATAGGACTTATATATAGGTACCGATCGTATTACTAGATAATCTTTATAAAGATACATTTTTACGACGAATGCCCAAAAAAGGAGTGCGAGGAGTTCTAGCGCCTGTAATAATCCTACCTATCCGGGAGGTCAAAAATCGACTTAGTTTTGTTATACACTGTTGAGAGTTTATACTTATTTATTACAAAAATGTTGATTTGTTTTAGAATATCTAAGTTTTATTTTTCCTGTTGTTATAACAAGGTTAAGATACCACTATTAAAGAATAATCAGACGTAATAAATATTTCAACAAACTCTATGATAACACTGAAACTCTAACTATTTGATGTCAATTTTTTAAGTTATGTAATTATAAGTTTAGATTTCCATTTACTAATAATTATGTATGATAATAAAATACCTTATTAATTTTTTTTATTCTTTTTAGAGATCTTATAATATGATTTTTGACTTTAAGATTTTAGATAAAAACTTGAAAATGATATTTGAATTTCTTTAAAAAACCCAAAGTAGGTAACAATCAATAGCGTGATTTAAGCATTTAAGTCAGTATACCTAGAGAACGCAATAGTCAGTTGAGAAATAGAACATATCCAGGTATCGACAATTTAGATAATCTTTATGATAAAACGGTGTTTCTAAAAGGACTGCGAGGAGTTTAGGCGTCTGTATAATACCATCGAATTAAAAATCGACTTTTTTGTTATACACTGTTGAAATACTCATAAATACAAAAATTTTTTGGTTTATAAATATCGTAAGTTCTAGTCATCCTGTTGATACATGGTTAAGATACCTGCTTTTGAATAATCAGACGTAATAAATATTTCAACAAACTCTATGATAACACTGAAACTCTAACTATTTATAAGTAATTTAACTGAACGTTAGACTGCCAATAAATAATACTCGATACTAAAAGGCCATTTCATGAATTTTGGTGATTATTTCATAATAAACGCACTACTATGATATTTCTGGGAAATCTACTATATTACCAATAAAAATCAAGTGATAGTTTAAATTTCAAAAAACCGCTAACATCGTTGATCCTGTAATCGTTCTGGTCATATGACATGTGTGACGTCATACGCAAGTAAATAAATCTAGAAACATGGCAGCTGAAGTGAATTTTTATATGTATAAATGGTGGATACTGCTGCAGTTTAAAAAACTGTTTGTATCTAATCCAATGAATGCCAAAAGACGAAAAATGATGTTAAAATTAGATAAATGATTTATGAAAAATCTATTCACAAATAACACACAGTCCATTAAAACACCCAAAGACAAAGAACACGAACATTCGATTAAAATAATCGCTCGAGGCAGCTATGCCTACTATTGTGTGTGACGACATCGTCACAGATAAAATATTTTTCTTCATTCTTAAAAACTACAGCGTATTTGCTTTGAAGAATATTATCTATATTTTGTTTATAGCATTTTATAACTGTAAGTAAATTCTACTAAACCACTAGAAAAAAGCCCCAGCCACTAAAAGCAATATTACGCTACTAAAAGAGGAGTCAAAACCAACAATTTTAATTAGTGAAAAATCCACTAAGTTGGCAACACTACAAAATGCGTGCGGTGACTGCGGAGACTGCGGTGCGGCTCAGTGTGCGAGGCCATTAACAAAATGCGATGAGTGCGGGTACTGCGGAGACTGCGTGCGGCTCAATGTGCGTTCACCTTTTATATTGTGGTCAAATAGCCTATGGTTTTATATCATTTCGTATCCCCCTATGTTGACCTAGTTTTTTTTCTTCCTGTAATAATTACAAATATCCAATAAAAATTACAATTTGAAACAAATACCTGTTTTCGTTTATTTTTTGTTTGAAAAGAGAAATGTTTTACCGGCTGACCATTTCTAAGATAGTAAGATGCATAAATCCTGATCAGCATTAAAAAGATGTGGGTTCTACTAAGCAAGGTATAAGGTCTATTTTTTGTCCAAAACACGTCATAATAAATAGGTTTAGAGGTAGGTACGAACGACAAACGTCGAAATCCAAGTGAGGTTGCAGCATTCTAAGGTGTATTATTCTCCATAAAAACAGCCTTGGGAGAGCGCGTCCGTGAGGTAGAAAATATCATCTTCCTATGTTCCGCAATGTTCACCACACGATCCAGCAGCAATATCATCTTCCTATGTTCCGCGATGTCCACCACACGATCCAGCAACAACCTCATCTTCCTATGATCCGCGATGTTCACCACACGATCCAGCCGCCACGGTAGACGCCCAGCAGGGCTATTGGCTAACTTGACAGTAACTGACCAGCGGTTATCCACTGTACTTGGATGGCTTGATACTTGTTATGAGGCTAAGATGAGGAGCGGGGTGCCTCAAGAGCGTTACCCCGGCCACTCACATGCGCGCAAAGGTTCGTACATTGTACGAATCTTTGCGCGCATGTGGAGGGCCGTCAGACATACATTCGCGAACTTCGCATATTTGCAAATGGGTTCGCATACTCTATGATCAAATTAAAACTAATAACTTTAAACTAAGGACCAAAATTTAACGGTGTATGAATAGGTACTTATACTGATCAGTATTTCCTCACACAAAATATAACAACGACACGACCGTTTGCTTCGCAATCGTGTGCGCAACTGGTCACACGAATGTGTAGGAGACTACGCGAAGGTTCGCGCACATAAAACCGACACAGCTTGGAAAAGCACGAATGCCACGAAAACTTCGCGAAGTCATTCGCAAATGTCGTCCTACACATGCGGAATTCATGCATTCATTGCATTCGCGCGAATGTGAGTGGCCGGGGTTAGAATAGTTGATTTTAAAAGCGTGAGTAGTAAGGCAAGGCTGTGGGAAAAGACAGAGCTATACAAGTCGTCTAGCGCCATCTCGTACCCTAAGTGGAACTATTCACGCTCTCAGTCGTCATGGTAGGTCACCAGGGTACTGAGACAAACAGACGACGACAGCAGACGACAATCGTTATCGCTCAGCATAAAGGCGCATAAAGTTATAAATCTACTAAAGACTGCTGCGCGATAACGAATTAAACAAAAACGATCTGTGAATTTCAGTAGATTTTCAACTTTACGCGCCGGGGAATAAAGTTGAAAATGTATTAGTGACAGCTGAGGGATAACGATTGTCGTCTGCTGTCGTCGTCTGTTTGTCTATAGGGCCAGGACGTCGGACTTGGCGCGGTGATTTCTGGCCATCGTAAACAGGCTTGTGGGCAGCAAGTGATGGTAAGCTCCTCGCCGCCTCATGAAGGACAAGGCCCTGGTTGACGGCGCGTAATTTTTCACGTGCGCCTCTAGAAGCTTTCTGCAAACTGATGGAGCCCTCCTCGTAGGGCCAAACGCCTACCGGGGTTGCGGGACCTTCTTTAACGGTAACCGGTAACCTGGAACGCAAAAGGCTGCTGGAGGAACATTGAATTTTTGTCAGCAGTAGTCCGACAGTCCCTTACAGGTGATCCAGGGCAGAAAGCATAACCGGTGCACGATTTTTGGCGATGAGCGTGGTTCAGCTAACCATACACACACATGACCAACGAAGGCCAGTAAGATCCATTTGTTGGCGTTCGTTGGGCTGGTGTGTTGGGCATCACTACCTATTATAAAACAAAGTCGCTTTCTCTGTCCCTATGTCCCTTTGTACGCTTAAATCTTTGAAACTACGCAACGGATTTTGATACGGTTTTTTTTAATAGATAGAGTGATTCAAGAGGAAGGTTTATATGTATAATAACATCCATTAAATAGTGGAGAAGTACTGTTATTTTTGAGGTTTCTAATGTGATGTCGTAAATAATTACATTTTTTCCGCTTACATTGCAAACGCAGGCTGAACCCTACGAGTTTTATCAAAATAATGTACTAAGTATTGTACACATTGAAAAGGTCTACAGAAAAGTCCGTGATGGTATATGTCTATCGTCTATCTCTTATGGATAACCCACAATAACATTTTTTTGTCATTTACTTTTTACGACAAATAATGGCTAATTTTCGAAGCGATTTTAACCAATACAGCATTAATCCTTAACCAATTAAATACCTTGAATACATTGTTCATTTAATATAGATCTATATGGCCCTTTACGCCGTATGATTTAAGTGAATATTTTCGAAGATATTACAGATTTAAAAATTGCGGGACGTAGCGTTTGCGGCGGTACCGGCCGGCCACCCGGTGCGGCAAGAGCGACTTTGTTTTATACTATGTAGTGATTCTGTAATATGTTGTAAAAATGTAAAAAAATGTAAAAATTAAATAAGTAAAAATGTAGTGTATGAATTTAGATATTTCAGAGATAGCAGGAAATCTTCATGGTATAGGGAAAAGGGGATTGTTTCACTGGAGGTGTTAATTTTTCGGCCCAACCATGTACCGAGGTACAAATTATTATTAAAATCCCTTCCAATAATTAGTATTTTTAGCAGTATTTAAAATCCTTCAATACTAGATAGAAAAAGATATAAAAGTATATGAAAAAACACTACTTCGCAACGGAACTGCGTTCAAAGAAACGTTTATGACAGCTTCAATCTGTTTCATCTGTCAAAATCACGTCAAAATATGACATCGATGTTTCATTATTTGACAGCTTTTTGACAGTAATGAATATCAACAACAATAGAAAAAAACTATCTAACTAGGTCGGGAACCCTGGCTTTTGGCCGGCAGATAACCAAACGCAAAAAATAATACGAAATGTGAAATAAATGCATTTTTTAAAGTTCTTATTCCCATGATTATTCACAAAATATGTGTACTAGTAATTATAACTTATTTGAAATACATAAATAAATTCTGTAAAGTACATTTTTGGGTTTTCACACGTTTATAAATGAAGTAACGAAACGCTTCATGTCGGAGACGTATGACATTGCTAGATTGAAAATCAATTCTTGGGTTGCAAGTTTTAACATTTTGGATCGACAATTTCATATGGTACAAATGCCCAAATAAATACAACATATTTTTTTTCAAAATCTACGATTTTTTCCCTATAATTTCGTATTTTTGTCCTTGAGGTACACGGCTTGGCCTTAAATGTAGGGAACAAATTAACACCTCCTTTAACGCGTACGGGCCACGGGCATTAATGAATAAATCAAAACTACTGGATCGATTTTAATCACATATGCTATATAATTTATACCCGTGCGAAGCCAGAGCGGGCCGCTATGTTTTTATATACAACGTTCACAGTTTTTCTCTAATTTATTTAATATCAGCATTGCACCCGTGCGAAGCCGGGGCGGGTCGCTAGTTACGTAATAAGACATAATTCTCCATCCATGCTTTAAGTCTATGCTACTCAACGAGATTCAATGGGGATGGCAACTGGGAAACGAATGGAGCTAGTATAGCTAGTTCCAAGCGTCGTCATTGGTTCAAATCTTACAGTAGGGTACTTCAAAATAGTACTACCTCATTGGTCGGATTAGGACCTAGCTATGGTCGCGCCATCTACAATTAGCTTTGACCGGCCTTCCCCATTATCAATAAGGTCAGCGTACACTAATACACCGAACTGCAAAATACTCAACCACTACTACAACCGACGGCATGCTGGCTGGCATGAGAAGTTCTCTTTTTGGAGTTTAAAAAAAAAAGTAGTTTCCAAGAACTCTATAGATGGCGTTGAACTGACGGCGTTACTCTAGGGAAAAGATGTATGCCTTCATTTTTGCACTAAACCACGAGGCACAGACTTCTCTTCTTTTTCTCTTGGGACATTTTCTTTCTGGCGTGGAAAACTCGTAAATTAAAAAGACTGGTAAATGAATATTTTTTTCTTTTATCTTGTTGTTATACAGGGTGACTTTTTTACCACCGTCCAAATTTTTTCTAGGCATTAGGTATCAATCACTAACCCCATTTTTGAAAAAAAATCGATACGTCAAATTGTCATATTAAATCATTTTCTCATCCACTCTGTGTGGTCACTAAGCTAAACGTTAATAATATACACTTGCCGACGCATGAAACGGGCAGAGCACACCCCGCTGACCCCACATCCCGCCCCGCTACACCTGAGCGACACATCACAGCGCGGTGTCCGGATTCATTAACTTTTTATAGATAACATTGAGACGTGATATCTCGATATTTTTGTATTGAGTGATACAAAAAGAAAAAACACGTATTCATTGATTTTTGCCAAAGATTAATATATTAAAATTTGGATGGTGACTAAAAAATCATCCTGTATATTTTCAAAATGCCATTTGTGTGATGTGATGTGACTGACAATGACATGACATGTACTTTTTGTTTTACGATCTCAAAATTACATCCAAGTGAAAAAAATCTAAAAATGACGTGACGTTCCATTCATTGCAGTAACATATCAAGTTCAGCGCCATCTATCCATTGACTAGGGAAAACATAAAAAGAAAAAAGGTTGCACTCCAGGAGTGCCGGTAGAAGTGAAAACTTTTTTGTTACTATGTTTTATTTTTAATTTGAATGACGTCTTACTCATTTTCGATCAGGGTCACGTGACCCTGACGCGAGTTTTAAATTTTTTACCCATTACAGAAAAAGTGTACAACGCCGCTAAAGAAGTTTTCACTTCAAAAATCCCTCATTAGATTTTGGCAGACTCTTCAGTACGGTTGTTTGGGAGTTTTGGGACATAGCAATTATCGGCTTTTTGGCAGGGGAAAAGGAATATGAAGACTACATATTTTAGGCAGATGATACGAAAATAATCAGTACATGGTACATGCTCTAGCTCTATGTCTGATTGACAAAGGGTAAAGAGGACATTGACATTGTCAACTGTCTGTCAGTGTCATTGTGTCATTACAGATAACAGCCATTGTCAATTTGACAGATGTTCAAAATATTTGTAAATATTTCTACCGATTCGTCGATACCTATTTTATTTTGAATTAAAACATTTACATAGATATACTGTACATTTATTTCACTTTAATTAACAAATATAAGGATTACTGAATCTTATATTTTTACTAAAACACTCCCAATAAAACATTATAACGTCTGTGGTAGCTTCATATGTTTGACCTTCTCAAGGTGACCGATATCTCAAACCGGGTTTGAACAGTCAGGGTTGACAGGGTCTTGTGGTTGCACGGGCTTTATTTGATATTGTCCGAGAAAAAATCAAGATGAGCGTACAAAGCGACTCGGACAAGCGGAAGCAAATATCTGTGCGAGGTATTGTTGCCGTTGAAAATGTAACAGAGGTGAAGAAAGCGTTTAATCGTCATGTGCATTACACTCTGGTGAAAGACAGAAATGTTGCGACTCCAAGAGATTACTACTTTGCCTTGGCCCACACCGTGAGGGACCACCTTGTGTCTCGCTGGATTCGAACCCAACAGTACTACTATGAAAAGGATCCCAAGGTAATTACACTTAAAAAGTAAATTAATAATTTGCAATACTTCTATTGGAATACCCACAATAATTTTAAACATTTTGAAAATTTATGATCATAGTATCTTCTATATTACAGCCTTCATTCATAAACATGTATGAACCTAAATAAAAAAACTGACTTTCCTGAATAAAATATTTTAAAATTCCCTTGGGATAATGAAAGTTGTTTACATTATTCACCATTTATTACAAACCAACAATGGTTATTAACATTTAAAATATTACAAGTGTAAAAGTTATACTTTCAACAAATAAATAAGTCACAAACAGAAAAAAATACCTAAACGCCAATCTTCATTTTCTGAACTGAGAATATAATTAACAAATAAAAAATTAATGACTTTTTCTCTTAATTGATTAGTAAATCTTTAATGTATTTGTCTTAGCGCGTCTACTACCTCTCTCTGGAGTACTACATGGGGAGGTCCCTCCAAAACACCATGATCAACCTTGGCATCCAGGGAACTGTAGATGAAGCCCTGTACCAGCTTGGTTTAGACATTGAAGAGCTGGAGGAGCTGGAAGAGGATGCAGGTCTTGGAAACGGTGGCTTGGGACGTCTGGCTGCCTGCTTCCTTGACTCCATGGCCACTCTCGGACTGGCTGCCTATGGTTACGGTAAGTTAATAACAACAAAGTTTTAAATAACAGGTTTGACTACAACTTTTTTTGGTGAACCGTAATATTTATCCAGCACTTTGGACTGTGAAAAATCAACATCTTGTTTTTTGTGAATGACTAGCACTACGCCCGCGACTTCGTCCGCGTCATTTTCGAACTTTGCCTTTGTGAATTTCTAGTGCCAGCCACCCTCTATATGGGATACTGTTGGAAAAACGAAATCAATATTCAACAAAAATTTATCAACCCGCAATATTCCGTTTTTGGTATCTACCTAACACTTAGGTCCTAAAAATAATAAGACTCCTAACTATCAACACAAACTTTTAGGGGTCGAATTTCGTATCATCCATAGAGGGTATCTCTCTTAGTGAGAACCTGTATCCTAAATAGAACCCCCTTGCAATGTTGAGTTCTCTAATAATAAACACCAAAAACAACCCCTATGCAAAATTTGAGTCTCCAAACTATCGACCCCGAAAAAACCCCTTAGGGGTCGAATTTCGCAAAACCTTATTAGTGAACATTTAAGTCTTAAAAAGAACCCCTCGCAAAATTCGGAACGCGTAGTACTTGTAGTAACAAATTTTCATACAAACTATCAAACACAAAAACAAACCATATTGGGGTCGGATTTTGCAAAATCCCGCCATGGTGTGCATCTAAGTTCTATAAAGGAACCCGGTGCAAAATTTGAGGCTCCTCGCACTTGTAGTAACAAAGTTTCATACAAACATTCAAGCCCAAAAACAACCTCTTAGGGATCTAATTTCGCATAATCCCGTCTTAGGTATTACTTACGTCCAAAAAAGAAAACCCTATGTAAAAATTTGAATCTTAATACTATTAACCCCAAAAACAGGGGTTGGGGGTCGAACTTCTCAAAATTTCCACTTTGGTGAGCATTTACATCTTAAAAAGTACCACCATGCAAGATTTGAGACGCCTAGCACTTGTATTAAAAAAGTTTCATACAAACTATCAACCCCAAAAACAAACCCCTTAGGGGTCGAATTTCGCAAAATACCATCATGGTGACCATCTACGTCCTAAAAAGAAACCTTACGCAAACCTTGAAATTCCTAGCACCTGTAATAACGAAGTTTCATACAAACTATCAACCCCAAAAAAAACCCCTTAGGGGCCGAATTTCGCAAAATCCGTTCTTAGTGCTCACCTACGTGGTATAAGGAGGGCTTATGCCAAATTTCAAGTTTCTAGGCCCAGCGGTTTGGGCTGTGCGTTGTCAGATCAGTCAGTCAGTTTTGAATTTTATATATATAGATAGATAGATAGACTTGCTCATTGCAGTTTGATGTAGTCAAATAACAACTCTGTGATGCTTTGAGTAATATTTAATTTGTATGAACTTTAATTTGTAACTTGAGTAAGTCCACAGAAGTCATTAAAAAAAAATAAGGAAGAACTTAAAATAACCAATTAATGTTGGCATGCAATGTTGATGAAAGTGCAGCAATAAAAATCTTAATTATTTCAAGAAGCTCAACACTGTGACACGCAGGACATTGGACACATACTTGACATTATTTTAGCCAGTGTAAACTAAATTGAAGCAGTTGACAACACCGTCGCACACACGCGCCATCGATAACTCAGTCATTTAAATACTTCAAACCATTGATTTGAACTTAAATACACAGCGTACCTTTTTCCGTGTAATTCTTACTCACACTAACAAATCATTGTGTAAAATTGTCGCGACACGCGAGGGGCGGTACTACTCCCGCTCAAAGTAAGAAATTGATGCACCACGCGACATTACGATCTTGTTGAGGTATCGTTATACATATAGCTTTACATTGCTGGTCCAGTCACTCAGTGATAATTGAGATCGTTGTAAAAGAGCACTGTATTTCAGGTATGAAAAACAATAGAGTTGGTAATTTCTTAAAATAACAGTGGTTTGGCCCAGAGAGCAGTGGTAGAGATAGAGCAGTGGTTGAAATAAAGGTCAACGTTCGAGCACCACGCTGTGTACATCTGCCCAGCCAGACATATCTACGTTTACATAATTATTTACCAAAATTAAGCTTTTTTTTTTGTTATCTTTCGATAACATAACATGAAATCACGTTAATGATCTCTGAACAGGGGGACACAGGTTTACAGTTTTATCGGATTTGAATATAGTCAGTGCTTCGATCCCTAGGGTACTTAAAATGCGAAGACATGTAGATCCACCAATCCACACTTAAGTCCGCGTGCAGTGGATTATCGGGTTCCTATTTCTGTTCACGGAGTACAGACCTGAGTCCCAGCATGGGAAATGTAATAGGCTGATGATGAATAAATGAAACAAAAATAAAGAATAGTCCAAGTCAATAGCTATCATGCAAAACGCTCAGTGTACCTGCGTGCACGAACGCGCACACGCCCCCATTACCACTTCTCGCTGTTTTCCGCGATATTTCTGTGGGCGCGCAGTATGCGCGGAGCATCAGTGTGGACGGTTTATGTGTGTCTGTACGGCGGAACGCGCGCGAACATCGAAGAAAACACAACTACTTCAGAGGTTACAGTCTGAGCTATGTTCACCGCGCGCAAGCTGGGAACAGATGCGAGCAGCGCGAGCACGTCATGCATGCGCGGTTTGTGCGCGCCCCCACACTTATGAAATGCTCCTTTCATGTTACATTGCATGGTACGTTTCGCAAGTCTGTACGCGGCATATCGAAAATGTTAAGCACAAACAACTAGCAAAATCGGGGTAAAAATATTTTTGAAAAGCAAGCCTCTGCTTAGCAAGCCTTTGCCTTGTAAGTGTTACAGGTAAAAGACGTGTATTATTGGTACTTTATTTCTGTTGCTTACAGAAATAAAGTAGGAAGGTTTTTTGTAAAATAAATCATGGCCCACCACCAATATATTATGAGACTGCCTTACCATGAATGAAATCAATAATTGAACTACTTACAGGTATCAGGTATGAGTACGGTATTTTCGCGCAGAAGATTGAGAACGGTGCTCAACAGGAGGAGCCTGACGATTGGTTGCGTTACGGCAACCCTTGGGAGAAGGCACGCCCTGAGTTCATGCTGCCCGTCAACTTCTACGGACGAGTGGTCGACACGCCCGAAGGAAAGAAATGGGTTGATACTCAGGTAATAAGGTGTTTTATTTAATTGAAACATGCATTTACTCTGCGAAAGGTCGTAAATAAAGATACGATAGCTATTATGTAGATACCTACTTCAAAATCCAGACATTGACCCTTCACAGTGCTGAGACATTCAGATCATCATCATCATCAGCCGGAAGACGTCCACTGCTGAACATAGGCCTCCTCCTTAGACCCCCACGCCGAACGACAAATAAAGCACCTCAATGGTTGTAGCATTCCCAATCCCCATATTGTGATGTCCATGATTGAATGGCCAAGCAGTAAGACTATTGTTCACTTTAGTTGTCCCTAGTAACAGACAACTAAATTGAATAATACTAACTCTACTGCTATCATTCAATATTCAAGTAAAGTATTCATTCTAATTTGATTCAACGACGATACCATCATTGCTTAAATCTGTTTTTTTTTTCATTAATGCTGATAACGAATATTTTTAGAAATGACACGTAATATGCCAGTTTTCTTTTACATGTTACATAACATACCTTCGTTCTACACACGAGTGGTTTTCTCTGTAACGCCAATTTGTTGCCGTGAATAGTGTAATCAGAAGCAAAACAAAACTGACTATTGTTCTTAATAGAGTTTTACATAATTACGAGTATCTATTCTATGACTAACAATAAAGTTAACTGGGCTTTTTGCCCTATTACGTTAAGGACCAGTTTGTATTTATGTTCATCTGTTCCCTCATTATTATTTATGAAGCACAGGGGATCTAAAATGGCCACTTTAGCAGCGTTGCGTATCGTGGGCTGGCTCTTGCATGGATCGGCACGAGTTTTTATGGATCCGTCGCTGCTGAAGAATTTATATTTTGTTGGCCCTATTTACTTGATCCGTAAATTTCATGTGTGTGACCTGACACCTGCTCATACAAGAACAACTTATGTAATCGCCGAATAAAAATGTATACGATAAAGCGGGCCTGGGCTTCCTTTTAGAGGGCCAAAGCCTGCCGGGGTCGCAGGACACACGTATACCGCGACTCCGGTACACAAAGGGCTATATGAAGGACACCGTGGATTTTAGTCAGTACGAGTCTGACAGTCGCTCTCGCTCTGCCCTGGATGGGAGGACTCATTTGATGATTTTACCACGTAAGAAGAAACAAAAAGCACTTGGTAGTAGGACTCTAATCACATTTGGCACGAAAGTCTAGTCTAGTAAACCCACTAAACTAGTTTATAATGCCCCACAGTCATTTAATTACTGTCCGCCAATTGACCATTTACACAGTCCCCACTGTCCAATTAAAAAACCATAAATATCTATAACCACTGCCTAACTTATTATTGCAATTTCTATTATATTGTTCCCTTCTTGAACTCAAGTTTACTTGAACCCTGAAGAGATAATGTCTTCCTGTCCTTGCTATCAATCATTATCTCAACTGCAATATTTTGTTCCTATGTGATGTATGGGTGACGCGTGTTTTGTTCATGCTGATTAAATGTTTTGTACATGACTGACCGGTTGTGTCTCGTAATGACTTTCACCGTATTTTTATAACAAACAGAGAAGTTAAAAATCTTGCTAACATACAAACAGAACTTTTAACAGTATTCCGGCCATGACTATTTAACATTCTGAACAGGATGTTATGTGCAAATGTTTTAACCGCATACCTACTGTAAGGGAAATAGGATAGTTGTATAACAGATTGATAACAATTTCATTGTTTTGTCATTAGGTTGTATTCGCGATGCCTTACGACAATCCTATCCCCGGCTACAACAACAATGTCGTCAACACACTGCGTCTCTGGTCAGCTAAGAGCCCCGTCGATTTCAACTTGAAATTCTGTAAGTAGAAGAAACTACTCGGACGTAAATGTTTAAAATAAACAAGTAAACATCATGATGTCATAAGTAATTGGCGCCAGGTGCATACTAACAAATAAATGATTTATTTTCAGTCAACTCTGGCGACTACATCCAAGCTGTCCTAGATCGTAATGTTGCTGAGAACATTACCAGAGTTCTATATCCCAATGACAACTTCTTCGAAGGCAAGGAGTTGCGTCTGCGTCAAGAGTACTTCATGTGCGCTGCTACACTCCAAGACATTATCAGGAGATACAAGAACTCCAAGTTCGGTAGCCGCGAGGCCGTCAGAACAACATTCGAAAGTCTTCCAGAAAAAGTAGCAATACAACTCAACGACACCCACCCTGCACTCGCCATTCCTGAGCTACTCAGAATTTTGATTGACATTGAGAAACTGCCCTATGAGAAAGCATGGTCGCTAGTACAAAAGTGCTGCGCCTACACCAATCACACTGTTCTACCTGAAGCTCTAGAGAGGTGGCCCACTAGCATGTTGGAGAATTGTCTGCCGAGACACATGCAGTTGATCTACCACATCAACTTCTTGCATTTGAAGGAAGTCGAGAAGCGCTGGCCCGGTGACTTCGACCGCATGCGTCGCATGTCACTCATTGAAGAAGAGGGCGAGAAGCGAGTCAACATGGCCAACTTGTGCGTTGTTGGCTCACACGCCGTCAACGGTGTCGCAGCCATTCACTCCGACATTCTCAAAAAAACCATCTTCCGTGACTTCTTTGAGATGTGGCCCGAAAAGTTCCAGAACAAGACTAACGGTATTACTCCCCGCCGATGGCTTCTTCTGTGCAACCCAGGTCTGTCTGACCTGATCTGTGACAAGATTGGTGAGGAATGGACTGTTCACTTGGAGAAACTGCAACAGCTGAAGCGTTGGTCGAAAGACCCTGCCTTCCAGCGAGCGGTTATGAAGGTGAAGCAGGAGAACAAGTTGAGGCTGGCGTCTTTGATCGAGCGGGACACGGGCGTGAAGATCAACCCGGCGTCGATGTTCGACGTGCAAGTGAAGCGCATCCACGAGTACAAGCGGCAGCTGCTGAACATCCTGCACGTGATCACGCTGTACAACCGCATCAAGCGCGACCCCAGCGCGCCCATCACGCCGCGCACCGTCATGATCGGAGGGAAGGCTGCCCCCGGGTACTATGTCGCTAAGCAAATGATTGCCCTGGCTTGTGCTGTCGGCAACACTGTGAGTATTATTTATTTCGTTACCATTTCCGCTAACGTTATAGTTATATTTTGGTGTCCTTACTGTAGAAAATATAACTACAGTGATAAGTTTTTGTTTCGGCTTTTGGACTTACGATGTTTCTTTATTCCAGGTAAACAACGACCCCGACGTGGGAGACAAGCTCAAGTTAATATTCTTGGAGAACTACCGCGTCACGCTGGCTGAACGTATCATGCCCGCAGCTGATCTCAGCGAACAGGTTAGATCACTGCTTTTACAATCATCTCTTCAAGTTTATTTACAGGAAAACCAATAGCTATATTATAGGTACGAAAAGGGAAATCATATGTAACGCAATGTTAATTTGGGAACTTCCTCTTATAGCTATTAAAATTGACTGTGATTATACCTTTTACCTTCGATCATAATTATATTACCAGAATGTAGTACAAAAGCTTATATTTATTTAAACAACACGGACAGAGTGGCCGTCAGAGGCCGCCTCTAATTTAGGCATCTACGGACAAAACATGCCAAAATCACACAATAAACCGTCTTCGAACACTCCTTTCTCACCCGCAGGTTGCATGCAATAAGAAGTAGCCTAAAATTATGCTCAATATCCGATTTATTTAAGCACCACAATTTTATATCGAATTTGATTCAGCGAATTAGATAAAGTAAGTGAAAGCATATCACTAGGGCCACACTAACGGGAAATGCCGTAAATAATCGCGTTAATAGACGTTTATACGAACGAACGGATAAAGACTATTTCAATATCTTTTATAGATCTCCACCGCTGGTACCGAGGCTTCGGGTACCGGTAACATGAAGTTCATGTTGAACGGAGCCCTAACTATCGGTACCATGGACGGCGCTAACGTCGAGATGGCGGAGGAGGCCGGAGAGGAAAACTTCTTCATCTTCGGCATGAGAGTTGATGATGTGGACGCTTTGCAGAAGCGAGGGTAAGTTAACTGTATGAAATTATATTTCTGACAAGAGCCATAATTTTTGCAAATAAGAAGCGCGATTGAGAAAAACAAATGTTAACCATGAAGTAAGTACTTTTGAATCGCCCGAACTTGATTAGTCAGAAAGTTAAAGCTACAGGCCCACCGATCGTTCGAGTTGACCACCGTGAAAGCCAAACTTTTTTTTTCTAAATTACATGCCCTATGACGGGGGCCCCCTTTAGAGAACCACAGCCTGCCGGGGTCCCAGGACTCACGAGTTAGCGTGACTCCGGAACAAAACAAAGCACCGTGAATTTTAGTCAGTACGAGTCTGATAGTCCCTCCCGCTCTGCCCTGGGGTGGGAGGACTCATTGATGATTTTACCAATATATTTAAAGTCACACACAATAAACCAGACCCGAAACAACTCTAGTAAGTCACACAACTATTTGTTTTGTGAGGGAATCGAAGCAAGCGATACGCAACGCAGCAGTCAATCGTTCAGTCACTGCGCCATGCGTCTGTGCCATCAAATGATTTTCGTTTACGAAATAAATAAAAACCCTAGTGTTTCTATGCGCGAGTCTACATAATAGGACGCATTGACACAATGAATACACGCGTAAATTTTATCCAGCAGCTTATCCGTTCATGCAATAAGTTTCTATTTGTTATTTATTAGCAACCTTGTACTTATCTTTTGTTTTCACTGCGGCATAATCGTTCAGAAAACATGGTATTATCGATAAGGGTGCTCCCACATCTCGCGCATCATCATCGCGGAATCGGCTTTTTCCGTCGCCATTTCTCTTTCTGTCGCTTAGAACTGCCATTTGCTAGACCGACTTACTAATATTATAATGCGCTAAACAAAACATGCGAGAGCACTGTGTCAACATGACGATTATGATTACTCTATTAATAAATTAAATTAATCAGTTTATCAACTACTAGCCTAGTAGCTAATGTTATTCAAGATCTAGGCAATTTATCGACTTTAACGGTAATCTCAATGACCTACTTTGCTAACTACATTAATTCATCGGATTGTAGGCGTCTGAAATGCTCTCCATTTGAAAATGCAAATATTTCTTACTGCTTATTAAACGAGTTCATTGTACACAACATAGTCTATATATATAAAAGAATAGGGGTTTTTCTTTTGACTCGACTACAGCCGAAACCGCTAAACGCAGAAACTTGAATTGTGGACAGCATTTGCAGTCTACCATGTAGATTGGCAATAAGACGGGATTTTGCGAAAATCCTCCTCTAAGGGGGTGAAAAGGGGTAAAAACGTTTGTATGAAAAATCTTATTTCTGGGGTTTATAAACTTGAAACTTACCACGAATAAGAACACCAGTAAATAAATAACATTAGCACCACAATTTTTTTAAAACTACCCTCCATTGGTAATCTAGACGATGTTAAAGTTTGTATGGGAAAATCCTAACGCGTGAGTTGATGAATTTGAAAATCAGTATAATCAGACAACATATTGGCGGCTCAGGATGAGGGCTCTTGTACCCTGTTAGTGTTGCTGGACTTCTCCCGAGCATTTGATGCCATTAACTTGTCTCTTTTGCTTTCAAAGATGACGTATTATGGTTTTGACAAATCTACTGTTGCTTGGTTTAAAAGTTATTTAAGCAATCGTAAACAGCTTGTTGAAATTCGAGATGTGAATGGATCAAGCATTTTGTCTAATATGGCGGAAGTGGTTAAGGGAGTTCCGCAGGGATCGGTATTGGGCCCTCCTTTGTTTAGTCTATATAGTGCCGATATCACTAATATTTTGAAAAATACTCAATTTCATATTTATGCTGATGACATTCAATTATATATTTCTTTTAAACCAGAACAATATGACGATGCGGTGAAACTGATAAACGAGGATCTGGAGAGGATCGTGGATTGGTCAAAACAGAACTCTCTATTACTTAACCCAGCCAAAACTAAATTTATGCTTTTTGGTTCTAAATGTCAACTAGATAGAATCAATAGTACTCTAAACATTACCGTAATGGACCAATGCGTTGATCGTGTTTACGAGGCAAGAAATCTGGGTTTGATTATGGACCAAGAACTACGTTTTGAAGCTCATATTGCAAATTGTGTAAAAAATTGCTTCTATCGCTTAAAGGTATTATATAAAATGCGTCCATTTTTAAGTGAAGAACTCCGTGTACAACTCGTTGAAAGTCTTGTTCTATCCAAATTAAACTATGCTGATACTGTTGTAGGACCTCGGCTGCTAGCTCGTACCGTAAGACTTATCCAAAGAGTTCAAAACGCCTGTGCACGATTTTGCTTTAACGTACCACCAAGGAGCCATATTACACCAATTTTAAACAAACACAGTATTTTAAAAATGAAGTCACGTCGTAAACTGCACTTAGCTTGTCTTCTTTTCGGCGTCATCAAGTATAAAAGTCCGTCATACCTTTACTCTAAACTGGCGTGGATAAATGATCACCGACAGCGCAAAGCCAGGCGTTGCGCTCAACAGCTGGCTACCCCACATCATCGTACTGCAGCTTTTCGAGGTAGTTTTCGTTACGCAGCCTCCAAATGTTGGAATAATATTCCTCCACCGATTAGGGACCTAAACAATATAAATACTTTTAAAAGCAGACTTAAACATTTTGTTATAAGTTCGCAAATTAATTTTGAAAATATTAATATTGATAAATCATTTATTTAGATAAATAAAATATATGAACAGTATATTTTATTATTATTTGCAATTGTTAATATCACTTTATGTAATAATTTAATACTTATTTATTCTCTTCATAATATACAAATAGCAATGCTGCCCTAGCGCTCGTACTAGAACAGATATTGCATTATAAAATAATCACCAATTTTATGTATTCAATATTTACAATTATTTTAATTAAATTTATTAATTTTATTTGGAATGTAATTAACTAATGATTTTATATGAGAAGGTACTGTTCTTATTTATTTGAATTATTGTAACTCACCATAAAAATGTGTAGGTACCTATTGCTAGGTAACGAGAGGGTACGAGCTGGGCTGTATGTGGTGAGCTCGTTTGGGCCTGCGTCTGTCGCCGAGAACCATAATGATTGCACTTTCACAACTACGAGTATAGTCTTTCCATTTTTCCAGAGTGTTAGATACAACTGTGTTTTAATTAGCTGATAAGAATTTGTTAATAACCTATTTCTTAAAAAGCGGGGTACTAAGTTAGAGTCCAACCTACGCAGCGAATTTTGTTTGAACTGTTCACCTGTCTGGCGCCACAGCGCGAGCGGCGCTCCCTATTGGTCGGTTGCCGCGCCATTGGTGGCGTCATTCGTGAGAAACATAATTATTAAGCGCACATATTTTGTGATACTTTGGAACTTTTTAATATAAGTAATATATTATTATTTATTTAATACACTACACGTATCCCTACACTCACTTTTCATTATTTATTTGGTTTTACTATATTATTATTTTTTATAATTTATTTCTTTGCCTACCCTCGTCCGTGTGTCACTGCGTGGTGCCAACTGAAAACCAGCGCTGGGTGTCTTACGCCCAGCAAATGCTGAGTTGGTAACCCTTTTGGTGCGGACATGCTCATAAGAATTGTTATTGTATTTTTAATTTTATTATATCATTATTATTATTTTTTTTCTGTGTGTGTGTCCTAATCAAATAAATACGTTTCTATTCTATTCTATTCTATAAGAATTAATCAAACACGTGTTTTTCGATTTTTCGAAAATCACCCCCCAAGTTGGTGAAAAGGGGTTTTCAAGTTTTAAGGGGAGGATATTAAATCACTAAACGTAAGAAACCTGAATTTTGGATGGTAGTTACAATTTATAATGTAGATGAGCATTATGAAAGGATTTTACGAAAATCTACCTCTAAGGGGGTGAAAAGGGGTGAAAACCTTTGTATGTAAAATCTTATTTCTTGGGTTTATAAACTTGAAATTTGGTACGAATAAGAGTATAAGTAAATAAAAAAGATGGGCATTATTACTTTTTTTAATACTACCCTCCATTTTTAGGTTTTCCGAAAATCACTCCCTAAATTGGTGAAAAGGGATGATAAAGTTTTAAGGGAAGGATTTTACTGCTTGCTTCGATAAACTCAAAACTTGACATATTAATTATCCCTCAATCGAATAAAGGATGCGTATTTTTATTTATATTTCATAAATCAACCCCTAACGGGGTGAAAATCGGAAAATCAGTTTGTCTACTA
Source organism: Agrotis segetum (assembly GCA_036375495.1). NCBI lineage: Eukaryota > Metazoa > Arthropoda > Insecta > Lepidoptera > Noctuidae > Agrotis > Agrotis segetum. The sequence goes on along the minus strand of JAQSVV010000269.1, from coordinate 356,555 downwards.
CGATTGATTGTTTGTTTGTCTTCAGTTTTTAGATTTTCTTGTAAGGAGGGTGAGCGGGAATTAAATTCACTGAGTTCGAAATTATAATCACGCGCAGACGTAGTCGCGGGCAAAGTGCTAGTTATTTATAAAATTCGGTTACACCCACACAAAACCCAGGTTTACCTAGAGTTGGGTTAAGCTCAGATAATTAAATATCCTACTAATATTATAAATGCGTTTGTGAGGATGTATGATTGTATGTGTAATTGTATGTAGGTATGTTTGTTACTCTTTCGCGCAAAAACCACTGAACGGATTTGGCTAAAATTTGGTATACAGATAGTTTATAACCTGGATTAACACAAAGGATAGTTTTTATCCCGATTTTATGTTCCCGTGGGATAATTTTCGAGTTGTAGCGGGTGAAGCCGCTGGCAATACGAAGTATGTTATAAAAGTGGTGTCGTTTTCAGTATGTGTGGATTTCCATGAAAATTCGAAGAAAAAACATACGAAGAATGCTCTTTCATTTCAGTCCTGGTACCCTTTACTTTATGGATAAGATCTTACATAAGGTCTGCAACCGTTCATTCATGCTTTTTACCTATACTAGTGTTAGTTACATAATTTCATTTCAACGCACAGCTCGATTTTTTTATATTCCAGTATACATAATCTGCGAAAGTGAAAGTGTCTTGTTTACTGTTTACAATTCTGAACTTGGCATCATCTGGTCCCATCTGCGACGTTATCGCTATTTACTGGGCACAATTCCAACTTCCAAATAACAAGGATTCCCAATCAGTCACGGCCGGTGTTAAGATTGATATGGTGATTGCTATAATAACAATTGAATTTTCATTCAAAGATATGAGAGGACAAAAAAAAGATAAGTGTGGTGTCGTTATTGTTATCTAACTAAGCGATGGAAAAGCACTCATTAGGAGCAAGACACCAGATGTTGTTATTCACTTTATAAACACGCGCAACCAATCCCCAAAGACTTGGTAACGCGTGTACTTTGATCTTCTAGAAGGTTCAAAGAAAACACCGAGAGAAATAACAAATCAAATCATTTATTTGCATAATACAGGTCTAAAAGGTGTTACAAATAGTTATAGAGTGCACTGTATCATTACCTAATTAGATGTGCAAATATTTATATAATTTTTAGGCAATCTTTATAATAAAATTACTTAATTCTTACAATAATATGACAAAATTATAGAATTATCCTATCTGTTATAGTATCAGTGCTATACAAACGTCAAAGGATTAAAAAAAATCGTGTTTTTTATTAAAAATAACCGGTTAAATACTCGTATTTACCTATCCTGATTATGCTAAGGCAATTTTAAAGTCACTACAATTGTCTAATCATCATATTTTACATAGATACAACGCGTACGAGTACTACGAGCGCAACCCGGAGCTCCGGCAGTGCATCGAGCAGATCCGTAGCGGCTTCTTCTCGCCGGACGAGCCGGGCCGCTTCGCGCACATCGCCGACGTTTTGCTGCAGCATGACCGCTTCCTCCACCTCGCCGACTACGACGCGTACATCGAGGCACAGGATAAGGTCTCCGCATGCTATCAGGTATGTTGGTCCGAGGTTTCCCCTGTTCTTCTCCTTGATAGCGCCTGGTTTCGAAGAAATGCAAATATGAAAAAACAAATAAAGTCTATTAGCTTTTGAAGGTGCCCGTGTGAGGAAATTATCCCACGGGAATGTACTACTAGGATTAAAAGTGCCCTAATTCAGCCGTCCTCAGGCGACTCCTCCCTAATTTCGGCGGGCCAATCGCCTCGCCGGTTATGCGGTCCTTGGCCCTCTACGGGGCCCCTGTATGAACCCTGTGCATGCAGAAGCGACCGGCAAAGCTGGTCGCGTGCCAAAGGGTCATGGCCATTCGGATGGCCACTCCAGCGTCAATGAATGTCGTGTGGAGGCGCAACGTCAGGGCGAATCCCCGCTGCCTCGAAAAGTCGAAGCGCGGTGGAAAGAGCTCCGGTGCGATCGACCTACCGCTTGACGCAGGTCCTCACCGGACACGGAACTTCCGGGAGGTTCCTGTGTCGGATAGGGAAGGAGGAAACGCCTGGGTGTCGCTACTGCGAGGATCGCCCGGTGGAGCATACGGGGCAGGACTGCCCCGCTCGGGCAGAGCACCGCCGTGTCCTCTCGCGCCCGACATTAGTCAAGCCATGCTGCGGGGCGAGACGAAGAAGTGGTCGCCTCCTTCTGCGCAGCAGTCATGCTAGCGAAGGAGGAGGCGGGACGCGTGAGGGCGAAAACAGCGTCCACCTCACGACTCAGCCGCAGAGGGACACCCACGGCAGCGGTCGTCGCAGGATGATTTCCGGCCACCGTAGACGCGGGCATGCAGACGGCGAGTAATAAGCGACTTGCTCATCGCTCACTTGCTCGAATCATGGACCATGTTCGGGTCGACGAGCTACGATCTAGCCTGACCCCGGAACGATTATTGTAACGTGGATTTTAGTCAATACAAGACTGAGACAGTCCCTCCTGCCCTGCCTTGGGTGAGAGGACAAATTTTATGATATTACTACCAAGCTAAAAAAAGTCCTAATTCAGATCATGGAGCACACAAGAGTAAAACTCTTGTGTGCATTTAAATCCGTTCAACTATTTTAGTGTAAAAATGGGTACTTAGGTATTTTAATCTTCAATATTTGATTATTGAAGATTAAAATACCTACGCTTAAAATACCAATGTTCAAAAAATCGATAATTTAAATATCGATTGTAACAAAATGTTGAAAATTGTTATTAGATATAACAGTTTAAAACTTCGTAGATTGAAATGCCGAGTGATTAAAATTTCGAATGATTCAAAATATCGAATGACGTTATGAATAAGTTCAAAATACGAGGGCGGAGTGATAAGTCTGGTAAAAATCGATTTTGGAATAAAATTATCGCAAATTGCATGTAACCTCCTTGTTCAGAACTCTTTTGGGGGACTATATTTAAATTTTTAAACAATAAAAACCAATTTAACTCATTTTCGCAAAGATGGAGAAAAGTGAATTTTGAGTGTTGATTAAACATTATTTTTTGCGCAAAAAAAACTATTACGGAAACTAAACAAAGACTTGATAAATATTATGGGGACTCTGCTCCGTCACATATTATTTAGAAAACTTTCGTAAGTTTTTGATAAGCGTCAACGGTCTCTTGGATTCAAAGATATTGGCATTTTATTGTACATAGCCTAGTTCGACAGATCAAAAAGTTAAAATGGTTGCCATTCGCGAAGTATTGGAGTAAGAATGTTTTTAAAAGCATTTTTGTCGTTGAAAATGAGCCTTGAATATCCCCTTCAAATATCGCTAACTCGTGCCCGGACACACTGTATATTGGACATTTTGCCCCTGAACGCGTCAAACACCTACCCAAAATGTCTGACGGGAAAATGGAAGAAGAAAACGTGTAGCGCCGATATAAAATGGGATGAGGGCAGGAAGATGATATCACATCTACATATATAATAGTTCATTCACGTGGAATAATCTCTAACCTACACCGCTTTTTAATCGAGTGCGGAATTGAGGCTCTCCGCTTAGCCATAAAGGTCGCGCTAAGAATCTACGCGCAATATTTTTTATGAAAACACTGGATACAGTTTAATAAAGTACAAAAAAATATATGTCAGTGTCGTCACGTGATTTTCATCACAACAAGCCCGTTTAGATAAGAGAAATATACCATCAGTTATTATGTGCGAATAATATCCTAATGAACACTGATAGCTATTTGTTTATAATCGTTTGATAAATATAAAAATGACGAGATTTTTTTCGTTTATCATAAAGGTTATCAGTACTTACTGAAATGAGTCATATCTATAGTGTTCAACCTTATGTCCAAGTTGTATTAATAACCCAGTGGCTACTACAATGTTTCAAATATTGACATAACTTGGCACTGCTCTCGTTACCAGTTACATAATGAATGCATAGCTTCGGTACTTACATGTTATAGATAAGCGAAAGTTTTTGTAGCACTCTCGAAGTATTTTTTTTTCACCAATCTTTTGACACCACTGAGGAAAATTAGGTTGCTGACAAGCCGCCTAAATTAATTTGCCTGCAGCTTGATGTGATGATTACAACTGTTCTAAATTTAAAACATTTAAATGTGATCAATTTTTTCCCAAAAAAATAATGTCTCAGTCTATGGAAATTGTCAATAATGATGATATTAACTCTTATTAACAATAGTCTTCAATCTGCAATTTATCGACAGTCGTCTCCAAAAACATAATAGTTTCATACTTCCAGCCCTTCCCTGCGTAATCCAAACTTTTTTGCCTTATGAAATCTTTCACGTTTATACCGAATGGTGGAGAGATAATATCTGCGACTTATTTTTATTTTAATTCGCAGAACCAGGCTAAGTGGGCTGAGATGGTGATCGAGAACATTGCGTCTTCTGGAAAGTTCTCATCTGACCGCACCATTGCGGAGTACGCGCGTGAGATCTGGGGCGTGGAGCCATCCTGGGAGAAGCTGCCTGGACCCCATGAGGTCTAAGATCATCTGCCATCCATCCTATACCCCACACTCGCCATGATACTAGAACGGTACTCAATAATGTTATTCTAACACCAATCTCTTGCCGTCTCGAAAGTATGTACTGCTAAACTATAGTAAGTACTGATTTATATATTTTTAAAGTTAACTTTGCAGAAGCCTCAAACGTTAGAAAATATTTTGAAAACAATACCATATATTTATGTAAATGTATAACTTTTCCTATTTTCACTCTCTATCTAGCCAAGGAAGTATTAGTCTTTGGCATGAATATAATTAGTTTCTTTTTTTTACCATTTTTTCATTTATTTTTAATAAATAATGTTTCAAAACCGCAAGGATGAAAATATAATAAAAAAACGGCTGTTTCTTTTAAGCATAATAAGCAAATTCGCGGCTTTGCAACATCATTTCATAAACTTCGAAAAATCTAATAATAACTTCGTGTAGTGTTAAGTCAATTTTGAAAGCTATTAGATTAGATGTTGAGAATTAAATGTATTTAGAAAATTATATAATTAGATACATATTATAATATTGTTCAATGGAAATTATGAGTAGATCTTGTGTAGAATATAGTAAACACTATTAAACCGCGGGAATTAAAAAAAAAACTATAAGGTACAAGTCCTGTGCGATCGTACCTCCCCTAGTTATTAACGTTCCTAAATGCATGGCTTTCTACCATTACTGTTTCAAGTTATGTATTTATAACAAACAGTAGGACACGAAGAATATTAGAACAATTTATTTTTATGTGCCATATACTTTTATATTTGTGAAATATATTTTACACACGTATAAAAAGTGACATTAAAATCTGTTAAAACCTCCAAACTTTCACTTTGCTACAAAACCAAAATGAAGTAAGAGTAAAAGTATTGATTGTTATGGTTTTATAATGTTTAAGAATATTTTTCTATATTATACACCAGATATAAATATACTTATGCTGCCATAGAAATGTTATTTATTTATGTTGTTATAAATTATTATTCTACTTTTAATAAAAATATTATAATCAATCTAGTTTTTTATTTATATGTGTATTTTACCTACATTTTACTTTCATTCAGATAAACACACAAATTCACCGTACAGGTAGTCTAGTACAGCCATTAAAACAAATCGTAAATAATGTTCCAGTCGATAACACATCCTGTAACAAAGTGAGAGTGAGACGACGCTAAGCACCTTGAATTCAATAATAATAAATAAATTGGGGATTCTGTATCACTCGCTCTCGCGCAGTCGCTCGAGCTGCGTGATACAGAATCCCCAATTTTATAATCGAGAACTAATTGTGTAATTGGGGGGCTTCCGTATCACTCGCTCTCGACATTTTCTTCATAATTGCGGATTGACTAATTGACGTATTTTTAACCACTACGGTTTTAAACTGATGATGAGCGAATTTGTTGCTATCGGATCGTAATTGCCTCCAGTTTACAGCAGTTATGGGAACATTACTTGGTTAGTGACCCTATCAGCTATGCTGGAGGTCGCGTGTTCGATTCCCACCCAGAACAAATTTTTGTGTGATGAGCACGATTATTTGTTCTGTATCTGGGTGTAATTTATCTATAATATGTATGTATTTAGAAATATATAAGTATGTGTATCAGCTGCTTGGCTTGAGACTAGATGGCGTTGTGTGGTAGTTGTGGAATATTATATTATTATAATATAATATTTGATAATTTCATACAGGTTTGTAGAGAGTAATAAAAGAAGAATTTAAAAAAGTCAAAAACAAAAATTCAGACCGTATCAAATACTACTTATTTGATCCGAGCGGGAATCGAACCCGCGACACGTGGCGCGCACTTACCTTTTGATACATAGACCTAACCTATGCGCCAATCGTGTCGTCAAGAATGTTATGAAATACTGAACCACTATCTTTAATAGAGGGAAGGGATATATTACGAGTAAAAAAAAAATATATTTATACAAAAAGTTTATTATCAGAGCACCATTTCTTTAAATACAATACATTTTTTAAAGCGCATATTGAGTTATGATAAATACAACTATAAGAATCTTCAGAATATCTATATAGATCATACAGACTTGGCAAACTAGGACAACCTTTTTCTTCTAAATTAACCACATTATTATTATTATTTAAAATACTTTTTAACCATAACACTTTTTCAAGACCTTTGATATAAATACTTTTATCCCTTAATAAATCTAAAATTAAATACTGATAATTTGAATAAGGCACATATCCTTCACCCCAGTATATCTTTCGGTTACGCTCAATCCACGCAACTTGCCGTCGTTCTTGTTTTGTCAAATCGTAAAATGGAAATGGTGGCTTGATTAAAAACACTTGTAATTTATCACCACACATTATAGCAATTTCTTTTAACACAAATTCATTTGCTTCCGTTTTAAAGCCTTGGACGTCTACAATAGCAGTCATGATAATCGGCGCACTACGTTGCTCAGAGGTTTGTATTCCACAAGTCGATCGTTTATAATCAAACAATATGCAGTCGTCTTATCTGGTATTGATGTAGAACATTCAATTTCCAACCGCACGTCCACTGGACCTGTTTTTAGACTATCGTTTTGTCTTGAGCAGTCTATAATAAAAAGGGGAGCCTTTTCTTTGAAGTCCTGTATATCTAATAACGGATCTAATGGACTGTTGTAATACGACTGACGAAATTTCACATACATTTCATATAATATACTATACTTGTTCTCAGAAAACTTTAAACTCAGAGGTTCGTATGGATAATATTGAGAATTCAAAAAGAGCGTTACGTTGCTCACTTCACAATGATCGAATAGCGAGCTATCTTTAGTCTTATTATTTTTCCTATTAGTTTGCAAGCAAAATATAACATATCTAGGCTTTTCTAATTGTGAAGCGGTCTTTACTGACCAAGAATGTTTCGTAGTTTTAGGAAGTAAAGGATACTCATATAAATCCCAATTTCTAAAAGCCATCTGAATAGACTTATCTTTTTCTAAGTGTTTTAAAAGAATTAATCGTTCTCGATCTGATACTTTTATATGTGGTACTCTCCATTGAACTCTTTCTATATCTATTTGAAAATGAGCAACATCGTCAGTAAGTAAAACACTGTTCAAATTGGAGTTACTTCTAGTTAATATAAGTTCATGTTTACAGTTTATCATAATTTTATTGTAATCTTCTGCAAATCCTAAAACTTTGTTTAATGGTATCACAGCACTAAAATGCCCATCACTATGAAATCCATTTAAGTTCCAACCCCATATAGCTGCAACTTTATTTTCTGCTTGATTAAATGATATGTATGATTTTATTGTCGACGTTATTCCGGAATTTTTTATACGGTCTATTTCTATACCATTCACTTCATATCTGATATCTTGAAACAGATACATAACAGGGTTATTAGTGAACGCAACAGTTTTCTTAATCGGATTCCCATCTTTACCGAAGAATTTTGCTTGCCCTTCGATGTAAATTGAACTGGCTGATGGCAGCACGTATATGTCTTGCTGGTGGATGGGAATTCTGATTTCATCGTTTTCTCTAAAGCTGTTATTGTAGGGATTGTATGAATGGACTTCATAACTTTCAATTGAACTGTCAAAGTGTGGTAATTCAGTAATCTGTAGGATATTCATGTTTTAAAACCAAGGACTTTAAGAAAGTTTTTATTCGCTTTCGTTAATTTCTGCAATGTATTCTTACGTCTGTGCACCTTAGTAGCCTTAGAAGAAATAAGACGTTTTATATTCGCTGATGTGTTTTTATTATAAACTATCATTTTGTTTTCCTTAAATGAAGACGCAATTGTATGTGTTCTTCCCCAAAGTTAATACGATGGCCAAACTGATCAACAATTTTAACAGATATAGATGAAATATTATTTTTGTTAACTGGAAAGTATACTACATTTTGTGGTGTTTCTATATAATGACGATCCGAAGCACCGTCATATAAAAATTCATGAATGTAATGTTTTGGTAAACCGTTGAAATATGAGCCGTATACAAGATCACATTCGATTCTTATCACAGACAGACTGTTTCCAATATTAGGAGCAATAGGTTTTGAATTTAATAATGAAAAGTAAAGCAAACCGCACTCGTATTGATCAGATAAATGAAGTGGTGGTTGAAAGTATGAAACTAATTCTGATTTATTTCCGGAGATGGTAACCGTAATAGACATACTTGTATACTAAACTCTTCTGAGTGATTCCACTCATTTTATTACTTCACTACACCAAAAATTCTTTAAGAACTTTAAACAAAGATGTCCGCAGTTATAAGGATGATCGCGCTGTATATTATCATAATTATAGTGTACTTTAGTACCGACGTATTTTATAAATTCCTTTGGTGGTTTAAGATTTCCATAACTATCGAAATACTCGATATAATCATTGTATTTTGCATAGGCTACCCAATGAGAACCCCTTTTTTTTGAGCTATCTAAATTAATAACTCCACATTCTTTTTTAAAAGGGTATTTAGGGAGCTCATCTCTCATAAAAACACCTCTAAAATGTGGAATATTAGTAGCATACTTTAAAATATCAATATTAGTTAAAGCTCGTTTGGGCAGCCCATATATTAGTTTTTTTCTTTTGATATGAAAATTCCGAGTCCATCTTTATGAGGTTTAAGGTGTAGACCTTTTCCTACACAAAGAGCCTCCATTTTTTCATTGTGTCTCTTTTTCTCAGCTAGCAATTTTTTTGCCATTTTAAATTCATTAATGGTTTTAGCGATACCAGCTGCACCGCCTGCTAAGGCGCCAGCTGCAGACAATCCCGCGAAAATTGGAATCAAAGGTAAAACACCACCGGTTTTTGGTATAGGAATAACTCGAGGTAGTTTAATAGATGAATTACCAGCTAATTCTCGCGCAGCAGCCATAGCTAATTCTATTGCAACTTTTTTACATTTTGGTTTTAATTTTTTTATATGTCTTCCTGTTTTGGTTATAACCTTCTTAAAATGATGACTTAAGCCTTTTCTATCTGCAACTTCGCGAGAACACTTTTTACCACGTTTTTTTAAGCCAGAACCAGTTTTAATTTTTGTTGACATAATATTGCTTACTAAACGCGCTGCAAACTTTTCGCTTGGACTAGCATCCAAGGCAACTGCACGCTCTTTTGCCATATTTAATAAAACTGAATCTGCCTTATGACGATCTTCTAAGCTTGAGGACTTATGATAGGCAATATCGTGCTCTTTACAATATTCGTCTAATTTGTTAACACCCTTATCTCCGCGTTTAAGCCTTTTGATTAATTTCGTACCAGGACCGCAATAATTGTAACCTGGTAAGTGTAATTCGAATGGTAAATGATTAATGAGCCAATTAAGAAGACTGCTCTCTCCAATACACATCATAAGACTGAAGAATCATGGATTAAATATTTAATAAATAGTTTTGTAAAGCTACGTTGCTCTGACTTATCTGTTATAATTTATTGGACTTGTCAATCCAACTATTTTCAGTTGAAGGCAAACCTAGCCATTTCACTAAAACCCTGTTTCCTTTCTTTCTAAGAACTTTTTCCACTAGATACACGTTTGGATGTTTCGTTTTTTGAAGCTCTTGCATATAAAATGCTCCTAAAATAGGACGACCTCTAATTGTATCTTCAATTAAATATGTAATAGGAGTTGTATTTTGTATTTTTTTAATTTTAAATATTTCTGTCGACCAGTTAGGGGTGTATCCTTTTTCAAAGGTCCCCTTATACTTACTGATCCGCACATAATCACCCACACTAAACTTGCTTTTATTATTTTCATTTTTTGACAAGCTTACATATTTTTCCAGTATGCGTATTTTATTTTTATTATTTACATTTGCTGGGACTTCATCAATTGTCCGATGATAAGTATGATTATATTTATACATCACATTATCAAGAGTTTTGTCTACCCATTTATAGTTTCCTTTCAAACTAAATTCCTTATAAAGTTTAGATTTTAATGTTCTAATGAATCTCTCTACTATTGATGCTTTTTTTGTTGAGAATGTTGAGTAATGATTAATGTGATAGGATTTCATAAGCTTCTGAAATAAGTCATTGTAAAATTCTGTTCCGTTATCCGTTTGCAGATTTTTGGGAACACGCCCAGTATCTAACAAAATCTTGAAAGTATTACAGACAATGTCTTTAGTCTTGCTTTTCAAAGGAAACGCCCAAGCGTATTTCGAAAATGTATCAATAACTGTTAGAATAAATCGAAAGTTTTTATTTTCTCTACAAATTGATTGCATATCAATTAAATCCGCCTGCCATAGGTCATCTATATCTTTCATGATAACATGTCTTCGAGGAAAGTTCACTCTTGCATTTTTATGAATTTCGTTGACAATATTGGCTTTGCTCATGTTTCTTTTCTTTTGTTTTAAATTTAGTTATATCAATATCAAGTCTTCTGTGATACTGAAGGAAGGTCGTATTATTCCTACTATTTATTCTTTAATAATGCCAGCTTCTTTCAATTCTTCAATTATTGATAAAATTTCATTATCATGATTTGTGTTGCCTGCATCTCTTGAAGCTACTAATAATTTTAATCTCTCAACTAATTCATTAGGGTCATCCCAATATACCAAGTCAGCGTATGTTTTATATTTTTTTAGCTTTGGCAAACTACCTCCAAGTTTCATCTGATTTTTTTCAGTTGAAGTCTCGCAAAATAACGGCTTGATAATTTGTCGATACTTAGTTCCTTTATCACCTCTTATTTGACCACTGGGGTTAAAATCTCTCTTATGAGCGCTAGTATGATGTAAGATATCTTTATAAACAAGTTTATCTATGTTTGTTATTAACTTTAAATTAGGTTTTCTTCGAAGTAAAAGTTCTTTGAGTCCTGGGGTTAAATTATAAGTTTTACCGCCTATTTTAACTAAAACAGTATTATCTTTGTCTAAACTATCAATTTTAGAAAATGAAACTACTTCTTTGCCCATCATTAAAGTTTTGTTTTCAGTTCTTATACCAAAAGGTACATTTACTCCCCCATAAATACCATAAATGTCTTCACTTTCCAATGAAGTTTCTAAGCAATTTTTTTGTTTATTTTTAGGAGTGCTAGCAGAATTTAATACAGCATCGTGAAAGTCATCACACTTAGACGAAGAGCTCGAACTATTTTCGTCCGACTCGAATGCTATAGAATTTTCAGATATTACATTTTCCATATGGTTTTTGTTTTCTAGATTTTTTTTAGAATTCACAAGGCTGTTGAGGGGCTCCGAAACAGGTTTTAGCATTTTATCTAGCGATAAGTTCATTTCATGTTCCTGATTTTTCATTTGTTTTATTTTCCTTTTTATAGAGTCGACAGACTTCATTAATTCTATTTTAATATTTTTCTCCATGTTCCTCTTAAACAAGTGGATTCAAGTAATAACAGATTTAGACTAAACTGTATTCTTATGAAGTTCGTTATAAATATGCAACATCATTCAAAGTTAAAGAAGGTATCGAAATTCTGTCTATACCTTCCATTATTTATTGGGGACTCTTTGTTAACGATTAAAAAATTAAAAGGAGTTTTCCAAACTGTTTTGCAAATATCTTTAAATTGATTCCATGATAAATCAGAGCTAACATGTTCTTCATATATGTGTTTCAGGTTCACATCATCTTGTTTAAATATTATTAGAAAATTGACATTATCACGCAACAATTGTTTCGGTATTTTTGAATAGGTTTGTGATAGGTAGAAGCAATCAATTTGCTTATGTCTACCCATACAGAAATAATTGCGGATATTTATCTGATTTTCACACGCCACATCATCAAAAATAAATACAGAGTTCGGTAAAGCTTCACTCGGAGATATAACGTCTTTATCATCATCGAACTCAAAGAATTTTATTTGAGGCACTCTTCTTAGCACCTCGCTTAGGAAACGATATTTTGACTGAAAACTTGTTTTTGAGTAAAGGTACACATTTTGAAATTTCATTCCATTTTCATGCAGCAGCAAACTAATCATTGTGTTAGTTTTACCACAGTTTGAAGGACCACATATAACACAGCGAATCGTGTTAGGTAGTAAAATACTATGCCTGATTTGGCGAGGTGATTCATTGATATTTATATTATTAATTTTAAGCGATATGGGTTGCTTGATCAACTTCATTTTGCGTATTACATCTATTTCTTAATGTCCTTCAAATATATATTGAATATTTGCCAGAATGAAAAATTTGTGTCACATTATCGACAAGTTTAGACTTGCATCGTTAAGACGAAACTGAAATTTGAGATATTATTCTTAAATTACAATATTGGCCATCACATGCTCCATTTGTTTATAAAAAATAAAATGCGTGACTTCATTGCGTTGCTGACATTTACGTGAGCAGATCGTTTATACTGCTATTTATTTACTTTTGAGGTAAGAATATTTTTTAGATTTTTTTAAATACGTTTTTTTTATAAATTCTATAATACATATTATATATCGTTCTTATTTCAGAATCATGTCTACCTCACCGTGCTACAGTCCAGTTCTAGATATTATAAGCCATGCTGAAGTTTCAGCATTTAATGAAGACCCCAAGATACCTAATTTACAGGAGGTAAGTGACAAGGATATAAATAATTTAAATTGTAATAATTTGAAGGTTATAAGTGATTTAAGTTGTTATTATTTATACATTTTTATTTATAAAGGTTTTTTTTTTACAGAATTTAATAGAAGACGATAATCCAATTACGAATCCTTTTTATTACGCTCAAGATAGAGAAAGGTGGTATGATGAAGTAGCTGCCCAGGCTTGTGAGGAAAGTCGTCAGCAAAAAGCAGAGGAACAAAAATTGAAAAAAAAAAGAAACAAATCAAAATCTGTTGCGAATATCAACAAATCTTATATCATGCGCAAAGAATCTGCTCAAGTTCGACATTTAATCAAAATTATGATACATGATGTGAACGGTCGTCCTGTGGATAAGATAAAAGTGAATCCAGAGGATGCAAGTGTGGATGTGCAATATTTGGTGACCAGTGATTATGATGATATAATGGCTGAAACTGAGCATTTAGTGGGTAAAATTGTAAATAAGTTAAAACAATCGAATAGTCTATAATGTATTTAAAGTTATAATGTGATTTATATAATTTTTCTAATTTATTTGAATAGTATAACGCTGCTTATGTTTATGTTTTTGTATGCTCACGTTATTTATATTCTGTGCAAATTATATTTTTATTTTCAATAAATGTTTGTTGTGAAATGTACTTACCTATAGTATTGTAAAGTTGTTTTAATCTTAAATTACAAATTACCTTGTGACAGAACTCAGGGAAATAAAAAAAACAACCATTAAAATAAATGATATTTTATTAATTTTTAAAGTGCATTAAAATTAATGTAAGTTTACACAATATATTATGTTTAATATATTTTAAATTTAAAATAAAGTACATGTAAGCAACCAAATATTTGTTTTATTAACCACAAAAAGTATAAAATATATTAAATCTATTTTTATACAACAAAATAAAATTTAATATCATTGTAGAAAATATTACTCTAATCACCGCTTTATAATTTTAGACTATAAAATGTCACTGCTTATGGTGTTCTGAAATACTTCATAGATACCATTTGCCCGCAGATACTGCTTAGGCGTTAAGTATGTATGTATGTATTAATATTTGGTTCATACAGCGGAAATATTATTTATATTTCTGCTTTTTTTTATTTTTATTTTGTCATAAAAAAATAGATTTAATTAGTATAGACGCCAGCAGGTCAACCTACCCGAATCTGTCAAATTTTACCAATCAAACATTAACCTTCAACTCTTGTGATAAGGTTGAGATTCTATTAAAGAAATCTGTCAGATTGTGGTAGCATGATGTGATGGGGTCTGTACAATGGGACCAGCGTTTATACATTTAGGCTGAATTTAATGCTTAGTACAATATATTACAATGTAATTTTTTTAAACTATATCCTCCAAATAAATACTAATCAATAACACTTAGACTGATAAACGTTGGCTTATTTCTGGGTAATCAGTGTATTTTCTGGCTTATTGAGAACAATAAATGTAAAAGAAGAAATAATTATACAAAAATATGTAGTATTTTCATATTTTAAGAAAGTTTCAGAAATTTTGATGAAATAATATTTATTTTTCTCTAAAACACCGTTTTATAATGCCCCCAAGGTAAAGTTTTATAACCATCTAGCAGTATTTGTCGCTTGTCGTCATCTCTATTCAGCACAAGTTTATTTATTTTTTGAGTAAATATATTATGATTCTTTGACCTTATTATAAACATATCTTCTCTCAGACATTCATTAAACTGTAAAGTTCTTATATAGTCTTTAATATTAAGTTTTCTGGTAACAGATTTTTTGACACCTTTTGCTTTTCTTATTGAGGTATTGATGGAATCTATACAATATAATTTTGCTCTTAAGCCTACAAATTCAGTTATGACATCGCCACCCATTTCGTCCTTAAAAAATCCTGGTACTTTACAGTTGAGTTTAGGCATATCACATTTCTTGTTTTCAAAGTTGCTTGTATCAAAATAATTAATATGTTTTTTCATGTCTGAATAAAAGTCTTCTGTGTGAATTAAATATAAAAGACTGTCAGTATCAGTATAACATAGTATAATACGACTTTCATAAATACTCTTCATTACAGAATAATGAAAATTATACAAATGAGTTTTAGCTAGTTCTAAAATTGTGAAGCCAATGTAAATTGGACGATCAAGGACAATTTTTGTTTGCTGTAATTGAATTGCAACCAGTGAATCAGTAATTACGTTCAAATTTTTAAAATTTGGTGCGCTTATGTATTTTTCTGCTCCACAAATTTTATTAGTTTTATTTAATTCATCTCTCCACACATTAACTAATTTCACATCGACTTGTTTCCTTTTATTTTCTATTGTTTTTCCAAAAATGCTGTTATTTTGCTTTTTAAAAAAGTCTCTTTCAAAATCTGAACTTGCTTGTTGACGCAATGTTGTATTTAGTAATATGTATGGTGCTAAAAACGTATCATGATTAAATGATAATATTCGATGAATTTTGAGTAAAATGAGACCATTTTTCAGACATTTTTTCAAGTGAATATAATGAATAACATATTTATGCTTGTCATACAAGTTTGCAATTAATTTAGGATTTTTACTACCAGGTGGTACAAATTTTTCAGCTGCAAATGGCAAATCAGCATGGTCATCATGTATTTCGGAAGGGTAATGTAAATCTACTTCGAGTATATATCCTCTATCACTATCATTGGAAACAGACATTACATCGAATTTGCTTATCTCCTTTTCATTGAGAAATTTAAAATTCCCGATCGGTAACCTCTGCATCATAGCATAACCATATAAATTTACACAATCAAGATAAATTAAATAACTATTAGACTCCTTATCATTATAATTAGGAAGATATTTATTATTTGCCTTCGCATATCTTAACGAGCATTGTGCAAGACCGCCTCGAATACCTTTTTCTAACATTTGATACATTTCGATATCCGAAATTAAATCTAAATGTATTCCTGTATATAACAACATAGCATCCCAACTCAGTGAAGGTGAAGATACATAATAGCATGGATCAAGATTGTAAAATTTTAAACTCATAGACCTAAATTTCTCAAACACATCGCATAAAAGTAGAACATCACATTTTAGATACAGATCAGTATATTCTCCTAAGTTTGAGATATTAAATTCATTCCAAACTTTTAACGCATGCATATAATCTTCGTCTGAAACTTTTTCAGAAGTAAGATGATTATAAAAATATTCTTGTTCAGGTAATTTGCTTTCTTTGTAACGATCCCATGAATCAATATAATCATAACAGTAAATACCCTTTTTCCGTACTAAATTAAATAAATGCTCATCTTCGAAAAACTTACGCATATTTTGAAAATCTTCTGGTTTCATTGATTTAACTAAATTGTCTAGGCTTGAACTTAAAAAGTTAAAAGAATCTATAAATTTTAACTGAGCTACATTTTGAGCGTCGATTGGAACAAATTTTGTAAAGGAGATATATTTTTCTTTATTTTTGGGGATAAGATTTATTCGACCGCAAATATCAGAAAGCTCTTTAATAAACAAATGACAATCATAACCAGAAAGATTGTGAAATATTATAGGTATAAATGAACATTTTTTAGCACTCAAATTACATTTGTTATGTGCTGGTCCTCGGTATTTTCCTGTGAAATGATCATGATCTGCAACAACTAAATCCGAATCAGAAAATACTGTTTTACATATATGACATTGCTTCGCATTGTCAAAAGAATTACGATCATTTTCACTCATTACTATTGGCTTTGAATGTGAAAGTATTCTGTACAGTTTTTTTACGTTGCTGATAATTGATTTGACAAATTTCTTTGAACAATCCGCTCCTCTATATGATATGAATTTATTGAGTTCAGGCTTAGAAAGACAAGAGATATAATATGCAAAGCAACTTGCCTCGTGAATTTGAACATTTTCAACATATGAAGTTTTATTTTTGTCTGAATATTCGCGCAATAAGCTCTCAAAATCACCATAGATAACGATGGGTATTCTTTGGGTTCTTTCAAAATTAGAAAAACAAAGTTTTGAATTATCTTCAGGTAGAACAGTTTGCACTCTTGCACAGTTATGATTTAATAATTTTTCCGATGTATCAAAATATGTGAAACATTCATCGCATAGATGTATTTTTGACTTATGTCTAGTTAACTGTTTACGAACCAGTTTATCGAATTTTTTTATTAAACAAAAATGATTTTTTCCTTTTTTTTGAATATATAGTAAGTTAACATGCATTATTTTTCGTTTGTTAGTTTTATACAATGGACCAGTAACTTGATTTTTTGAGTCCAAACCATAAATATTTACACTCACGTTAGAATTCAAATCTTCGAATAATTTTATATCCTCAAAACTTGGAGGAAATGACATATTAGTCGTATTTAGCACTTTGGAATAATGAGGATATGATTTTACTCTATTTGGATTAGTCACTGTCGGATACAAATGAGCTACAATACTCCAGAGAAAACAGTGGTCGTCATAATTTATTATATTTAGACAAGATTTTGTTAATTGAATGTTTTTAGGCAAAGAAACGTAAGAACCAGCTCGCAAAGGATTGTATTTTAAAATATTTCTATTTTTAAATGACTTATTGATTCGATTGTCCAACCTGACTCGCAAAGTTCAAACTCTGAGCATTTGTTTATAATTTTTTGGACAAATGTATTACAAATAGATGTCAAATCAGTATTTTGTAAAATTATTTCGTATTTAGTATTAAAAGATTTTAGTGATACTTCATTATTTTTAGGTAAAATATATGAAACAAACAATTCAAAATTAACTTTTAATGAAGTATGTACTTTCAATTTCTCTTTAAGAAGATAGTAGCATGTGCGTAAAATATCATTGAAAAAAAGTTCAGGTGAAATTGTTCTATTTTGAGGATCTATTTTGTAACTGACAATTTTATTTTTAAAAGCACATGCAATTATACGAACATTAGCAAGTTTAGTTTGCAGCAAGTTATTTGATTTATGAATATTGGACTTTTTATGACTCGAATATTGTTTTACGTACACATTACAGGCCTGGCAAAAATACATTGTAAGTGTCTAAAAATTTTTTAAATATATTTTCTATGTAGTACTGATAATTAATTTATTTCTTTGATTTAAGAAAAAGCTCTCAAATTATTGCTAATTGATAAATGTTATTAAAAGATCTTTCTTTTTATATTTTTACAAATCGCTTATTGAACAACTTGGCATTTTGAAGTAAATACTGAGCTTAACACCACGCGCGCTCTAGAAAACAACTAATAGCCTCTATACCCTTCACTGTTTCTCTCTATTCTAATGCTGCTGTTTCTTTAATCTAATGCTTTTTGGTACACTATATTTTTAGTTTTATGTTCTGGCGCGTAAATAAATAATATAATTGGCCATGTGAAAACATGGATTTTTTAGCTGACCCAGCGAACTTCGTACCGCCTTAGCGTAGCTTTGATGCACTACTTTATTTTGTATAGCTGACCCGGCGAACTTCGTACCGCCTTAGCGTAGCTTTGATGCACTACTTTATTTTGTATAGCTGACCCGGCGAACTTCGTACCGCCTTAGCGTAGCTTTGATGCACTACTTTATTTTGTATAGTTGATCTATCTTAGGTATGAGTACCTATTCAATTTAAACTGGAATCTATAATATCCTCCATATATAAATTAATCCCTATTTCCCTGGTCTCGCCATGTCTGAAAAGGACCTAATGACCTATCAATTGCCACATTATAACTGAATGCAGCTCTGTGGGGATTAAAGACAACATTTCTATGTTGATTTCGATTCCGTTGAAGTTCATTTCGCGCTTCGCGTTGCTCATCAGTTTGATTTGCTCGTAGATTTCTTTGACTTGCCGTATTTCGAGTTCTGCGGCCTAAATTTGTACGTCTGGCCTAAATTTGTTAAAATCTGAAAATAAAAAGCTCTCATATATTTTCTGTACAACCAAATTGTAATATTATGTAGTCACCAAAAGTTACCAAAAATCGATATGAAGCTGTCAACTTACCGTAATTAACAAACACTTATTAACAAACAAAAAACTTCTTAGTCTTTATAACAAAACAAACTTTATCAAAAACATAAAAAGCGGTTATGGATGTGATGCCAAACAGATACTACCACAGATTACTAAATATGATATGCGAAGTTTGTATAGGTTTACTATTTGTATTATTTTAAAAAAAATATAAAATAGTGCAATAGAATTTAATTAAGTAACCACGTTTCCGAACAAACTTAATTAAGTTACCACGTTTCCGAACAAACGATGCTCTTTTAATATAGTCTATGGCTGTGAATTACGTTGACATTCGTATAAAAAAAAAAAAATTGACATTCGTAACGCGCGTTTTTTAAAATATGCAAAATTAAATGTATACTTTTCAATATTTCTGAGAGATTTTCTTAATATTTTTTTCCGTAAGAACCATCCTTGGACTTCCACAAACATTAAAAAAAAAGAATTATCGAAATCGGTTCAGCCGTTCACACGTGATGCCGTGACAACGCGAAACGGGTTTCATTTTTATATATATAGATTACGAGTTTTTTTCTTTTACTCTTTTCTAAATTTATATGTATTAAATGATTTTTTTATGCTATAATTTTATTGATTTGGATATAGGTATTACTGATTTTTTAAAATGGCAATTTAATGCAAATATATTAATTAGGTTTTTGTGCTTTCATTATTTATAGATTTTGTTTTTAGTTTTATATTTGTTTATCATCAATGTGTTTAATAGTTTTTATTTATTAACTATTACTTAATTTTGGTTTATTGTCTTTGTTTGATTGGTTTTTGGTTTATCGTCTTTGTGTTATTGATTTATCTGCAAGAAATATAGCATTAAAATTACATTAAACCCATTACAACAAACGATAAAGTTATAATAATAGTATTCAAAAAAAGAAAGTGATATATGAAATGAATATGCATAGGTATAATAAAAAAAGGTCATTACATTTTAGAGGGGTATAGAACTGGAGGAATACTGCGAAAATCTTGTTTAACAGCTGAGACCAGCTGGGTAACTGCCTTCCATGTGGGCGTTTTGACATCTACGGCAGTTTTAAAACTAATTAGAGAATGTTTCCACCTGTTGTCAGTTACCGCCTCCAGTTCGCGACAGCTTGAGATGCGCACTTCGAGGTAATATTCGCCTTGCCTGGTAGGGTCACTTTGATGACTATTACCGGAAGCTACCCGACGCGACAGGAAATTTTTCAAAGTGGCAGCTCGCACGGGTGCAAATTCTTCATCCTGTAATAAGTAATAAGAAATGAAAAGTTAACTCAATCACTATATATAAAATTTCACGATGCGACAAATTGTTTATCTAATATATAAATAAAAATAAATAAATATCTTGGGACAACGCTCACACACGATCATCTGATCCCAAACTAAGCAGAGCTTGTATTATGGTAACCAGACAACTGATATACATACTTGAATAATTTATAAATACACACATATTATAGTTAAATCACAACCAGACACCCAGATATTAATCAGAGTTATTAAGAAATAAGTATAAAAATCAATTATGTGCACCCGGTTATAAATCAAGCTATACAAAACCAATTTATCGCGGTCTCGTTTGTATGATGCTTCCTCTCAAACAACGATCAGCCTATACTGGTTTTGTATAGCATGATGTGTAGCCGTGTGTACCTGCACCAAACAGAGAAAAAGGAAAGATGTATTATTTAGACTCACCTCAGAATCAGGGAAGACATTTAACTTCTTTTTCTTAGTGGTCGGCCCTGCATCGGTCTCCGACCCCGAGTCACTTTCCAATGTTGGCGGCTTTTTTTTCGGCTTTAGAGTAAGAGATTTTTTTAGCGCCCGAGGTTTCGCTTTTTTTGTTTTTGATGTAGAAGGTCCTTCTTCATCAGACTCAAAAGGATTTATTGAAGACCTGCAAAAAAGAAATTAGTTAGTAAAAGTAAAAAAAAAAAGCAGAAATATAAATAATATTTCCGCTGTATGAACCAAATATTAATACATACATACTTAACGCCTAAGCAGTATCTACGGCAAATGGTATCTATGAAGTATTTCAGAACACCATAAGCAGTGACATTTTATAGTCTAAAATTATAAAGCGGTGATTAGAGTAATATTTTCTACAATGATATTAATTTTGAAGCTAACACAATGTAATTCATTTATTATAAATAAGACTCTATAGCCATCTAGTGTAAAGCTTAGTTTTAATTGTCGTATGTTAAAATTGCACACTTCAATGTAAACAAAGCCTTGCCTTACAAATTTGGATGCAATACTACCGCGGCGACGCTCCGTCGCATCAATTTGATACGAAATTTTTATAAGGCAATGATATGTACTCGCAAGTAAAGCTAGATAGTTGATGCAGATTTATTTAAAATGGTTTGTAATACTAACATAATTAAGCGCCCATTATAAATTGACTTTCATATTAAGATATTAGGCCTATATTGCTAAAATTTTAAATTATCCTGTTTTTATAAATTTGAAAAGTAGTAGTGACCAGGCAAAATAATAATAAACCTTGATATATCTATTGACTACTCTTTGCATGAAAAATAAATATTTAATCTGCTGCCGCCGATATTTACTTATCTTATTATTTAGGAAATAATATTCCAAAGATATTCCAAAAATGCATGACATGATAAAAAAAAGATTTTAAATAGACATACTTACCAAAAAATAAAGAAAAATCGTCCATACGTGTTTGAATCACATAATGCCAACAAATCATAATATAATATCATTCATAAAAGCTTCTTAAATAATACTTGTTTTTCATCACAGTATACTCGCAATAATGATAAATATAAATCATTTTATTTTAAAATTTATAAAATGTTGCCGTTTCTCAATCATAAATCAATATGATTTAAAAATAATGTAAAAAAAAATTGTTTTAATATATTTTCAAAAGCGTTTAAAGATTTTTTTTAAAGAAATAAGTAAAGACAAGATTTTTTTTTTAAATATTAATAATTATTATTATTACCCTTTACTTATTCTATTAATAATAATGATAGCAAATATATTTCATTAACATGTCGATACAAAAAAGCCAAAAAAAAAAAAAATACTATAATCCCTATTAGAACTAAACATTATGCTTGGTAGTCAAGTCTAAACATGTCGATATTAACAATGTGCTTGTGTACGTAATACAGGTAAAACGCATTATTTTTATTGAAAGCAATATGAACTTAAACTTTGTAAGAATTAGATCTATTTTAGAACAATCATCTGGAGCTATTGAAAATGCAAAGAAAAAGGTCTTAACTATAATTTTTGGTTGCACTGGAATTAGAAACTTATTACATTATGTTTGTAGTTCCAAAACATAATAAATTAAATATTAACTTTAGTAACGAAAGGACAAAGTAGTGCAATATTTTGTCACATCTTTAAAAACACATTTGGCGCATTGGCTAAGAGTGCTACATCACAATGTAAATAGTAGGTTTAATACATGTCTTATCGAATGCATCAAAAGTGTTTTTTTTTCGGGTTCGATTCCCGCACAGAACATATGAAAATTTGTTCCAGTTTTGGTTTTTATGATTTCTTACATTCTTTTTTTTAAAATAATCAATTACTCTATCTCCATAATACAGTTTATTACTAGATCTTGAGTTCAATTCTTTTTCTGGATTTCTATCCGTATCCCAAAGCACCGATGACATACACTTGCACGGTTGCTTATATATTGAACGCTGTAGCGCCACTTTACTCATGTGGTAGCGCTCAATAAATCGAGCGATGCCGATCATTTGATGATGCCGAGCATTATCCGATGACCGCTGCTTGATGTACTTATGTATATGAATGCATTTATTAGATCCAATATGCTATCCGTTTTCTTCAATGTTTTGTTTTGAGGATAATTACAGTTTCTATTATATATTATATTTTACAGCACAACATTTTTAATCATAGTATTATTAATAACTATTATAAGTTACTTTTACATACCGTAGTGGCTAAAAATACATCAATTAGTCAATCCACAATTATGAAGAAAATGTCGAGAGCGAGTGATACAGAAGCCCCCAATTACACAATTAGTTCTCGATTATAAAATTGGGGATTCTGTATCACGCAGCTCGAGCGACTGCGCGAGAGCGAGTGATACAGAATCCCCAATTTTAACCTACTCATAATCTTGAACAGGGAGACCGCGAGTACGAACTGCAACCTCACGAGTTCGTGTCTTTTACGAATTTCCTGCGTGCGCATTACTTTCATGTCCTGCGACCCTCGGCCCTCGGCTAAAAACGCTCCGTGTCGGCCAGGACCACTTGGTGATTCGTTGAGGCGTAGAGCAGATACGATATAGTACACCCATCCTTTTCTGTGGTCGGATGTCATCGGCCGTTTATATCATAGCTATACGAGTTACTCATACCGCGTCTGTAGCTTGGGCGGGTCGGTCGTCGCCACTCGTCTCCTCGCGTGTGTTGTGTTTCAAGTGTTGTGGGTGCTGCGCTAAGCCGATACTCGGTCTTTGCAGGTAAGAGTCGTGAAATACAATAAATCCTTTTCACTCAGTATCCCCTTGTGTTTATGTTATAAAAGGATTTTTTTGCAAAAGCCCTGCCGGCCCGGCGAATGCGCGACCACGATCGATAACGATGTTGTCTCGGTTGTGTAGATATAGAGTCGCCTGCTATATCTTGCTTCTTATTTGGTATTTCCTTCTCCGATAGTGTACTATATTTGTACACAATGTTTTAATAATAGACGGCATGCTATTTAGACTTTGATTTAATTTATCGGTCCTGTCTCCCGTTTTATACGGCTCTCCGACTATCGGCGAACGAAAGCACGCAGAAGAGTTGCACACAATATTCTGTCGATGCGAGTTTTTGAATTAAACTCTCTACTAAATTATTACATTATTGACTGAGTTTGTCCCAATCCAAACAACGAAATGCCTGTGGGTGGCGGATATTGAGAAATCGCGCTTGGCCACTTACGTTTCGCAATTATCGATCTGATTCGGATGTTATTTATAACATGAGAAGGGATGGACAAATAATACAAATTGTAAATTAAAACTGACTTGATTGAATGCAAACTTATTCCTGGCTTTGAATAACCCCTCAAACTCTTATCCGGAATATTCAATAGAAAACATGTTTTTGTGAATGTACTACGTTGCTTTGAATAAAGCTACTGATATTATAATAAGTCATTCACACGCAAGTAGTAAGCTTTGACTAATCAGTGTGATTCATTGAGTTGTAAGTCGAAGCACGTGGTGAAGCAGACACCTCCCATACATGCCATTATTCAGTAGTAGCGCATGTCTGAATTATGCGCTGTAACGATCCAAAAACAAAAAGATCTGAATGTAAAGAACATGTTCAAGACTGGAGTTAGGATAGTTTGCCAGATTTAGACAACTAGTACTACCTAAATAATATAAATAGATGCTAGAGCATTAAACAAGCTAGCTTTCGCTGGAAGGAAAACCGGTCTTTCCATATTTGCAGCACGAAGAAAATGATGGCAATTCCTAAGTTTTTGCTGGCCTTTCATTTTTTCCCTTATGTGTGCTTGTGGGTGTAATACCTACTATAGGTAGGTTACTCATAACATTGATTATTTAGGTCATTAATTTCGGCGACCCTTCTAGCATACCGGCCTTCCCTCGTTTAAACAGTCAAGAGGGGTGCCATTTCGATTGGAACTGCTTCATATACACAGGCTTGATTATAAAACAAAAAGGACAAAAAAATACTAAATTACTTTCAAGACATTGAAAAATTTAACGATACAGCGATTGGCCGAAAAAGCCTGTTTGTTCCTCGAAGGCAGGTGCAAAACGTTCGAACAACAGATGGAAGTTTTTTTATAGACGTTGGCAGGTAAAGGGCCTCTCTCCTTACAATATTATCTTGAAGAAAATGATTGTTCCGATTTTGTGGTATGACAAAAAAAAACTCTTTTATATTAATTGTTACGGATTAAAGAAAGTTAAGTAATTAAAAAGTGGAGAACTTCATTCAGTAAGAACTTAAAGATTCTGTAAGATAAGAGGTTCTAATAATAAGTGGGAGTTCGTTAGACGATTATTGAGTGTCCATTTTGTACATATTACTTAGTTATTTTAAATGCCTGAATCATTGAAACTAGTTTTTTATCGCATCAAATCAACCATGGTCACAGATATAAAGCTTTCAATTTTGAAACCTAACTATCAGCCCACATCTATTAACCGAACGAATGGTATACATACGTGATGTCTTCCTGCGTGGGAGGGGTGCTTGTAAGGACAGGGGGGAAGGAATTCGCTATCTTTACTTCCACTTAGCAGGGGTGGGGAGAGGGGGACTCGTATTGCAGCTTCCCAGACGGCTCGGAGGCGACTCGATCCATTCTATTGAACCAAATATCTATAACGACACCTACTACCTACATATAATACCATATCGTCGCGTCCGTCGTAGACTTGGGAGACAGACCTTTTAACGATTTTTTCCTGCACTGAACAATTATTATAGTTTTAATTTAATCTTACAGGTTAAAACAATTAAAGCAAGCAGCTGTGATTGGCTAAGATAGTAAAATTGCATTATTGTACGGCAGAAAGATAAAAACAAAGCGTGTGTCGAGGACAATGTGTACCAAGTAAATAAACAACAACACAATAATTTTCACCCAAAACTGGCGTATCAATAAATATTTACAACGTTGTAGTAACATTATAGATCCGGTGTTGATGACCTGGCACTCCTCAATAGTGTCGTGCAATCATGAATTTAAACCCTAAATAGGTTTGTCCTGTTTTTATACGGAAAAAAATGGCACTTTAAATTAAAAAAATCTAATTTCTCAACTCCCTTTGCAATAAAATCAAACACTGAACATAATGTTGCGTTCCACGTTCGTCTGATTTATGTAGGTAGCGTACGTACCCAAACGCTCACTCGTTAAATCCAAACACGAGCCGCGCGTAGCCATTTCTGGATAATGGAGCCCAAAATAGTCTTCCGTCACTCATGCATGAGTTTGGGATTGTACTGTAGATATGCGGTTGTGGTTACGGAAACCGTCAGTGGATTAGACCAAACATATTGTCATGTAAAACGCTGGTTTTATGTGCTTGGACCATTAACGTCTTGGACGCGTCGATAATTACCAACTTGCTAACCGTTGATGAAGTCTGTCGCGGAGTTGTTGATGATTCCTAATTAAACGTCATTTCCATAGCATGAATGATCGTCTAGCCAGGACAAGTTTTATGATTACCCAAGAGATCTTTAGCAGAAATGCCAAGAGGTTTGTCTAAACATTCACGTAGATCCATTTTTTATTTCTCAAATATTGTCTGTTTGCCCAGAAAGTGCCGTTGAACAAAAAAAAATTAAACATGAGATAAATTATATGAAAGTACTTAGTTAATTCAATCATAGATCGTTGCTATTGATGATCTAGATTCTAAGGTCCAGTAGTGATTGGGCTAGTTTACAAACTGGCGCGATGATGTCACCGTCATGTGTTACACTTAATACATTCGCATTTAGTTGAATTATGGGAACGATAGACACGTTTGTCAGTCACAGGATTAACTCAACGCCAACCTAGTCTAGTGTCTGATCTAAATACAATATCTTGTTCTTAATTTACCACAATAATGTATGCAAACAACTAAAACTCGTTTCCAGAGCAGGACAAGTCTGAGTTATTACTGGAAGATAATTGTATTACACAGTTGTTAGCAAAGCATAAGTATTACCTAATTATAGGTACTTATTACTTATAATTCAAACAAATTCAAGAAGCTTTTTAAAGTTATAAAACGACACTCTGTAAACCGTTAAAATAATCCGCTAAAACCACACTAAAATCAACCTAGCAGGTAAAAGCGGTCGGCCGATAATTGGACCCTTTTCAAGACTGCCCGAAATCGGTGTAATCAGATGATACGCAATGCTAAACGCCGACATATTCTTGATAATATAATTTCTTCTTCTCCTGCCGATATCTGGAAATTCCTTGGAACTCTAGGTATCGGTAAATCGCGACATTCAGATCTTCCCAACACATTTGGTTTGGACGATCTAAATCGTCATTTCTCCACCGTTCCTATCCTGGATAGTCTAACCAAATGTCAAACCCTTAGTCACCTTGCTGATCTGACGCGACCCAATATTACTCCCTTTGTCTTCACCCCAGTTGACCCGGGAGAGATCAAGAAGATTATCCTGTCCATTAAATCCAAAGCAGTTGGTTGCGATGCCATTAGTCGTCACATGATTGTGACGGCTCTTGATCAGCTCCTTCCTGCAATTTCCCACATCATTAACTTTTCCCTTTACTCTGGTGCTTTTCCTTCCATTTGGAAGAAAGCCCATGTCCGCCCGCTGCCTAAGATTCCTAATCCCACTCTTCCTAATCATTTTCGTCCTATTTCCATCCTCCCTTTTCTATCAAAGGTACTTGAAGCCTGTGTTCATAGACAATTCTCACACTTCATCCATCAAAACTCCCTTATTAGTTCCTTCCAATCTGGGTTCAGACCTGGACACAGTACCGTTACTGCTCTCCTTAAAGTGACTGACGATATTAGAAGGGGAATGGAAGACACTAAAGTCACAGTTCTAGTGTTGATTGATTTTAGTAACGCTTTTAATACCGTCAGTCATGAAGTCCTTTTATCCATCCTCTCCTATCGCATGGTCTCTCGCGAGGTTCTGGAATGGTTCTCATCATATCTTCGAGGGCGTCAGCAACTAGTTATTGCTGGTGATTCTTCTTCTAGCTGGCGTGATCTTGTAACTGGCGTCCCTCAAGGCGGTATTTTATCTCCACTTCTTTTCTCTACTTTTATAGATCTCATAACTACTGAGCTTCAGTGTGCGTATCATCTTTACGCTGACGACTTACAGCTTTACTGTCAGGCGGGTGTTGACAGCATATCTGATGCCATCGAGAACCTTAACCGGGATCTTAGAATGATTAAAAACTGGTCGGACCGTTTTGGGGTGGCAGTAAACCCAAGTAAATGTCAGGCTATTGTCATAGGGAGCCCCCACAGCCTACGAAGGCTAAATAGTATTGTGGTGCCGCCCATTATCTTTGATGGGACAGTCATTCCATTCGGTTCCGATGTAAAGGATCTAGGGTTGCATGTCGACACTTGCCTTGACTGGCGTAAGCAGGTCGCGGTTGTGAGTCAAAGGGTAACCGGAACGTTGCGGTCGCTTTATCGAATGAAAAATCTTCTCCCATCTCGCGTAAAGGCAATGCTTGTTCAATCCCTAATCTTCCCCATAATTGACTATTGTGATGTGTGTTACTATGACCTGAATGCAGATCTCCTCAATAAACTTGACCGACTTCTCAATAATTGCATTCGATTCGTTTTTAATCTCCGTAAGTATGATCATGTATCCGCATATCGATCTCTCTTAAAATGGTTACCCATCCGGCAGCGCAGAGCATTAAGGGCTTTGTTGACTTTGTTTTCTCTACTGGAGAAACCCACCTCTCCTACTTACTTGACTTGTCATTTTCAGTATTTATGCTCTGCGCACACCAAAACTCTTCGATCCTCCCATAATCGTCTTCTTCGTTGTCCCTCCCACCGCTCTGGATTCCTAAAATCCTCATTTTTGGTACAGGCAGTCTTTCTTTGGAATGCGCTCCCTCTGAATATCAGGACGGTAACAAATAGGTTCACTTTTAAGGGCAAAGTTCGTGAACATTTACTCAGGGAGTTAGCGGATTCGGCTTAGAATTACATTGTAATGAGAGTTTCCCCATCTGTTTTTATTTCTCTTCACTTCTTTTTTTTTATATATATATATATTGTATGTATGTATTTAAGTATGTATTTTATTATTTTATTGTTATTATCAAATACAGTTTTTATGCTACACCTACTTATTCCTTTCTCTGCATCACCCTAAGGTAGACTGTTAGAGAATGCCTTATGGCATTAAGTCCGCCTTTGTACGATTTTGTGCATAAAGTTTAAATAAATAAATAAATAAATAAAAGCTTGAAATGTTGGTTCATTCGGACAGGAACTAAAGTAATAACGTCCATCTGTTAATGCTCTTAATCCCTCAGCTTACACCTCCCTTTTAAATAAATTAGAGGAGGGGGATAGCAAACAATATACAAGCCAGAAATAGGGTTGAACGCCCTTGAACTCACTATAGCGGAAAACAGATGCCCAAAAAATGTCTTGCTAATACATACCTACTTGATGTGCTCTTTTTTACTGATGCCCACATTGTTTCAGTACAAAACTGTAGAAGTGCATTAACAAAGCTGTGGGAGTGTGTACGCGCGTACATTATACCAAATTGGTTTATCCTTGCGTGACTGACCGTGTTTCCGCCCAGTTTTGCCCCCCAAGCATTATGAAACTTGGTATTTTTTTTAATTTCGTAAGTAGATTATGGAATATTTGGGTTAAAACAGGTGTCGATTTAAATCTTCATTTAACCACACGAAGGCCTTTTGGAAATACATACATTGAATGATCTGAGCATTGAATATCAGTAGGCTTGCACTGGAACGTAAACTGGTTGATGCTGTTACGATCAGTAGGTATTTATTTACTAGAAGTAAGAGTATAAATATTTTAATGAAATATACAAGTTGTGGCTAACCTTGACATGACAATAATCTTGCTTGAGTCACCGTAGATTGTTCTTCCCAGCTTGGAATAACGAACATCCATAGAGAGTAAGCCGGCATTGTTTTCCGATCCTTCCGCAAATCGCGTTTAAATTAAGCTTATCTAAATATATTTACATACGGTATTCAATCAGGCAGTACATATACACAATCGTTATAACGTTTTGGTAGCTTTAGGTACGATTATATTGTTATTCAATGCTGATTAAATGGGCTTTTAAAAGACACGTGGCGAATAATTGCAAGGTCTTTGAACTTCTATAACGTTCTAGAAAATTACAGCAAAGTTAAAGATTGTCCTGAGGTGAATGAAATTAAATTGATTCCAATGGGTATAATTAGGTACAGTAAGATTTATGCTGCGGTGTTTGGGAGTATTGGCCGTTTGTCCAAGCAGTTAGGTAACTGCAATTAAAAAAGCTCTCTTGGGTTCATTAAGCATGGTATCGGTAGAAATAATACAAGTATAAAATCTGTTATTAGATTCAATTAAGTCTTGCTTTCAATTTTTTTAAGAGCAATCTAAGTAGATATTTTTTGTTTCATCATCGTCATCTTCCCATTGCCAAAATAGCAAATCCATTAAGAGCATAATTTTAACTGTAATTTCGATTTGTTTCAGATTCGGGCGGAGCCCAGCCGCATCGCGGCACTACGATCTTTTTCGTTTTATTTCGATAGTGGAATTTTTAATTCTAAGTTGTGTCACAAAACCTAAGTGATCTGTGAAGTGTCGAAGTGCGATAAAATGTCGTTTATTGGATTCGCCGCCCTCGTGGCACTGGCCACTATAGGTAAGTTCAACAACGGTCATTTTATAAACCCTTTGATATTATCATGATCATGAATAAGTAAAAAAGACATTACAATACACGCACTAGGGAAAGATAATAATACCAAACCAACCCTAGAAAAATGTAGTTCTGTCACGCACAAGTTATGAGTTCCATAATTAGGGTATCGGTTCAATTTATCGATATAAAAATATAATTTTCTATGAAATTAATTAAGAAAGGTGTCACATCATAAATAATGGTTGTTGGATAACCTAGATATTTTGAAATCAAATATTTCCTCAAAAAAACTTTGGCCCCTAGGAATTTCTCCTGTGTCATGGGTCGCTAACAAACATTAAAACTCATACCTATACACAAATAGCTACTTGAAGATTTTACAATTATTTGTTTCTTGCGGAAATCGAACCCGCAACAGGGAGCGCGGCAGTCGTTTGCGCGATCACTGCACCAACCGTGCCACCAGTCCACCACACACCATATACGCAGTTACACCACAGTTTAAATATGATATGCTTTATTTTTAAGACCCATTAGCTCGTAATAATCATGACTCCACGTTGTGTACTGTGTGTGTAGTGTACTCAACCCCGCACTAGCTGTTCTTGTTGAGCAACAATATTTTCACAGAAAGTTTAAAGGTGTAATATATCTGTGACTTCTACGCAGTTAGCGCGTAAAAGCGCGCGTCACGATCATTGGGGCTCCAACCACGGTCCACCCCACACGGCGGCGTCGGGAGCAGGCTCATGACGTCACGGGTCGATACAGCGCGGCCGGGCAACGAACCTATTCAAACATAAAACACTGTTTACGAGCTCTGGCCAAAATCGTGTGCCTAAACGCTATAAACATTACTGTTGTAAGCTGTAAACTTACACTTCCATAGCGTAAATTTCATAGTTGTTCCTAACGAATACTGGGAAAATATTTGGTTCTCGGCTCAGAATATACGATTCCATTCCCTTCTCATGGGTCTCGTGAACAAAGGTTACAGTGTCGCCGCGCTGTTGTGTGGTATTCATGTAGAACTTAGACGTTTAAAGGCAATATTCGATCAGAATTCAAAGTCATGTTTATAGGAAGAGCCGTTCCTGATTTATGAAAGTACTCAGTGCTAATCAACCCTTACAGCAGCACATGGGCCAGAAGCCAAGAGTTCAAAACTCCGCAGACGAAAATTAATTCCCAAACCCATAAAATATTCGGCAGTTGCTTGTGGATGCGAGTAAGGGTGCTCCCACATCTAACGACGCGGATTCGGATTTTCCCGTCGCCCTTTCTCTTTCTGTCGCTTAGAACTGCCATTTGCTAGACCGAGACAGAAAGCATAATGCGATCGCATGCGACGGAATCTTCAAGGCGGCCGCGTGCTGTCGCATTGTCTCGGTCTAGCAAATGGCATTTCTAAGCGACAGAAAGAGAAAGGGCGACGGAAAAATCCGAATCCGCGTCGTTAGATGTGGGAGCACCCTAAGTCCCGAAAGACCTCAGTCGTATGCATGCACGGATATAAACCAGACGATAACTAGCCTCGCAGGGAATTTAACTAAATTGGTTGCTTTGCCTGTAACAAATTTAGTCACTTTAAACCTATGTTCTTTTCTTCTAAAATCGTACTGACGAGTAGAACACGATCCTTTCAGTTTCGTCAAAGGGTCTTTTACAATCCAGGAGCGAGACCCCGGTTCCTTTGACTGAAGCGTATCTACTTTACGAAAAAAGCAGAATAGGCTCTAGGATTAAAAACGGGCTGTCTGTTTCTCTCTAAAAGGAAACTCACACAAACAAACCATTTAAATAACTTGTCTACAAAGCAACGGATGCAATCATACAGTTATTAGAATTATTAGTTACACCTGCAGAAATCGTCTCAGTCAACTGGATGATTCATATACGTACTAGTAATTGCTATAGGTATGTTTTTTCTCATGGTTATTGATTACTAGAGTCAACAAGGGATTCTTTGTGTGGCATGTGGCGGTTTATTAATCAATTCTTAATTAACTATAAATTGGACAAACTTTACAATTCCATAGGTACAAACTCGTAGTTTAATGCCCGTCTGACTGTCTGTATGTATGTGACTGACCGTCGACATCTTAATGCAGCTGCAGCCAACTCAAGTACAAACTGAAAGTTCACGTTGTTTAATGCTGATGTTGTTCGGAATACACAACACAATACTTTCCCGAGTTTCATTAGAAACGCCCAAGATAGGTATATTTTGGCAGCCACCATAAACGACTCAACTAACTGCTAAGTGAACTGGCAGCGAGTGTCGTGTGGGCGAGGTCGCCAGGTCCAGTCCGAGTGCTAGGTTTTACACAAACACCGCAGAACATTGGCCTTTCAACGCATGAAGGTCACGACCGTGACTCCAATACAACGATATATCTTCTACAGCTGTGCACTATTTCCAATACTATAGAAGATATTATGACAACAGTGTAAGATAAACCTTAAGTGGACGAACGTTTAAAAAGATCAGTTACATTACATCAGCATGATTCAACTTTTGCAGAAAAGCGAACGAATGACTAATCCTAGCTGACCTACCAAATGCGAAATGTCGGAAATGTAATTTGCGAGTAATGTATTGTTTTAGACCTAGTCTAGTAGTCTATACCATAAAACCACACATACATTTTTTGTTGGTAAATGGAAGAAAATGGGTTTTGTTTTCACTATCCATTTATATATCATTTTTTGATCAACAGTTACTTATTTGAATTCTCGCCACCCAAATAAATTAGTGAGTCAGTTGGAATGGCAATTTGATTTAAATATTTTTTCTCTCAGCGTTTGTGAATAAGCACCGCTCCTTGTTATGTTTCCTATTTCGTTTCATAGCTGTCGAATAGTATTTTTAGTCAATGTAAACATAACGTAAACAGAGCCCGTACGGTTTATATTTCATTAATCCGTTTATTTTAGCGCTGTCTGTCATACTTAAGTACGTATGCGCATTAGTAGGAACCACCATACCAACGATACTAAATTCAGCGGAATAAAAACTGTCCCTGCAGACACCACAATGACAGATTGACACGCAACCAAGTGCTGCCTTATTTATATAATCGTAGTTACTCATTCATTAACCACATACACAAACAGTGTTACAATCCTTAATCAAGGTCTCTTAAACCCTTTTCAACAACTCTGTTCATCCTTTGTTCATGTATATGAGCAATGAATATTCTGGACCAATAGAAGAAGCCAGACATTAATCATGCAATAATTCCACTTATAACGGTCTTCGTATAATTAAATGTTGAAGGAAGGAATTGACTACAAAAACAGTTTCAGCAGATGACACTGCTGTTTTATTGGGTTTTGAATTTTCAACAAACAAACAAAACCGAATACTTACAACAGCCGTTGTGTTGCCATTGCCACTTGTCAATGTCATTGATATTCCAGGCTATTGTTTTTGTTTCTTACAATGAATACTTCCTACATTTGTTGCTCGTTATCTCTATTGCGATATGAACACACTGTTTATCAACAAACAGCCACAAGCACGTGTTAATGAGCGATCAAAAGAGCTCTCGACTGAACTGAACTACTAATGAACATTCGGTCTTTCAAATCGTAACGACCCAAGTAACACAGAAGTCTGAATAAGAGCTGATTATGTGCAATCATTAAGATTATATTCTGAATAAAGAACTGAGTAACGTCTGAATAAACACCTATTCAGACTTTATTCAAGCAAAACAGGCCCCAAATTCAAATGCATAAAGCTTAATAACTTCTGAGTAACATCTGAGCAGGAGCTTTATAATGGTAAAATCATCTTAATAACTTCTGATTAACAGCTGATATCGCTTTTATTAAGCTCTTACTCATACAATATTCAGTTTATGTCAATTTCGTTACTGCATTCAGAATTTATTCAGCATTATTTTATTGTTGACAATAATACAGATTTTATTCATACAAATTGTGAAATTAGACAGTCAGAAATTTTTAATGTCTTTGATGGAGTCATTGCATGACAATAAATGGCGAATTTATTAAAACGGTAAGCTAAAGTTTTATTAATTAAGTTATAGGTTTGCTACATGTTAATTCTTAGTGCGAAAATTATTTTATCGTAAATAGTTTATGATTTTTACGATTATTTTTAACGCGCCGCTTGAATAATCAAGATAAGTGATTGTAAATATTATTTTCGTAAATGCATGCTCGATCTGACTAAAATACTTATGACGAAATTTCAAATTTTAGCAATTCCAATGGAACATATGACAAATCGGATTGAAAATTTTGTAGTTGTAACATTCAGTATTCAAGTAATCTTGGTGAATTTCTTGTAATTATAATAACTCACAAAACAAAAAATGGCGATCGCTTCATTGCTGAATAAAAGTGAACAAGAATCTACATAGTTACTCAGATCTCACTTGAATAGACTCATTTCAATACGCTTACTTCTGAATAGCACTTGAATAGTTGACCACATTTCTACATTAATTCGCGTTTTTAGGGTTCTACATTCAGTGGAATAATCGTTACAAAATAATATAATATTTTTTTGTTGCAGATCGATCCTGAGGCAAACTTTATAGTAGCCCCTATAAAATGAAAATATCATTCTTAACCAGTAAAATATCTAATCATGTAATAGCCAATGATGAGGTATAAGCATGCAATAGTCTTGGAAGGAACCTTAAGTCAAATTTAAAATGTAGCATCTAAAACTTTGCAGTAATTTTTTAAATCCTATGAATGAATTGTATTTTATACCTTTCATGCACACAGTAACTATAGGTTAAGTTCCAAATGAAAACAAAGTAAATTGAAGTAAAAAAAAAAATTCTTTTATTTTCATTTCGCAGACACCGCTACTCGAATCTAGAAGTGAGTGCTGTGGCTGAAGCGCGCGTCATAGGCGGCGGCCACGTTTTTTGCGCTCTTCAGCCACAGCAGTCACTTCAACATTCGTATCGGAGGCAATTGGGAAATAAAAACAATCTGTTTGATTTATTTGATGTACGGAATCCCCTTCAATGCACGACAGCAACTCATGCTGGCTGGTACTCCGCAATTTTTTTCATACTATTATAACAGATCTTGAACGTTTCCTACAATTGATTCTCAAATATTCTTTTATTTTCTTTTAATGTTGCCGTTCCTTTTAAGTTGTTTCCAAGATTTTTGCCCCATCTTGATGTAAACAACATGAAAAATATAGCTTACAAATGATTTTAACAAACCTGATATTAAGCTATTTGCTGATATAACGTAACTGTGTTTCTTTAATTTGAATAAGAGCCTTAATAATTATTTCAACGTACAATTATTCAGTATCAAGCTGTACGACAGCATTATCTAATAGCTTTATTCAGATTGTAATACATTAGTCGGCAATCAGCTGAATCAAATGCTACTAGCTTATTAATGATTGAATATTAGCAAACCTGATAAGATTATTCAGGTACATGCTTCCGTAGGGACTAATAAAGTTCACTTTACAATTATTCAGTATCAAGCTGTAAAACAGCATTATCTTATACCTTTATTCAGATTGTTACTAATTATGCAGCAAACAGCTGAAACAAACGCTACTAGCTTAGTAATGATTGAATAATAGCAATACTGATTATGATTATTCAGATAAATGCTTCCATAGCGACTTTTTTTCAGCTTACCAATACATAGAACGCGTAATACTTAATAATGTTTGTATAATTGTCTAACACATCTTAATTATTAAGTTTAAAGAAATAAAGTACAATGTACAGGACCTATTAAGCATTAAGAATTTTACGAGTCCAAACTCAACCTAATACAACATTTAGCGATTTCTAAGGCTTTTATACAAAGGATATTCATTTTTAAACCGTATAGTTTTACACATGTGTACCAATATACCGCTTGTGTGTTACTTGGGGAGCTTCTCATTAAAACGCGCATCAGGATATGGCCGTTGTCTTGCCTCATGATGAGTATATTCCAATTCACACATGGTGCTGTTGCTAACACGCAATTAATTCGGATGTGCCATAAATAACTCATTCCCATCCAAACAAATGTTTCACTGCCAAATGAGGTTATACCAAAACGGAAATTAAACTTTTTTTAAAACGTTTTGATATGTGGTTAAGGAGCCAACATTCCTATCATTCTTTACTTACACACGGTAGGTATTATCTGTGTCTTTTGTGCCATGCAACTATACTAACAAAGTGACAACGGAAAGACAAACATTAGCTACACTATGATTTAATGATGAATTAGGTATGCCATATGATTTTATTATTTCATTGATGTTATAGGATTCATTTGAATTGCAAACATTATACTTATGTAACTAAAATCTTTTATTACGGAATTCAGAATCTCATTCAGGTTCCTGACCGATCGAATGAATGTAATGTAGCAGAATTCGCAACGAAATTGACAACCTAGGTACACAAGAAAAGAGCAATTTCACATTTTTGGACAGAAACTAATGTACCATGGCGATTATGGATTTTAATTACAGAACTAAAAAGATGAGACACACAATGTAATCTTTCTATTAATCTTTTCTATGTAATGCCGAGCTGAGTGCACTTTCATAACGGCACGCACGAGTAGTGTCGCAACGATGAAAAACAAAAGATAAGCATAGATGATGATAATATAACACGGCACTACTGCCATAGCTGCCGACACCGAAGAATTTCACCGGGTCAACGGCCACAAATAGATTTACAGCCCGTAGAGTGTTACATGTTCATAACACTAACCATTTACATTGTTTACAATTTTACTTATGATTTCTGTTTTCTCAAATATACCTTCTAAACAACAAGGGCAAGAGACCTAATTTAAATGATTTATACCTTTTTGTATATACAGGGAGAGCCCGTTTTATTCACATTGTCGACTAAGATTCTAACTAGTTGGTAATGTGCAAGAAAATTGTCTATTATTTCTAGTACAACATTAATTGAGTCAGAATAATAAAAACGCTGGACACGCCAACCTTTATTGGCTACTGATTAGGTAATAAAGTGAGCATTGCTGTTCAATCGAATGGTAATTGAGACTATTTTCATAATAAAGGAGTTGGAATATAGGTCGTTAGCATTTAGGTGTACATTCGAATGTTTTCTAAATTAGGAATTCAAATCAAAGCAAATGGACGTGCGACATACCGTTTAGTTTTAGGAATTCTCCACATGAGCATCGCATAGGCTCCGTTGAAATTCTCTGTACTCCGATTCAAACCTATGTTTGTTATTCAGATAGCACATAGCTTCTCTTGCTAAGTCTTACTCATAAATAAGGAATTTACCGTAGACAAGTAGGATAGATTTTAAGAATGTGTTTCATATTTTGCGTTCTTATCGAGGATCCATCACCATTTCTAGACTTTTTGGAAAAAAAAAATTGGTACATTCTGAATATTTCTTAAAATGGCGAAGTTGCTATATGTTCACTGATTCTTTCTTATGAATGATTTAAAAGGTAATTACTTAAAATAAACTCGGCATCTCAAGCCCGGTTTGCGTATTAGTTGAACGATCGAATGTTGCACTGCGTGTTGCACGTTCAATTCGAAATCAGTAACAGATATCCTCAAACAGTATTTAAAGTATAATTAATTTAATGGAAATAAGAGCAGTGGTAGCCCAGTGGTATCGGCCCCGACTTTGTAGGTCGTGGGTTCGAATCCCGGCAGGCGCATTACTTTGTGTAATTTATTTCATCACCATTGCTCTCAAAACGGTGAAGGAAAACATCGTGAGGAAACCGGCATGTCCTAGAACCAAAAATTCGAAGACATGTGACATCCACCAATCCGCACTAGGCCCGCGTGGTGGATTATGGCCCGCCCCCTCTCACAGAGAGAAGGCCTGTGTCCCAGCAGTGGGAACATTAATAGGCTGATGATGAAGTGCCTATGTTGGGTCCCATGTGTGCCGTTATACAAAGATAAGATCAAATGCAAAACGAGCGTACCTGCTACAACCTCTGCATACAAACATTGTATCTGCAACTCTGACATCGAAAGTTAACATGTTATTGCATGATTTTGGATGTCTAGCACGACTGTAGTACGCTTTGTTCCCGATGCGTTAGCAAAAAGTCACTACTTGTTTTCTCGTAAATTACCAGCTTATCTATTTTGAAGAATTGTTCTTATTTTTAGTACCTAGATTAATATAGGAATCAGCAAACAAATACTGACGGGACACCCCATTTGGAGGGTCCTCTGATTCAGAAAGCAGATAGCTATTTAGATACTTGACTTACCATGACCAATAAATACACCAGTCAGGTTGTATAAGGAAAACATTTTGTAAAACTTTGTGGTTTTAAACATAAATCTGATTTCGCATACGTTTGGTGCGTCTGCAAATGAAATGATGATTTCACGGTTTTCACAACAAAACAAAGTATGTATTTACTTACAGCTAGTTTCTTAACTAAATACTTTTTTAAAACCTAACACACAGCCTTGAATAGTTTATAATGAATTGTATAAATACGCCAAAATGTTGAGATTGTGTCATCTTTACGCCCCGTACCATGAACTCTTAACAGGTAATATGATTTGCACGGATTTGCATGTGTTAGAAAGGATGATGACGTGTTTCAAATACCTAAATATAAAACATCGTTGTTGTTACTTGAACTGAGCAACTTCCACAAACAATCTGTCGACACTTCATTGTTTAGGAATGATAGGTTTATTATGGAAAGTTCAACGGCCTTTATGCAAAAAAGCTATTTTCCAATCAGTTTGCATAACCACAAGGAAGTGCCAAATAAACACGAAAGAGTGTCCATATTGGTAGCTAGGATAATGTGTTTTGGTTACATCATTATTATTATAGTACTCATCTATAGCGTAAGCTTGTAAAGGAATACCGATAGGTATTAATGATCAGGAAGAGACATAAATGTAGAGAATGGAATGGAAAAAAAAGAGAGCAAGCAGCAGAGAATGACAGAAAAAGATAATGTGTGTTATAGGTTAAATTTAATAGGTTAGGAATTAACTTTGATAAGAAAGGAAAGTGACGATTGACACTGATCTACACCTACATGGAAGTGTTATCTCTTATCTAGATACATTAAAGATAATACAAATAAACATGTGCGAAAAGTTCGATAAGTACTTATATAAGGTATTGGTTACAATTTAATTAAGTAGTAACTAGTTCAGTTTGTCTAATTTAATAGGTAGGTTGACTTCTAGTGAATGTGTTAAATAAAGTTTAATTAATGTTATAATTATGACTACATAATTAATTTATTAAGTCCTCAAAGTTGAATGCACTGTACAATGACCTAATAACCTATTTTCTTATCACTGTACCATAGAGTACATATTAGATAGATGTCGTACTGTTAAGATATAAATATTATGCGTAGAAAAATAACGTTATACGGTGCATTTCGTGTATAAACCTGCCAGAAAACGTTGCAAGTGTTGTGATAAATCTTAGTTAAAATTGAATCAGCATCCTACGTTCAGGTTGTGATGTGAAGAACATCTGTCGTAGTTACGACCAATCAGGACCGTGCGCAGACGCACATCTGTCGCAAGCACAACACGCCCTCGCTTTTTTGTTCGCTTTGTTGCTATTTTTTGTCTACCATCGGCACTGCTTCGAATTGGGTTGCTATTGAAATTTTTGGCCGTTTAATTTTAAAATACGTTCAGGTTTGTAGAAAGGATAAAATTATTTCAATAACCGTTTCTACATAAATATTATGCAGAAACCAAAAGGTATAATAAGGCTGTGCTCTCCTTATGGGTTGGCGCCAGAATAAGATTCATTAGCTGTAAACTAGTATTTCGCCTCGTTTGGTCATAATAAGGATGTTATTAAACTTGAGTACCTATCTATAAAGCCATAGAAACCGTTACTTCACGTAACCGAAGTATTTTAACTAGACGGGATATTAGTAGTAGAGACAGTATTTGACGTACAGTAAGTTAACCTAATGAGGTCACTAATTAACATTTAGTGAGTGTCATTCTCATGCTCTTCATCTAGTGGAACGAGTAGCGAGACGTGGCATGAGAGCTCGTCACTTGTGCTGGATTATTTTTCCAGGCTCCATTGCAAATTGGGTCGAGGATCTTTAGTTCTCGTAAACTAGTACTGTACTGGCGTTAGTGGTTTACTTACTCGTAGTTCGAAAGCAAACCACTGACACGGTGATATCACCTCCCCCCTTTCTTTTTGTTTTTGTTTTAAACGTTTGTAATATAATAATAGCCGTACCTGGTTTCCGGAAAATAATAATAGGCCAGTATCCTCCAGTTACAAAAAACAGAGACCTATTCATATTTTCGACAATCAGGATACAAAAAGTTAACAAGTGTTATTCATGAAAAATAATGCTATCGTGCGTGAGAGAATAACTGACGTTTTTATGTTCATTATTGTATTGTAATGTTCAACTACTTACTATTTAAACTAGTGATGGGCCGGAGGGAAGAAAAAAATGGGAGGGAAAAAAAAGATTGGGAAAATATGGGAAAATAAAATAAATTCCCGGAATTTTCCCAAACGACGGGAAAATAAATATTGATCCAATAACAGTGTTAAAAATATGTAAATATTTATTGTATTTGGTGGTAATAAGGTGGTAGTAAGGCCTGCAACGGCTGGGTCATGCCAGTATTGATGTAGGTACTCTTTTGACATACTCATGGACTCAAATAAAACTTAATTGTACAGACCCTCGTATCCAATGCGATAGGAGGGTCCGTACATTGCTTACTGCATATCGAATGGATCACTCACGGTCTTCGGTTATGAGATTGTATATTCGAAGTTGAGATTTTCTAAACGTTAAGACTTTCCACAATCGTGAGATATGCAATCTCAATGAATATTTCCTAAAAGCCGACGTGGGAATGCATCGAGATGTAGTAGCGGTGGACAAGGGCCTTACCCCACTCTCCTGGGCTAAAGAGAACTGGCGCAAACCTGCAGTGCTTGACACTAATGGTCGCATGGAAATATGACAGAACAAGGAGCTTCACGGACGTTACCGGGCCGTACATAGGCCTGATGCAGATGTAGACATATCTACGTCGGTAGCCTGGCTACGATCCGGAGATTCCTTTGGAGAAACCAAAGGTTTTGTCAGAGCAATAATGGATGGAGTTATGATGACATATAACTACTGGAGATTTATTGTGAAGGATAGCAGGGCTGACATATGTCGGGCATGCCACCGTGTCAGGGCGAATCAATCTATCACATTTCTCCGGGTGTTCTCGTCTCGCTAACGGAGAATATTTCCATAGACACAACCCTGTAGCCAGAATAATCCATCAACTTGCTCTAAAAGACAACCTTGTGGAATCAGAAGAGCCGTACTACAGGTATGTGCTCGACCCAGTTCTTGAAAGTGGCAATATGACACTGCGATATGCACGCGCTACGGGAAGAGCTCCGTCGCGATCTCAGGGCAGTATGGAGGGAGCCACGGTCGCAACAGAGGTCCGGGTACGCTACAATCGCGGCGGTAACACCCTCTCTTAGAGGAGTGGCTGGATAGGCGGCTCCGCGTCCTGACCTACCGCATGACACAGGTCCTCGCCGGACACGCAAGTTTCATGAAGTACATGTGTCGGACGGGGAAGCAGGAAACGCCTGGGTGTCACCACTGCGAGGACCGCCCGGAGGACACGGTGGAGCATACGGTGCAGGACTGCCCCGCTTGAGCAGAGCACCGCCGTGTCTTTGGTCGAAGACATGCATGGGCAGTGAGGGAGGGAGAGGACAACGTCAGCGTACCATAGACTATGCCCGGGTCAACGGCGTGTTGTGTTCCACGCGCGCCTTTTCAAGCGTTTATTTTTGACCGTATTAGGTAATGAATTTGATTTCTGTTTGAGTTCATTCACCCGGGTCCACCCTTTATAGCAGAACTTTTTACGTCATAATTTTATTTTGCATAGCAACGGATAGCATAAACCTCTTTTCGCAGAAAATCGTTTGGCATACACTCATTTACCATAACACCGAAACCCATAATTTTGTAAGTCAGAATCATCATATCGTAGAAAGTTCACAACCAGAATCATCTTTTGGCATAATTGTGTGGTTTTTATTTCCCAGACAGTAAAATGATGCAGTAAGCATGCAGCAAGCATTCAGCATACAAGCATGCAAGGTTGCAACATGCAGCAGGCATGCAGCAAGCATGCATCATGCAGCAGGCATGGCTTCTGTCACGGCTCCGGCGCTGCGGGTCTCCGGCGGTCCCACGCGAGCTAATCGTCGCAGATGATTTTACGCCCACCACCGCAGCTTCGGCTTGGCGGTGTGCGTTAAAACCACCTGCTCCTCAGCTCGCGAGCCCCCTCGCCCCTCCGCGCCTACGACGCGATTATAAATTACACTCTAGGGGTAGGGCAGACAAGACTACGTGAAGTCGGTTTTGCAGCGATTCATTTCTGTCACTAACTTTTGTAGCACACCATATTGATTTTATAAAACATTTTTTTTTATTTTTATTATGACTATTAAATTATTTCTATTCTGAAATTCTGTGATCTTCGAAGTATACTAAGTCAAATAATTCCAAATAATCGGCATTTTATTGGTCATATTAATAGGTCAAGAGAAAAATGCTTGAAAAAAAAATTTTTTTTTTAAATGATTGATGATCTTTGAAAAAAAAATTGCAAAAAAAATTTTTTTTTGGAATGTACTTGGTTATTGATACGAGTAAACACACTAAATTCATGCAGTTACTTTTTAAGACCATATATTACGTTGAAAATCTGTTAGAGACTCAAGATTTTACGTTTACCATTTGTCTACAAAGCAAGACTAAAAAAAAAAAATGTTAGATTAGAGCTATGAATAATTGAATATGTGGCTGTTTATACGTACAATACCCACTTTTCAACGCACCAATTAATAAACCTATCTTCAAAGTCAACTGATTACTATTATAATTATAAAAGAAATATATTAAAGCCGCATTTATAGCAAAACTAATATTCAAAAAACAACCTAATAATCAGAAAAAGATCGGTGTGATACTTTAGATTTTAAGTCTTTTTAAATAAATACGTATCAACAAACATTTCCATACATAAAATTCCTTACTTTTATGCTGTTACCGTACTTTTACAATGAATGTCTTTTTTTTAACCACGACATGCATGCACAGACTCACACAAATGCAAAACTTTGTAAAAAATAAATTAAATTGCATAATTTTATACGAAAAATATTTTCCCGTCATTTGGGAATATTCCCGGGAAGAAATGGGAAAGTATCGGGAATTTTCCCATCTCGGGAAAATTCCCGGGCAAAAACCCATCACTAATTTAAACACGTAGGTGCTTAGTACTTACTTAAAGCAACATTGAGTTCAAACTGACGTTTTATTTTTTTATTTTACAGGGTCAGTGCTATGCGAGGACGAAACTATAGGACCGATATTCATGAAAGAACCTTCAAACCGAGTGGACTTCAGCAACACGACCGGAGCGACTGTAGAATGCGCGGCCCGAGGATCCCCGACCCCCGACATCATTTGGGTACGATCTGATGGAACTGCTGTTGGAGATGTCCCTGGATTGCGACAAGTGAGTCTCTTCTCTTTTATCTATTAATTTTTGTTTTCTAAATAGAAGTAGGCATGCAAAATTAACTGTTCAGGAAGTCTAAAATGATGATAGATTTTTGCGCTAGATTAACAAAATATAACCATAATGATCAAAGAAAAGAATGAAATCGTGGTATGTTAAGAATCGAACACAGATGTTTTAATTTCGAAATTAGTGCCTACGCTATATGGCAAGGACAACTAGTTTAATCGGTGCCCGCACTGCCCTCATATACAGCTCATTGCATAGTGTTACAGTAATCAAGCGCATCGATGTTTAGTACGGTCTATTGATAAACAGGAAGGTGTAGTTTTGCTCAAAAAGGTTTAGAAATTACCTCAAGATAACAAACAATAGCTTTTTGGTTTGATAGTGAAAGTGGTCATGTTGTAAATACTTTTATTTCTTTACAAAAAGTTTTTACAAAGTGACGAAGGTCTGGTCTTTTTCGGGCTTTTTGATAATTATAATCGTCACTGGAAAGGCTAAAACGCTAAAGCGCCAAAAGTGCATTTTACAGGAGAGCGATTTAAAGTTTTTTTTTTTGTTCTAGCTGGCATAACTTTTTTTCTATTGTTCCAATTTAAATATGCTTAAGACAAAAAGTGATT
Source organism: Agrotis segetum (assembly GCA_036375495.1). Taxonomy (NCBI): domain Eukaryota; kingdom Metazoa; phylum Arthropoda; class Insecta; order Lepidoptera; family Noctuidae; genus Agrotis; species Agrotis segetum. The sequence goes on along the minus strand of JAQSVV010000269.1, from coordinate 311,742 downwards.
ATAAAAATTCAATCTACGTTTTAGAATAGACATCTTGCCAATTACTGTTCTATTTCCGAAGATAGTGTCGCTTTAGTGCAAATGGTTTGAGATCTACGTAAGGCAAAAGCACTAATCTCCATAAACAAATTCGGAAACGGTAAAGCATAAATACTAATCAGTAATATCCATTGAAATTTAGGACTGGAAAAACAACTAACATCCATTGCAGAATAATACAGGCCTAGCAATAATAACTTAAACCTTATAATTACATTTAAAGACTTGACTTATTTAACTAACCTAGTACTTCAATCCAATTATAACTCAACAACTGGTGAGACTGATTTTGATGATCTTTGTTTTGTTGGATTTGTCTGTAATGAAAAGTTCTCGAGTGGCGACCACGGACGAGAAGACAAAGCGTAGGTAGGCCTTCCACTAGATGGACCGACGACATCGTGAGAGTCGTGGGAAACCGATGGATACAAGTGGCGAATTGTCGTTCGGCGTGGCGGTCTCAGAGGGACGTCTATATTCGACAGTCTTGCACTCCCGCCTCTTCTTGCCACCGCTTTTCTCGTAGCCCCGAAGATTGTCATGATCATGTCTATGACTTTCGACGGGAGTCGAGGGCCTTGGCTTAAACCCCCGGGCCGCAAGGAAGAAAACCTTTAAAAAAAACTACCCCGAACCTCCAAGTGGCGGCGCACCGCGAGCGTAACAAACGTGGAATTTATCTTGAAATAAACCCCGATACACTGGCAGTCGCCGCAGAGAGCCAGGGTGGCTCACGTGCCTGTGGGGAGGGGTCGCTGGACTTGTCCAGCACATCCTCCTCACCGGCACAAACACTCGGAATAACGAGCAGGCACAGGGTGCCGCTCCAAATGAGGAGACGACGCTGATGCTCGTGTCGGAGTCCGACTCTGCATCGGACGCAGCTAGCTCCCAGAGCTCAGTCTCTGAGAGCGCGGAGAAGAACTGGGGGTTTCCTAAAGCACCGACGATCGAAGGGCGATATATCGTCGTCGGAGGAAGGGCTTGTCTCGGCCCCTAAGATCCCCACGAGCGTGCAGGGTAAGGGCCGAGGCAAGACTTCGAGGAGGGGGCCCTCCCTTGGAGAGCCCAACACTAGTTGGGTAGTAGAAGGTCGTGGCGGCTGCGATGCGCGTAGTAGCCATGATAAGGAGGAAGAAGACGCGTGAGGACGCGATCGCCGACGCCTTGACCTCCATCGTGGCGGCAGCGTACATACACGGCGAGACTTCGTCCGTAAGGGACGATATGTCCGACCTGCGGACGGAGGTCACCCGCCTGATTGCCGCCATGGGGGCTCTCCAAAAGGAGAACGCCGCCCTAAGGGCGGAATTGAACGGCCTGCAGGCGGCCGGACGTCGGGAGGCACCACCGGGAAGCCAAGAGAAAGGCCGGCCTGCGCCGGGTGAGAACCCAGTTCTCACCCTGTTGCGGCAGGAGCTGGCTGCCTTTGAGCGGTGGTTCTCCTGGAGAGCCGCGTGCTGCGGCCCCCGCTGGGGTCTTCGTACGCGGCCGCGGCCGCGTCAGGCGAGGACGGCCCCGGTTGGGACGGCCCCTGCGGGGTCGAGGACGGCTCCGGCCAGGCCCAGATAGGCAAGGCCGGGCCCGTCGAGGCCACAGTCGCCACCGACCTCGACGCCTGCGAGGCCAGCACGAGCGGCCTCAAGAAAGGCTCAGGCTGAGAACCGGCCGCCTCCACAGCCACCTCAGCAAACTCTTCCGGCCGGCGCCGATTGGCAAGTGGCCGGAGAGAAGAGGAAGGCTGCTGGTGCGGCCAGGTCGAAAAGGAGGAGGGAGAAGCGGCAGAGGCGCAAGGAGCGCGACGTCGCGGCGCGATTGCGCGCCCCTAAGACCGCGGCCGTGGTGATTACGCTGCAGCCGGACGCGGTCAAAATGGGCGTGTCTCGAGGAGCTCGGCATCGCCGGTGGTCTCCGTTTGCGGGTCACTGCAACGGGGGCCCGGATGTTAGAGCTCCCCGGTGCGGCCAGTGGCCCCACCGCTGACGCTCTGTCCGAACGGCACAGAGCGTCCTTAAATGCGGAGAAGGCCCTAGTCTCCAGACCCACAAAGCGCGCAGACATGCGCATATTGGGTCTGGATGACTCCGTGACGGTGGAGGACGTGGTGGCCGCCGTTGCCAGGACTGGGGGTGCTCCTCAGATGAGTTGAGGGCGGGCGCCCTGCGTCTTGGCTTTGCGGGGCTGCTAACCATCACGGTTAGCTGCCCCGTTACGGCGGCCAAAAAGATCCATTAGGGCCGAAGGCTCCTGGTTGGTAGGGTGTTTGCGCAGGTGAAAATCCTGGAACCCAGACCCCTGAGGTGTTACCGCTGCCAAGTGGGTGTTACGCAGCATGCGTCTGCACCTCAGAGGTGGACCGAAGCGATAGGTGTTTCCGCTGCGGTCACAAGGCCGGCTCGTGCTCTGCCACACTGTTTCGCATGTGAGGCGGCTGGCAAGCCGGCCGATCACCGGGCTGAGGGCAAGTCCTGCGCCCCACCCACCAAGGCCAGGCGCAGAGGTAGGCCCTCTGCCACCGCCGTCACCGTCACCGCCATTTATCAAGTAAATAAAACATCAAAAACGCTAAATACGCATATAGAAATGTAGGTCATTATTGAATCTCGAAAGGAAAAAGTGCTAAGCGCTCACGTCTACCAATTTTTACGTAAGTCAAATTGACTAAACGACCACTTCGTTACAATTTGCGGAAAGGAAATAATACTTAAGTGACAACTATTATCTAAATGATGAAATTTAGATTGCTAATCATGGCTCGGCGGGCACATGGCAGTAAGGAAAAAACACTAACCGAAAATAACAGTAAAAATCATGAAATTTTGTCTAGGTAAGTAAAATAGACATATCGACAAAAGCAAAAAATGCCACGGCTAAAGCGCCATCAACTTCTTTAATAATGCTCAGATTGCTACGAGACCTAGACCAATGCATAGAGGAAAAAATTACGAATCCAACGATATAAAAAACGCATTTAAGGTATTTTGGCGCTTTAGCGTTTTAGCCTTTCCAGTGACGATATGTATTTCTTTCATCAGGTTCAAGCGAATGGAAACCTCTTATTCCCGCCTTTCCGAGCGGAGGATTACCGGCAAGAAGTTCACGCTCAGGTTTACGCTTGTCTCGCTCGCAACTCTGTTGGTACCATTCATTCCCGGGACGTTAACGTACGAGCCGGTAAGCACCATTTGCATAAAATTACTCATTCCAAGAGGCACATTCTTTAAGCTTTTGTCCGTTGGTATGAAACAAACAAAAACATGAACGACGACATTTAAAATTCTAACGGACAACTGCTCACATGTGACGAACAACCGCCGATGTTACAAAACTTACAGCCATATCTCATGAAGCACGAGATTGTGTTACAACAAAACCAAGTTTCTATATCGCGTGCGCGCTGTGGAAGCTGCCATAAAGCTCTATGAAAGATTTATAAATAATATCTAATGGGTTAACATGACATGCTATATCTATGTCAACAAACACGATGATGTTTCTGTTTATAACCGCTTTCATTTGTTGACATATCGCCCCTTCTCATTTGTAATTTGATAGTCAACTGTTAAGTAGGTGATAAATGTTAAATTATAGTTTTTGAGATATGATTTGTAGACTTGTTTTTGACTACTGGACATAAATAAAATTAATCAAATGTCCTACGCCCATTTACGGTGTAAACAGGAATAGAGTCGATTGTTAATGCATTGAATGTTCACACTCATACTTAATGAGACTATTGGCGATGTCCATTGCAAAACCTGCCGTATTTGGCGCCAAACTTATTAGAATGTTAATATTATGCGAGTTTATTCACGAGAGCTTTCATTACATGTTAGTTAGACGTTCGTTACTACAAATTGTATATAGACACATTAGGTTGATTCTTCTCATGAAGATGTAGCTGCGCTGACTAAGTATGAAAGTTTTATTGTCCATCATAGGGCGCTGCCCCTTATGACACGAGGTCAAATACGGTCAATTAAATAATCAAGACGAAAGATGATCGAATTAGTCGAAATTGAAGTGTTATAGTTACACTATGTTGTTCAATTTTAGACAAAAAGATCAACAGTCTTAGAACTGCTTGAGTTGAGAGTGAACTGTAGTGAAAAAGCTCGTATAATAGAAAAATGCCTTAATCGCTATACGCTGTGTGCGACGCCTGCGACTCCTAGTGACCACATTATTGGACAAGATTTGTCAAATCTTGCCAACTAGATATATTGATAAATATTGTCACCCTGTTTTTTCATTAATACAATTTAATAAAACCTAAAAAAGAACAAAATGGTTGTGGTTTATAATAAAACTTGACACCTCATGCATCACATCTCGTCTGTCACATCGCGCGCTAAAATCGGTTTGATAGTCGCCACCACTAACTTCGCACATAACGTATAGCGATGAAGAGAGCTGATTACTATCATGCTGTGTTGTTTAACGTTTTTCTTACAGGTTAAAATATCAATATATATTTTTTTGTTTGAATATCATGAATATTTATAAGATAAGGAACGTAAGAACGGTCACTAATACGAAATAATGCTAAATTCTTTGTCCATGTATAAGTGGTTGCCCAGCATTACGACACCGACGTCAATAAGGAGTATGTCATAACTGGGAACAGTATCGTGCTCAAGTGTCAGGTCCCATCGTTCGTAGCAGATTTCGTTGAAGTCCTCTCTTGGCACACTGATGACAATGAAGACTTTCTTCCTGGCGAGGACTACGGTTAATTCTTCACCGTTTTGTTTTCCTTGTCACTCTCCTAAAGTCCCAACTATCCAATAGATAATACCTCATCTATACAAACAACATTTTCAGTGGTACAGCAGCAATACGAATCGGAAGTAAATAATGAATATGTGATTCGCGGCAACTCCGCTATTCTCAAATGTTCCATACCTTCATTTGTGGGCGATTTTGTGAATGTTATCGCATGGCAAGACGACGCCGGCAATTCTTTTAATTACGAAGAAAACAAAGAAGGAGATGGTACCACATGTTCAACTAAATATTAAATTCAGTTCCTCAAATGCCTGCAGTCATGCTCACCATGCCAATTCCTAATCCTTTCTAATATACAACGAGATACTATTATTGCAGTTGTAACACAATACTACGAAGCCGAAGTAGTCTCAGAGTATGTAATCAGAGGAAACACCGCCGTGCTTAAATGCAATATTCCTTCCTTCGTTGCCGATTTCGTGAAAGTAGAAGCTTGGGTAAACTCTGAAGGCGGCGAATACTTGCCAACCGATGACATCGGTAGTTCAGATTTAAATAACTGTAAACTTAGACCTAATCCTCTGCCTCTTTCCCTTAAAGTTTATTCATTCTTAAGTAATGAAATACAGACATATGCTTTCAGTTGTCAATCAATTTTACGAAGCAGAGATTCTCACAGAATATGTCATTCGTGGGAATGCCGCTGTTTTAAAATGCTCCATTCCTTCTTTTGTCGCTGATTTCGTGAAGGTAGAAGCATGGATCGATGAAACGGGAACAGAAATTTCTGACTCAGGAGACCTTGGTACAATAGCCCCTCAAACAAAACCATACTTGCTTCCCGTACTCAAACAATTCCTTACACCTTGAACCGTTCCAACCTGTGTCTAATTGTTATTCTTCAGTCGTATCACAGCATTACGTGACCGAAGCCGAAAACGAGTACGTGATTAGAGGGAACGCTGCTATTGTTCACTGCAAGATTCCATCTTTTGTTAGCGACTTCGTATACATTGAAGCGTGGCTCATGGATGACGGACAAATCCTCACAGTTAACAATACAAACGCAGCACAGGGTACATCTCTAATGATTTCATCAATACCGATATTCCCATCCAAATAAACTCCTGGATTAAATCACATCAAATAACATTATACTTTTTTTATAAAGTGGTGTCACAGCCTTTCGAAGCTGAAGCTGACAACGAGTACGTGATTCGCGGCAACGCAGCTATCATGAAATGTGAAGTGCCAAGCTTTGTTTCTGACTTTGTATACGTTGAAATGTGGATGGATAGCGAAGGAGGCACATATTACCCCAACAGTAGCGAGGGTAATTTCCCATTTTGTAAAGGGACTCCTCATTCCTGATTCCTTTTATTTGTCTTGTGACAGCTGTACTCCAAATATACGAGGCTAGAGTCAACGATGAATTCATTTTGCGAGGAAACACTGCTATTCTGAAATGCATCGTGCCATCTTTTGTTGCGGACTTTGTTCATGTTGTGGCCTGGATAATGGACAATGATACGGTATCTGCTGAGGAGCACTCTAATTTTAGTGATGGTAGATCATGATCATTAACTTATTTCTTTCCTCTTTTCCCGTCCATGCGCTTTCTGTTTGTTGTAGTTTATGAAAGTACATAGTTACAAAATATTGTGAATAAGAGGGAAGAGAAGAAGAGAGAAAAAGATAATATTTATGAACGTCCACAGTGGTACATCAGTCTTATGAACCTCGTGTTATTGATGAAGACGTCTTACGAGGCAATTCCGCTATTGTAAAATGTACAATTCCATCGTTCGTGGCGGATTACGTTCATGTAGTGGATTGGGTGGCAGACGAAGAATCTCTCTCTGGGTTTTCGTTCAACCGCTCCGAGGGCAATTACGGTAATCGAGAGCAACAGCGCGCGGCCCCAATTGTCCCTATCCGCACTCCACTGAATCCCCGTGTCGGAGTCAATATATGGCTACATTATGTGTACTCAGTCTTATCCTTCTTTGTAAAATGATTATTTCAGCTGTAAATCAATTCTACGAATCGCAAGTCTACGATATCTATGTAATTCGCGGGAACGCTGCAGTATTTAAGTGCCACATACCCTCGTTTGTATCTGATCATGTTCAAGTCGTCTCTTGGCACGATACCGAGGATGGAGAGTATACAATAAATGATAGCTACGGTACTTTTAATTCGAAATTATGACAATAATTATACACCTTTGCATCCTGTCCAATGTTGTTCGTTTGTAAATTAGGATCACATACACTTTCGAATGGACATAACATTTTAAACTTAACGAAATACTTACTCATTTGCAATTTCATGTTCTAGTTGTCTCTCAAGCGTACACAGTTCATTTGGTTGAAGAAAACGTTTTGCGGGGGAATTCTGCAATTCTGAAATGTTTGATTCCAAGTTTTGTGACAGAATATGTGTCAGTGGCATCTTGGATAATTTCTGAAGGAGGAGATGAGGTCGAAATTACAATAAACGATACTTTCGATAAAGAGGGTATTGAAAATGAAGATAATTTCACCGCATACAATATTATGTATATCCCATCCTTACCCTTGGAATCTTCTCCTTAATGTTGTACTCACAAGTTCTTCAAATTCATATTTGCAGTAGTTACACAAGCTTATACGGTCAACATTATGGAGGAGAGCGTTTTACGCGGGAATGCAGCCATTCTCAAATGTCATATTTCGACGTTCGTGACTGAGTATGTTAGCGTGTCGTCCTGGATTATCTCAGAAGGAGAAACTGATGAATTGGAAATAAAATCAGAATCTAATGATTTGGGTATTTTTCACCAAAATAGATTTTTGCGCTATCCAATTACCCTTTCCGTTCCTTTGTTTCGCATTTTCCAATGTTTACCAATTTTTCGTTATATTAAACTATTTCAGTTGTATCTCAGGCGTACACTGTGAATTTGATGGAAGAAAATGTTCTGCGTGGAAACTCAGCGATTGTTAAGTGTCATATACCAAGTTTTGTAACAGAATACGTTACAGTTTCATCTTGGATTATTTCTGAAGGAGATGTTGATGAATTAGAAATTCAACTAGATCATACATTCAACTTAGGTATTCAATAAAATGAAACAAGAACCAATTCCTTTACCCATACCCTTAAATGCAGAAACACCACAGTTCCATAACGATATTCATCAGTCCTGTATTGTTTATTTTCAGTGGTTTCCCAATCCTATACAGTAAATCTCTGGGAAGAGAATGTCCTACGCGGTAATGCCGCTATCCTGAAATGTCATATTCCAAGTTTCGTCACCGAGTATGTCACGGTCACTTCCTGGATTGTCTCTGAAGGGGAACAGGATGACATGGAAATAAATTTGAATTCCGATTATAATTTAGGTAACATGTACCGACAATTTCATCCCAGCGAGGCATGCATCCATCCTTTCCAAATTTCCTGTTGCGTTATTTGTAGGGTTTTTCATAGGATGGGAAAGCATTCGCTTCAGACTTATTATTGTTTTGTAATGGTCACGTGTAAGATAGATTCTATTATTTTTTGAATTTTAGAAAGTCTGATTAATACTGTGGTAACGATTTCAGTCGTATCTCAAGCTTATGATGTGAAATTTTGGGAAGAATACGTTTTGCGTGGCAACGCTGCTATCTTGAAGTGCCAAATTCCGAGTTTTGTCTCTGAATACGTATCAGTAAGTTCCTGGATAATATCTGAAAATGAGAAAGAGCGAGAAATTAAAATGAATACTTCGTCCGATTTAGGTACATTACTAACTGATTCTCTGTTAGTGTTTGCTCCCTACATCCCGTTCAACCCTAGCTCTTCATCCCAAGTCATATTTTAAATAATCGGAGTTTGAATGATCATCAGCTCTGTACTAAAAATTAACGTACATACAAACTGTTGTAACTACCCAGCAATTTTATCTGCTCGTCTCAGGTGTCACAATATTGTTTCAGTGGTATCTCAGGCATACGCCGTAAACCTGATGGAAGAGTACGTTTTGAGAGGCAATAGCGCTATTCTAAAATGCCACATACCAAGCTTTGTATCAGAGTATGTTTACGTCATCTCTTGGATCATCAGCGAAGGCGACGACGAAATAGACATCAAACTAGAGTCAACAAATAATCTTGACGGTACGAAGTGAATTGATTTTCAGGCTTTAAACAGCCCATATTTGCCTTGAGTATTAACATATCGGGGGAATAGTAAAGTGTCGATCTAAATGTCACTGTCCGCGTCTTTGCTAGGTTTATATACCTTTGTATAGTTTAGGGCATTGTTCCTTAAATGGTTTCCTGTGACTCCATGAGCCTCACGGCTCACCTTTATCCTTTGTCCCTCTTCCTTAGTCTAAAGCATGCATTCACATTTATAAGTAAATCGCAACCTTATGTTGTGTTGCATAAAGTGGAATTGCTTTTTCAAGCCCTAACTGTTGACAGATTTAATGCAACTGTTTCTTCTTTTTTTCAGAGGGCAAATACTTAGTGCTTCCATCTGGAGAATTGCATATTCGAGATGTTGGACCTGAAGATGGTTACAAATCATACCAATGTAGAACCAAGCACAGGCTCACTGGTGAAACCCGATTATCTGCGACTAAAGGACGACTTGTTATTACCGGTGCGTTTTTTTTTTAAATATACGTTTACAAATAAAGTGTCATCAATTCATGTTTCAGTTATCTACTTCATTACTCATTTGGCCATATTAAGTCTTCAAATATTCTTTTATTTACACTTTCGTATGTTTCTCATCATGAATTTATGGCGCACTTATTTAATATTTATGCAGTGAATAGTAATTTTCTTATTTTTGTGGTTTTTCATATTATAAATATTTTAAACACGCGTTATTCTTTCCGTTTTCCTTACAAAAAGTGCTTGAAACTTCATAAGTTCATATTTATGAATTGAAATATCTATACTAATGTTACACACTATTCACTGCAATCGTTTATAAAAGAAAATAATGTTCTCATTTAAACATTTACTGACAAATCCTTTCTAGTCACTCTTAAATAGTGTGATCATAGCAATAGTGCATTCATAGCCATTAGTGTTCAAATGAGAATATAAGATAATATAACATGTTAAAATACTTTTCTGTGCAATAATTATAATCTTTATTTGTCAGTAGTAACTAAATTAATCTGATTTAAAATGCTCATTCACCACTATAGATTTTAATTTGAATAAAAGATTATTTTTATTGTGATGTGGTGGCGACATCAACCTACACTAATCTGTCAAATTTTGTAATAAAGTTAGAATACTATTAAAGAATTTTGACAGATTGAGGTAGGTTGATATGCTGGTGCCTGTACTTACTCTTATTTTTAAAACTTAAATACGCAAATTCTTCTTTGCTTATTTAAGTTTATTGTTTTCGACTTATAACTTGCCTGAATGTTGGGATAGGGTACCCTGCAGAGCCTTGACTCGCGGTAGTTTTGATATCCCTAGGGGTCAGTAGGGGTGTTTAGGGCCTACTTTCCGATTGAATATTTTGGTGTCCTCTGTTCGTGATCTCGCCTTCTCCCAACATGCGCAGAGCCGGTGGGCCGGGTACCTCCCAAGTTCCCTAGCGCATCGACAACAAGTGGCTACCAGTTTACCGAGCTCTCCAGCCTCTCTGTACTGTGCCCAGCACAGGCTTTCCCAGCACCAATGTACCGGTAAGATTCACATTAACGTCGTTTTACGTAATTCCTCAGAGCCCATAGGGCGCGTGCCACCTAGGTTGGCCACGACACAGGTTGGCATGATGTTTGTTACCACGTCGGGAGCGTCATTTACATTACTATGTCCAGCTCAGGCATTCCCTGTCCCCATATTCAGGTATGGCATTTTGCTATTCTAGCATAATTTTATAACCATTTCTAGAACCCGTTGGCCGCGTATCTCCCAAGTTTGCATCTGTTCTGACGGGAACCATGTTTGAAGTTAAAAAAGGCGCTTCTTACGCTTTGCAGTGTCCCGCCCAAGCGTTCCCAATCCTCTGTTCAGGTAATTTTAACTTCAAGCTTTTCTTTTCGGTGCGTTCATAGAGCCTGTCGGACGCGTTCCGCCAAAATTTGCATCTGTCGTCATGGGTACAATGATTGGAGTCAAGAAAACTAATTCATTTGCCCTACAATGCCCTGCACAGGCGTTCCCAGTCCCGATTTTCAGGTACTTCTAGTATTCTTATCAATTAAATAGTCATATCTTAGCTGATCAATATAATACATACTACTACCCTTGGTTGACTGGTAGAGAATGCTCAGGCATTGAGTCCGCCTATGTACCTTTTTTTTTTGCATAAAGTGTTAAATAAATACATTCAATTTGCTTCAGAACCTATGGGAAAAGTATCGCCAAAATTTCCAAGTTTAGAAAAGAGTAGACTATTCAACTATGACAGCAATCAAAGTGTAGCACTTTTATGTCCTGCTCAAGCATTCCCTGCCCCAATGTTTAGGTAAGAAAATTTCGCAGTAGGTTAAATTTTCACAAAAACAATAAAACTAATAAACTAAATTTCATAGAACCCATGGGAAGAGTATCGCCTAAATTTCCAACTGGAGACATAAGTAGGACGTTTATTGCTAACATGGGCGATGGAGTACCTTTGCTTTGCCCTGCACAAGGATTCCCCGCTCCAGCATTTAGGTAATTTTACAATTTTCATTCGTTCTATAATTATACAGAACCCATGGGCAAAGTCTCGCCGAAATTTCCATCAACTGAAACTGGACGCAGTTTTACGTTCTCCTCCAATTCTTGTGTGACAATGCTCTGCCCGGCTCAAGCGTTTCCGGCCCCACTTTTCAGGTACATTGATTTATCTTGATCTTATCTATCTTTAGAGCCTGTGGGACGAGTGTCTCCAAAATTTCCTTCGATGGATAGTTCAAGAAGTTTCAGCGCTGTATGTAACGCAAGCTTGACGATATTATGTCCAGCGCAGGCATTCCCCGTCCCAGTGTTCAGGTAAAAATCCAATGAAAGAAAGCACAAACATTCTTTTAATTTCATCCTAGAGCCCGTTGGTCGTGTTCCACCAAAATTCACAACTGGCGACAAAAGTCGTGCATTTGACGCAAACGGAGGTGATAGCGTCACTCTTTTGTGTCCCGCTCAAGCTTATCCTGCTCCGGCCTTCAGGTATATTAATAGACAAGAATTTAATATATTCTTATGTAACTTTTTCTTAGAGCCATTGGGTAGCGCCGCTCCAAAAGTAGCAACGAAAATGATCGATATCACGGAAGTATCCCTCAGTAACACTGTCACATTGCTTTGTCCCGCGCAGGCTTTCCCCGTTCCAATATTCAGGTAAAATAAATTAGTCTATCTATGTAGCAAATGGTTATATTTATGTCCAGAGCCTGTAGGAAGAGTTCCTCCGAAGTTCCCAACACTGGATAGTACTCGAGGTTTCAGTGCCCTCATTAATGCTAGCGTAACGCTGCTGTGTCCCGCTCAAGCTTTCCCAGTACCTTTATCCAGGTAAACTTTATGTGATTTGTATGTATTTTCTTCTAGAGCCAATTAATAGTGCCCCACCAAAAGTGCCCACTAAAACGATAGAGTTTGTGGAATTCGCGATGGACTCCAGCGTTACGTTGCTTTGCCTGGCACAAGCATTCCCGGTCCCTGTCTTTAGGTGAGTTTTTACTCAACAATAATAGGACGCGTTTGTTTTTTAGAACCCGTTGGTCTTAAAGCCCCTACATTCTCTACGGATTTCAAAATGGCGTGGTATGTTAAGAACGTTGAGCAGGGCTTCGCGTTACTTTGTCCGGCACAGGGATTCCCGGCCCCTTTATTCAGGTATTTTACTCATGATTTTAGAACCAATTGGATCCAAAAGCCCTTCGTTTTCAAGCGGTTCAAAACTAGCCTGGTTTGAGATTCGACAAAAACAGGATTTCGCATTAATATGTCCGGCGCAAGGGTATCCTGTACCGCTATTTAGGTGAGAACTTATACCTATCGTTAATTAATGTCATTACAGAACCCGTTGGTTCCAAGCCCCCCACATTCTCTACGGAAGACAAATTGGCATGGTTTATTAGTAGACCTGTAGGACACAGTTTAGCTTTGCTATGTCGGGCCCAGGGACATCCTATTCCTGTGTTCAGGTACATAACTACAATATTTTATAATTTTAGAGCCAATTGGATCCAAGCCACCCACATTCTCTACGGATGACAAATTGGCGTGGTTTATTAGACCCATAGGACACAGTTTAGGGTTGTTATGTCGGGCCCAGGGATATCCTATTCCTGTATTCAGGTATTTAACCACAATATTTTATAATTTTAGAGCCAATTGGATCCAAGTCACCCACTTTTTCCACTGATAATAAGTTTTCTTGGTATATGAGGAATACTGGCCAGAGTCTTAACCTACTATGTCCTGCTCAAGCTTTTCCAGTGCCAGTGTTCAGGTGAATAAATTATACCTAATATTTTCAATTGTAGAACCCGTTGGCTCAAAGTCCCCTACATTTTCGAATGATGTTCAGTTCTCTGGGATAACTCGTAAAACTGGTCAAGATTTTGCTCTTTTGTGTCAAGCGCAAGCATTTCCAGTCCCAGTATTCAGGTAAGAAAACCTTGTATTTAAACCATCAATGATGTTTAACATATTTGTCGCAGAACCAATCGGGTCAAAAGCACCGTCGTTTTCTTTGGAATTTAAAAGTACTTCTCTTACGAAAATGGTCCAACAAGCCATTGTTCTCTTATGTCAGGCTCAAGCTCACCCTCCTCCTCTATTCAAGTGAGTGGCTCATAATTAAGTTTTTTTTTCTTGGTTTACTTTAGAACCAGTAACAGCGAGAGCACCTACATTTGCAACTACCGCGAGTTCTTATAATTATGAAATAGAAGCTCATTCTGGGGGTTCTATGCTTTGCCAGGCACAAGGGTATCCCCAACCAGTATTCAGGTAGGTCCTATTTTTGACTCTACTGCCCCATTTTTTAGAACCTGTTGGTGCAAAAGCTCCGTCTTTTTCGACTGATTCCAAGGGCAGTATATTCGTTAGAGAAATCGGACAAAGTTTTGCATTGCTCTGTCAGGCGCAAGCATCCCCTATTCCTGTGTTTAGGTAAGTCGTAAAATTAATTAATTGTTATTTTCTCCAGAGCCCGTAAGCTCCAAGCCGCCTAGCTTCTCTACAGATTTCACTCTGTCGGCAGTAACAAGACATAAGGGTCAGAGTTTCGCACTATTATGTCAAGCACAAGCTTTTCCTATACCGGTTTTCAGGCAAGTGTCGAAAGATGTACCTTTATAAATTATACGTTTAAAGTTCATGTTCAATAACTATATTCTGAAAAGAACATTATTAGATCGGTTAGTTTGTTTGCATTAGGATCGGTTAGTTTTGTTTGTATTCTTCTGAGATGAATTCTCTTGGCTCAAATAATAACTTCTTATGATTTTTATGCAGAACCTGTCGGATCCAAAGCTCCGTCGTTTTCAACTGAATCAGCTCTTTCGTCTATTAAAAGACACCAAGGCCAAAGTTTTGCTCTACTCTGTCAAGCACAAGCTTTTCCAGTTCCAATTTTCAGGCAAGTTCCAAAAATTTATTAATTAATTAGCACTAAATACGTGATTTTATAGAACCAGTTGGCGCTAAGTCCCCGACATTTTCCACTGAATCAATGGGAAGCATTTTTCGAAAACCCGAGGGACAGCCCTTTACTCTTCTTTGTCAGGCTCAGAGTTATCCCGCACCAGTTTTCAGGCAAGTGTTGTTTTTTTTTCTCACATCACAGAACCTGTGGCCTCCAAAGCACCAACTTTTTCAACGGACGCTCGTAGCACAACTTTTGTACGCAACGTCGGGCAAAGTTTCGGATTACTGTGTCAAGCACAAGCATTTCCCGTACCCGTATTCAGGCAAGTTTGATAAACAATTTTTACTGGACTTAATCACAGCTTCGGAAAAGATCGGTTAGTGTTTGAATTCCGCACATCAGTAATTATGCTTAGGCAAGTAAACATGTGTTCGAATTTTTATGTAGAGCCGATCGGGAGCGCAGCGCCAAGTATCACGACGACACAGAAAGCTGCAGTTTCTTACCCCCAACATACTGCACTAGCGCTATTGTGTCCTGCGCAAGGATTCCCTGTGCCGGTATCAAGGTGCGTCAGCTTAAATTTATTCTTGTAAAGTTCAGTCGTCGAGAGATACAACTCTTAATTCTAGAAGTGGATGATATTTTCAAATACGATTCGATGGTTCCTCCCAATCCATAGGCGTTGAGTGTCCGTCTATGTGCGTAAGTGATTTCTTTTTATACTTGTTACTGACTAACGTCACCTAGTATACCCGAGAAAACGATACCAAATAGGGTTTGCAAAACAGTCGTCTGTGTAATTACAGAACCAACCAATAAAATTGCCCCTCGAAAGGATTCGGCTAAACACTTTGAAGGGTGGGAAGTGTTCACCGTGGCGCAAATGGACGTGGCATACTTAACGTGTCAAGTTGCTGCTTACCCGGCGCCCGTGTTTAGGTGAGTAGGCAATACAAGGACGGTTTTATATTCCAGAGCCGACTGGTAGGACGGGGCCAAAGGTGACGGGCGACGGGCTCAACCGACATATAGGTCGACAAGGTGAAAGTCTCGCGCTCCTTTGCGACGTTCAAGCTTTCCCAGCCCCTCTGACGAGGTATGGCCTTAGTGTTAGGGCCGGCCGCCGGCATCTCACGCATTCATCTATCACGTAGTCATACCATTCCTATCATCCAATGTACTGATATCCGTTGTTATTGCAGTCTTGCGGCGGCCGCCCCGCCCACACGTGACATGAAGGCGTGATGAATCGCGGCCGGCCGCGCGCCCTATTACGGTCCCCAGCCAAAGTAACGATTGAGCGGCGTAGACACCTGTTGGTAAGTGTCAGGGTGTTCTTGCTTTCGTTCAAACGCTTTAATCTTTACTTTGTGCTTTTCGTGAGTCAAGGCTGCACTTTACTTATTTTTTTGACAAAAGAACAGCCCTGATTTATGCGGTAGCTTTATATTAACTCTGTCCCAACGGCTAGCTTTTTATGTTTATTAAATCTTCGTGGATATCAGATTTATTTGTCAATCCGATGGTTTGAATTTCTTCGTAACGTGTAGTTATTACACACTAACATATGTGCGGTGGTTTAGATCGTCTTTGTTTCTTCTTTAAGAACCAACAAACAGTATTCCTCCCAAGCTGTCTAGTGGTCGTTTACAAGAATCTGAGTTGAATGTCGGAGAAACGGGCACTATTTTATGTCTAAGTCAAGGTTTTCCAGTTCCTGTATTCAGGTGGGTGGCTTTTGAGTAGGAACTTTATTATATCATAGATAAACGACCAACTATCTTAGTTGACTAATTATGTCTCGAGTCAGTTTATTTTTTTGCCATAATGAATGAGCTACCGATGTCCCTGCACCCTATGTTTAATTTGTACTACGTAAACATGAAAAAGTTATCTGAACTTGTTCTCTTTTGTTCCAGATGGTACAAGTTCGTTGAAGGCACGACCAGGAAACAGCCTGTTACCCTTGATGACAGAGTAAAACAAGTATCTGGAACCTTGATTATCAAAGAGGCTAAAGTTGAAGACTCTGGAAAGTACTTGTGCGTTGTGAACAACTCTGTCGGTGGTTAGTATCTTACTAATTAGAAAAGTTGGCATAAATAAAATATTTCTAATCCTTTTAAAAAACTTACAACCTTTGACTTTTAGGCGAATCCGTGGAAACTGTTTTAACCGTGACTGCTCCTTTGAAGGCTACTGTTGAGCCCGCTACGCAAACTGTTGACTTTGGAAGACCCGCTGTATTTACTTGCCGATATGAAGGAAACCCTGTTAAAACTATCACATGGCTTAAGGATGGAAAGGACATGAAGCATCATGATGCTACTCTCAGGTAAGACCGGTATCACCCATAAAGAAATTTGCAACATAAAATTTTCGATCAATAATGGAAATTTAACAAAAACGGAATGATGTAATATTTGACCAAAATATAAACTTAAAACAGACTTAAAATATATCATTTAATACGTTACAGGATTGAATCGGTAAAGAAGGAAGACAAGGGAATGTACCAGTGTTTCATTAGGAACGACCAAGAGAGTGCAGGTGCCAGTGCTGAACTGAAACTTGGAGGACGATGTAAGTTGAAACTTTATAACGAGTACATATTAATAAATGTAAAACAATACAATATTGAACTTTTCAATATCGGATACTGGTACCTTTAATAGCGAACTTTAACCCTATTGTGATACGCATAGAGTTGGAAACAGTGTTGATCACATTAACTGTTCATATCAAGGTACTAGCATAAATTCTTTTGAGCTGCTAACACGCTTTACTTCGAAATCTTCAAAGATATAATATTGATTAAAAGCCTAAACTCGCTAAAAATCTATTTCTAGTCGAACCACCACTGATCCGTCACAGCTTCGGCGAACAGACTTTCCGCTCCGGGCCGTCTCTCCGTCTGAAGTGCGTCGCATCTGGCAACCCCACCCCCGACATCGCGTGGCTCTTGGATGGCGAGAAATTGACCAGCGGCGAGAGGCTACAGATTGGACAGTTTGTTACTGCTGACGGCAACGTTGAATCACACTTGAACATCTCCTCTGTTCATACTAACGATGGCGGATTGTACACGTGCATTGCGTCCAGCAAGGTGAATATTTAGATTAAATCAGAATACAGAAAAAAAAATGTCGGTCCGGTCGAAGTTATACCAAATGACAACGGCTAAGGAATCCTAATAAAAAAAAAAAAAATGTCAACTACTTCATATATTATCGCGCGTATAATAGTTTGCGTATATTTTTTAACAAAAAACGTTGAAAGTATTTAAATTAACAAGTATTTGTTGGTCGGTTTGGCGCAGTGGCTAAACGATCAGCTGCTGCGATCATGTCGTTGGTTCGATTCCCGGAACAAATTTTTGTATGACCCAAAAGTTTTGGTCTGGATGTTTTTGTGTATGTGAGTTTAAAAAAGTTTGTAAACGCACATGCTCATCTTTAGGTAATGAGAGTACCATAATGTGATAATTATTATAGGACCGCATTATATACGATTGTAAAGTACTTTTTTACATTAAGCCTACCTTAATTTTACAATGGAAATAAATTGAGGAACTCGTTTTAAATAATTAAAGCCGCACAGGTTGCTTGCCAAGGTTATTCTGTGGATGGGTGACCATCTCTCATATCGAGCTATTGCTAGAAATTCACGAAATTGCAAAGTCTTAGAAGTTAGTTATAATTATGGACACACGCCAAAAGATCTTTGCATGACTATACGAATGCACAATCGACAAAGTGGAATAATATGACCCACCATAAGCTTATTTTCCTACAGACATTCAAATACAATTAGGTCCACATTCGCGTAAACATACATATCCATAGTAACGACTTTATTCTTTGTCAGTTTGACGGATTCAAACGATTTATTGTCAAAATGGGTCATGATTCCACTTTGTTGATTGTACCACTGACATATTAAACGTAAGAGAAATTAAAAAACAGCTAATTCAATGCCATATATCGTATTAACATTCCAGGTTGGCAGCGCGTCTCACTCTCCCGCGTCAACGTGTACGGCCTGCCCTACGTGCGCCCCATGAAGAAACGCCCCGTGGTCGCCGGAGACAACCTCGTGGTACACTGCCCCGTCGCTGGCTATCCTATCGACTCTATTGTGTGGGAACGTGATAACAGGTTAATATACGTTTTTATTTTTGTTAACGTGTTTTTAAATTGAGCTATAATCGGACATCGGATCCATACGAGTTTTGGTATATCGAATTTACATTTTCATCGCAAAACTCCGAGCTCTGATTATCCTTTTACAACTACACCAGACATAAAGACAACAAAAAGAAAATTATTAAGCTGCAAAGTTGTTCTCAACATCACATTGCCTAAACTTAGCAACAAAGCCATTATTTTTGTAAATTATTTTGAAACTGCATTTATTTTGTACCTTTTATATGTGTAAGACGAGAAAACGCGCCGAGTTTATTATAACAGGCTTTGTGTAGTAGCCGAAATACAGCTAGATCAAAAATAATTTCATTTCATTTTCTATCGGTTCGAGATAGAATTAGAATAGAATTATCTAGCTAAAGCTAGAGCATCACTTAGTGAATCTTTTCAACTCCTCCCTCTACGCTCTCACTCCGCCTACTGTCTGGCGACTAGTAAAGTACTGAAACGAGAAAATATTCCACATTTATAAGTCCACCGACTTGCAATATTGTTATGGTTTGGGAACTTGCAAATATTATCGAATACTGCGAAATGCATAATTTAGCGTCATGAGACTCAATCTATTATTCACATTTTGTACCAAAATAATTTATTCCAAATTACTGGTTTTGATTTCAAACCAACCCCAACCAAATTAAATATTCATATTAAAATAAGCTCTATACGGATCTACGAATCACTTTTGACAACCTTTATATTCCAGGGTGCTGCCTATCAACCGCAAACAGAAGGTATTCCCCAATGGAACACTCGTGATCGAAAACGTAGAGCGAATGAGCGACGAAGCAACCTACACTTGTGTAGCCAAGAACTCTCAGGATATACCGCTAAAGGAACATTAGAAGTACAAGTTATGGGTAAGTTCTTGTACATTAAGATTTTATGACGTTTAGGTACCTTTGAGAGTGATCAAATGTATGTAAATATTCAGTATTTTGTTAAATTCTAAGAGAATCAAAAAATCACACAAACACAGATATCCCTATCTGTGTTTGTGTGATTTTTTGATTCTCTTAGAATCTGAAAGATCTGGCGAAATCCAAAACGCATTCCCATGCGTTTTGGATTTCGCCAGATCTCGAATCTCATAAATTCTCTGGAGTTTTTTTCGATAACAATACGTTACGTAATCTCGATTTTAGACTCTTGTTCAAAATCGAGATCTCAGTAGTATATTTATGTGTATATTCTGTGACTAAGAATGTGCAAATCGCGTTTTCATTCGTCGCTGACAAAAGGACATTATTTCGAGATTAGCGACTTGTTGTTATGATATTTTACTGAACATTGAAAAAGAAACTGTTTTGAAACACGTTTCATAGTTAAAAAAAATAACAAGCTAATCTAATCGCAATCGATAAAGCACAATTGCATAAGTTTACACCCAATCATGATAATCAATAAAGCTACTACCGAATAGTTACTTCTCAAAGGTACCTACGATATTCTACGTCTGATTTAATTTTGAGAATGCAATGATTTAATTTAGTGATATTTAGTAATGTTTTAAAGTCATCGAATGAAACTATTGTTTTCATAAATATTATAAAATTAGTCGGTATGATGTGCCTAACGTTAAAATTAAATCATTACATCCACAATCCTTCTGAGATAAATAATTTCTGAGAAAATAAAACCGTTTGCTGGTCATACCAAGATTGTTTTTAGGATGCAAATAAGCTATTTATTTTTCAGGACTTATACGATTTTAGGTAACCATATTTTAGGGAACCATTGTTTTTGTTTCAGTTATTCGATGACGGTAAACGGTTTGCTACAGAGTTCCTTATTCGTTTACAAAATTAAACACAAAATAAAATATTTTGTAACTATAATAGTATTGATAGGAACTCTGTTGTTTCTCTTTGATAAATACCATAATTTTAAACTATGCTGCTGATTCAATTAAGATAAAACTTTGTTATTTAACTTGTCCAGTAAGAAATTCCAAAAACAGCTATATTAAATTATGGTATTGCATTAATTATGTACTGTGTACTAATCAAATTCATTTTCAGGTATAGAAACAGTTGAATTAATTCAAAATGAATGTCAATTTCGACTCATAAAACTTATAGACCAAGATGTTTATGCCCGCCAAAGCTACATCGTATGCCACACACGCCCCCGCTCTAGTGCTTAGATTAAAGTAATATTTTTATTCAGTGCCCCCTCAAATATTACCATTCGAGTTTGGTGACGAGCCAGCAAATGCAGGAGACATGGCCTCCATATCTTGCGCACTAAGCAAAGGCGATCAACCACTTAACATTTCTTGGGTTCTCAATGGACAAGTTGTACCAAAGAACAATGACATGGGAATCGTTTTAACCGTTATCAACAAAAAAACGTCGATCTTAAACATAGACTCTGTAAGTGGTATACACAGGGGCACGTACCTCTGTGTGGCGACGAACATGGCTGGCTCAGTTAATCATAGCGCTGTACTCGAAGTCAACGGTACTCATCCTAATAATGTTCAGCTTGCTTTTTTTCGATTATGTAGTTTGCATTATCCCGAAACCCGAACCCCCTTTTAAAGAAGTTCAATAATTATTTGATAATAGTTCCGCCACAAATCATGCCCTTTGAATTCGGAGAGGAGATTCTGAATGAAGGAGAAACCGCATCGGTATCATGCGTAATGAGCAAGGGCGATCTGCCGGTGAAGTTCACATGGCGATTCAATGGAGAAGAAATAAAACCACGCAACAATCTCGGCATTGTGCTCACGAATATCAGCAAGAAAACGTCTATATTAAACATAGAACCCGTAAACTCAGTTCATCGAGGCTCTTATACTTGTGAAATCAAAAACGAAGCCGGCGTAACAAACCACACCACAATTTTAAGCGTTAATGGTCCGCTTCATTCTTTATTAATTTGTTACTTATGTTTTAATAGCTTATTTTGTAACTACAGTTCCTCCCCAAATATCACCCTTCGAATTCGGCGATGAGCCCGCTAATGCTGGTGATACCGCGTCGGTTCAATGTGTTATGAATAAGGGTGACCTACCAGCTAACTTTTCGTGGAGTCTGAACGGAAGAAAAATTGCTCTGAACAATAATATTGGAATAGCTATTGGAGGCATGGGTCGCAAAATGTCCATACTGAATATCGATTCCGTCAACGGCACTCATAGGGGATTGTACGTTTGCTACGTGGAAAATTTAGCCGGCCAAGTGAATCATAGTGCCACCCTGGAAGTTAATGGTTCTAAATATTTTGATTTTTTTAGTAGTCTCGTTATTATTTATTTTTTTTACGATTGGTATCTTACACTTATTAATAGTAGCTTACTATAACAGTTCTACCCCAAATCCATCCTTTTACCTTCGGAGAGGAACCAGCGAACGCAGGCGATACGGTCGGAGTTCAATGTATGGTAACGAAAGGCGATACGCCAGTCATCATCACTTGGCACTTGAATGGGAAACCCACTAGTAATATTCAAGGGATAACCGTGACTAAAATAGGTCACAAGTCAAGCAGCCTGTCCATAGACTCGGTAGCATCCATACACACTGGAGTGTACACTTGCTCAGCAGCCAACAGGGCCGGTCATGCCAATTACTCAACTGAACTGGCTGTTAACGGTATCTATACCCTATTGACCACGATTAAACCACCTAATTCGTATTAATTAGTTGCTTTATTTTTCATATTTTAAACCCCCATGCGTGTACATCCCATACCTACACTTCCATAAATATTGCCCACACCAAACAACCTTACAGGCAACAGAATTAAAAATTGATGAACTATAAATAAAAATAAATAATCGCAACATGTTAAGCAGCTACATAAGAAGTATTCGCCTTACAGTAAAGATTCCCATTTCAATTAATAAAAAATCATTAATAACAATAAGCTATTTTTTTATAGTTGTGCCACAGGTTACGCCCTTCGACTTTGGGGAAGAAATACTCAACGCTGGGGATACTGTATCTCTAACTTGTACAGTCGGTAAAGGGGACTTACCTTTGAAAATCCACTGGGAACTAAACGACAAAACTCTTAACTCGGGTAATGGAATACTGATAAACAGAAACGGAAAGAGAGTCTCAATACTGATATTAGAAAATGTTCAACATGAACATATTGGCAATTACACTTGCATAGCTGAAAATGACGCCGGTCGCAGTAGCCACAGTGCGGTGCTCAACGTGAACGGTACCAGTTACAAAAACTTCCAAAAGTTTATACGCTTTTTTCGCACGATTTTTTGATTTGTGAAATTTTATAAATTACATTTTTCCAACCACATAAACCCAATTCCCACACTGAACATTACTCACTGCAAATATTTTAGAGCCCAAGATTGTTGATGACAATACAAAAATATATGAGAAGTACCACGGCGTAACTTTTTAAAGAATCAGTAGTAACCAAACTAAAGATTAGGAATAATTTAATCATTCTGTAGTCCTATTAAATCTACCGTTATTAATAATCCTTCTTAATTTTTCCTAACAATTAACTCCTATTTCCTCTGCAGTCCCTCCACAGATTAAACATTTCGAATTCGGCGAAGGACCAGTAAATGCTCAAGAAATGGTTTTGGTCACTTGTCTAGTCAGTAAAGGGGATCTGCCAGTGACAATAATGTGGTTTTTTAATGGTAAACCTGTAAAATCTGGAGATATTGGAATAAATCTTGTGAACACGAAACGATCAAGTCAACTGAACATAGAATCAGTGAGCCACCAAAATCAGGGCAATTATACATGTGTGGTAAAAAATGAGGCGGGCTCCATGAATTATTCTGCGGAATTATTCGTCAACGGTATTATAAGATGATGCATTAATTTTTGCCTGCTGATGTAAAGTAATTTGAGTTATTTTTTGTTTTTCCCTTTTGTAACTTTGGCGGGCCATAAAATTGACTGTCTCAAGTCTAGCCAGTACCGGAATTATAAATAAAGGAAAACATTCAAATGCTATTAGGATACGAGATAATATATGTAATATTAAAATTTAGGACGCCATATTTTTCAGTTGCACCAGTTATAACTCATTTTGAATTCGACGAATCTGTTTTTTACGGAGAGGGTGTCCAAGTCATGTGCCATGTACCAAAAGGAGATAAGCCATTAAATTTCAAGTGGACGTTTAGTGGAGGAGATGTGAGTTCACTACCCGGTTTGAACATCATGAACGTGGGAGACAGGGGCTCAGCTCTCATTATTCCCGCGGTGACGGCTAAACACTCTGGCAATTTCACATGCACCGCCTCTAATATTGTCGCCAGTGCTAGCCACCACGCCACGCTCAATGTCAAGGGTATACTATGGTCTCGGTGAATTGTCTTTGCTTATGCGTTCTTTTCTGTTACCTCTTAACACCAATACTCCAAGAATATTGTAGTTCAATTTATGACACAAAAAGCACCTAGAACATATTATGGTTATTTTTTTCAGTGGCGCCAATCATTTCCCAATTCGAGTTTGATGAGGCTGTCTTTTACGGTGAAAGCATCCAAATCATGTGCAATATTCCAAAAGGCGACATGCCGTTGAACCTTTCTTGGTCGTTTCAAGACAAACCGATAAAAAAGACTGATGCAGTCGTAATCACAAAATTAGGAGCCCGAAGTTTAGTTTTAGCCATCCCAGCTGCAACAGAGAAACATTCCGGAAATTACACTTGCACAGCTTCAAATGTTGTAGCCAGCACCAACCACACAGCTACATTAAACGTTCAGGGTACACTCGTTATTTAGTGTGTTACTATTGTTTTGTTTATTTTATTATTTATTTGCCCTCACCAGTTCCTCCGCACATCGTTCCATTTACGGCTGAAGAGCCCGTCTTTGCCGGCGAGCTTATACAGTTGACGTGTTATGTATCAAAAGGCGATGCCCCAATAACAATCAGTTGGAGTTTTCATGGCCAGGAACTGTCCTCACATCAAGGAATTTCTACGATGAAGATTGGTGAACGGACATCGTTGTTGACGATATCTAACTCGCAAGCCAGCCATAGCGGCGAATATTCATGCCACGCCGCTAACCGTGCCGGCCTAGCAGTTCATTCAGTCACAGTTAACGTTCACGGTATTCCAAAGCCCGTTAGCCGCCCTAGCCTTTCGCACGCTGCACGCTTGACTCTGCAATAATCAAAGCCTTCTGAATTAACAGTATTGCCACACATCGTACCCTTTGAAACGGACGAGTCGGTGTTTGCTGGGGAACCAGTTCAGCTTAATTGCCATGTTTCCAAGGGTGACTTGCCTCTAGAAATTAAATGGCACTTTTATGGACTCGAAAATACGTCATCGTATCTTGATATCATGACGAATAAAATGACATCGCGTACTTCATTTTTGTCAATCCCTGCGGTATCTGCCAGCCACAGTGGCAACTATACCTGCGTAGCTACTAACAGAGCCGGTTCCACTAATCACTCTACATCTCTCAATGTTCATGGTTAGTTCCATTTGTTCTATTTTAGTTCATCACAGCGAATCGATGCTTATAAAAATGGGACTTGCTAGTAGACTCAGCATGAATTCTGCAAGAAACTGTGTAAGCAATATACACATTTTTGAATCATATTTTTTTTTGTTACCATTCCTTATTATTTTCATTTATCATTTATGTATAATCAATGCTAGCTAGGGTACCTATACCTAAAAACTGTTTCGTATATTGTCATCGGTAAAGACATAAATGCGTTATTCCTGCGGAATACCTTGGGTTGTAAACGCAACTTTAAATATTCTCCATTACTTCTACTTTTACCAGTTCGTTTCTCTAGGTTTTTCTTGTAAAAAGTCTTGTTCGCACTTCAATGTGCTTCAGATGTCATGCTTCGGGAGGTGCATCTAGTGTCAACTTTCAATTTTTTGAGCCAACGCTGGACGGGCACTCGTTACTTTAGGTCATGATTCAGAGTATGTTAATTGCTGAATCGCTCTTATTATCATTCCTCAATTTACGAGTATTTTTTTTTTAATCTTTATTTGTTCGGAATTTTCAACAAGATGTTCACGATTATGTTCTTAAAAACACTTTAAACCTTTCCTCAAATAAAAATAACTCGCAGTTCCACCACAAATAACGCCTTTTGAATTTGGAGAAGAAATTCTAAATGAAGGAGAAACTGCATCAGTATCGTGCGTAATGAGCAAGGGTGATCTACCGGTGAAGTTTACATGGCGCTTCAATGGAGAAGAAATAAAACCACGCAACAATCTCGGCGTTGCGCTCACGAATATCAGCAAGAAAACGTGGATTTTAAACATAGAACCTATAAGGTCAATTCATCGAGGTTCTTATACTTGTGAAATCAAGAACAAAGCCGGTGTTTCAAATCACACTACAATTCTGAGCGTGAACGGTTCGCGTTATTATTAATTGTACTTGTTTTAATCGCTTTTATTTAACTTCAGTTCCTCCCCAAATCTCACCTTTCGAATTTGGCGACGAGCCTGTTAACGCTGGTGATCCCGCAGCTGTTCAATGTGTTATGAATAAGGGTGACCTACCGGCTAATTTCTCCTGGAGTCTAAACGGAAGAAAAATAGATCAGAAAAATACCATTGGCATAGTTATTGGAGGCATGGGTCGCAAAATGTCCATACTGAATATCGATTCCGTCAACGGCACTCATAGGGGATTGTACGTATGCTACGTGGAAAATTTAGCCGGCCAAGTGAATCACAGCGCCACCCTGGAAGTTAATGGTTCTTCATATTTTGATTTCTTAGTAGTTGCGTTAATATTTTTATGTGATCGTTAGCATCTTGCATTTATTAATAGTAGCTTCCTATAACAGTTCTACCCCAAATCCATCCTTTTACTTTCGGAGAGGAACCAGCGAATGCGGGTGATGCAGTCGGGGTGCAATGTATGGTGACGAAAGGCGATACGCCAGTCAACATCACTTGGCACTTGAATGGGAAACCAGCTAGTGATATTCAGGGAATCACCGTATCTAGGCTCGGTCACAAGTCCAGCAGCTTGTCTATAGACTCAGTGGCATCAATACACACAGGAATGTTCATTTGCTCAGCCGCAAACAGAGCCGGCCATGCCAATTACTCAACCAAATTGGCTGTTAACGGTATATATATTTGTTGACCTCATTAAGACCACCTTCATCTTTGATCTGTAGCTTTGTTAGTGTTGCATATTTTTTTAATTAACCTTACTATGTTTTCCAGACAATATTTTTCCCTATCCTTTCGATGTTGACACGCGGTGAAGCATAATAAATGTTAATGATAGTAATGAATGTTTTTCGAATAGGTAGTTACATAGTTTCCTATATTTTTAAACGACTAATTACAATACGCTATTTTATAGTTGTGCCACAGGTTACGCCCTTCGACTTTGGGGAAGAAATACTCAACGCTGGGGATACTGTATCTCTAACTTGTACAGTCGGTAAAGGGGACTTACCTTTGAAAATCCACTGGGAACTAAACGACAAAACTCTTAACTCGGGTAATGGAATACTGATAAACAGAAACGGAAAAAGAATATCAATTTTAAGCATAGAAAACGTTCAACATGAACATATTGGCAATTACACTTGCATAGCTGAAAATGACGCCGGTCGCAGTAGCCACAGTGCGGTGCTCAACGTGAACGGTACCAATTACAAAAACTTCCAAAAGTTTTTATGCTTTTGTTCGCACGATTGATTCATTGGTTATTTATTTGTCTAATTACAGAACTTATTTTTCACTCCTTGTACACAAACCTAGTCCTATAAAAAACTAAGTCGCCCGGAAGAACTATTTAGACCTGAAATATCTGCTCTCGACATAATATAAATAGCTTCAAAAAATATTTTCTGTAAATCTTTTTATAAAAAAATCCACCACCTTTTTAGTTTTGCTTTGTAATATTCCTTTTTCCTCTGCAGTCCTCAGATTATAAATGGCAATTACGGCGAGGGGCCAGTAAATGTTCAATAAATGGTTTTGGTTAATTGTGCCGTCAGTAAAGGTGACCTTATTAAATCTGGAGATATCGGGATCAATCTAGTAAGCACACAGCGCTCAAGTCAACTTAACATAGAATCTGTGAGCCACCAAAATTAGGTCAATTATAAATTTTTGGTAAAAAAATGAGGTGGCATCCATGAATCATTCTGCAGAATTATACGTCAACGTACGTTTAATGCATTTTTGCCTGCTGTTTGATGTGTTTTGATTTCTTTATCTTTTGTAACTTTGGCGGGCCATAAAATTTATCGTCATTAATAAAGTCGATACTCGGTATTCAAAACAAAAAAAAGGGAAACATCCAGGTGCTCATTTATTTAACTTCTAGAATATCATACATTTCAGTGGCACCAGTTATAACTCATTTTGAATTCGACGAATCCGTATTTTACGGAGAGGGTGTTCAAGTCATGTGCCATGTACCAAAAGGAGATAAGCCCCTAAATATCAAGTGGACATTTAGCAGAGGAGATGTGAGTTCACTTCCCGGTTTGAACATCATGAACGCGGGGGATAGGGGCTCAGTTCTCATTATCCCCGCGGTGACGGCAAAACACTCTGGCAATTTCACATGCACCGCCTCTAATCTTGTTGCCAGTGCTAGCCACCACGCCACGCTCAATGTCAAGGGTATATGGTCTCGGTGAATTGTCTTTGCTTTTGCGTTGTTTTGTTACCTTTTACACCAATCCTTTAAGAATACTTGTAGATCATTATGTTCAGTATCAAAAAAAAACTATCAAGTATATTTGTATATTTAGCTATCTCTTTCAGTGGCACCAATTATTTCCCAATTCGAGTTCGATGAAGCAGTCTTTTACGGTGAAAGCATACAAATTATGTGTCATATTCCGAAAGGCGATATGCCTTTGGATCTCATCTGGTCGTTTCAAAACAAACCATTAAAAAAAACGGACGCAGTCGTTATCACTAAAGTAGGAGCCCGAAGTTTAATTTTGGCCATCCCAGCTGCAACAGAGAAACATTCCGGAAATTACACTTGCACAGCTTCAAATGTTGTAGCCAGCACCAACCACACAGCTACATTAAACGTTCAGGGTACACTCGTTATTTAGTGTGTTACCATTGTTTTGTTTATTTTATTATTTATTTGCCCTCACCAGTTCCTCCGCACATCGTTCCATTTACGGCCGAAGAGCCCGTCTTTGCCGGAGAATCCATACAATTGGGATGTCATGTGTCAAAAGGCGATACTCCTATCACAATCAATTGGAGTTTTCATGGCCAAGAATTGTCCTCACATCAAGGAATTGCTACGATGAAGATCGGCGAACGGACATCGTTGTTGACGATATCTAACTCGCAAGCTAGCCATAGCGGCGAATATTCATGCCACGCCGCCAATCGTGCCGGCCTAGCAGTTCATTCGGCAACAGTTAATGTTCACGGTATTCCGAAAGCCCGATAGCGACCCTAGCCTCTCGCACGCTGCACGCTTGACTCTGCAATAATCTAAGCTTTCTGGATTAACAGTGTTGCCATACATCGTACCCTTTGAAGCTGATGAGTCGGTGTTTGCTGGGGAAACAGTACAACTCAATTGTCATGTTTCCAAGGGTGACTTGCCTTTAAGTATCAAGTGGCACTTTCATGGGTTCGAGAATACTACATCGCATCTAGATATCATGACCAACAAAATGACGTCGCGCACTTCATTTCTATCGATCTCTGCGGCAACTGCCAGCCACAGTGGCAACTACACCTGCGTAGCTACTAACAGAGCCGGTTCCACTAATCATTCCACCGTTCTTAATGTTCATGGTCAGTTTTATTTATTCATCATTATCATGTTACGCTCACAACGAACCGATGCTTTTAGGATTTGCTAACAGAACTAGCATGAATTCTGTAGGCATGTCTGAAAGCAGCGTACGCATTCTGTTATTTGTTTTTCATTCCTTATCATTTATTTTTCATCAAAAGAGCACAAGGTTTTTCCGATTTAAATTATTATTTGATACCTATAATATTTTACTAGAGTTAAAATGAAATTAATTAATAAGGACCACTGTTTCTGTCTTGTTATGATTAAAATATATAGGCACTTTTACACATAATTAACTCTGAATGATGTCCACTGTAACTTTGTTAAAATCTTCGTTTATGAACTATTTCTTTTTTCATTCAAGTTGTACCGCACATTATTCCGTTCGAAGTTGAAGAATCTATATTTGCTGGTGAATCCGTGCACCTTACATGTCATGTATCGAAAGGCGATCGACCGCTTCAAATATCATGGAGCTTCGAAGGCCATGAAATCCCTTATCATAATAACATGGGCATAACAACTACTAAGTTAGGAGAAAAAGCTTCAGTCCTGAGTATTCCAACTGCTATGGGCCAGCACAGCGGCAACTACACTTGCACGGCCAGTAACCGCGCCGGACGCGCATATCACTCTGTCCTCGTCAATATTCATGGTATTGGATGTGTTCCCCTAGTTCAATAGCTACTGTAAGAAATTGTTCCATAAGTGTATAGATATAATGCACGTTTAGATTTACATTTAGAAATCACTTTTTCTTTTATTAGTCCCTCCCCATATACTACCGTTTGAAATTGAAGAATCCATCTATTACGGAGAATCTGTGCAAATGACTTGCCACACCAGCAAAGGAGACCGACCAATGTCTATCACTTGGACATTCGAAGGCAAAGATCTATCTACTCATACGGGAATTAAAACCATGAAAATGACGGAGCAAACATCCTTCTTATCTATTGCATCTGTAACGGGAGCCCACAGTGGAAATTATACCTGCATCGCCAGAAATAGAGCGGGAGAAGATAGATATTCCACTACACTCAACATTAAGGGTATTTCCAATAAATGTCGCAGCATGCGCCATATATACGTATTTACTAACTTTGCAATATTTTCTTTACTCAGTCGTCCCTCACATCAAACCTTTCGAGTTAGACGAAGCCGTATTTGCGGGAGAGTCTGTGCACCTCGACTGTCACGTTTCGAAGGGCGATACACCTCTGAACATTTCCTGGAGCTTCCAAGGGCACCCCGTCACCCGCAGAATGGGCGTAAAAACAACAAGTTTAAGCGAACGCGTGTCTGTCCTCGACATACCTACCGCCTTGGGACCGAATAGTGGCAACTATACTTGCACTGCGACAAATAGGGCAGGCGCTACCAGTCACACGGCTCTTCTCAACGTTATTGGTACTGAAACGTAATAGTTCGGATGTGCTTGCTTTCTGTTTAGTTCCTCCTGTGGTCCAACCTTTCTCTTTCGGCGAAGTCGCAATGAACTCCGGACAAGTTGTAACAACCCCCTGCTCTGTTATTGAGGGAGACCATCCACTGCGACTCAAATGGCTTTTCGAAGACGAACCTATCAAACCTAGATCTGGAGTAACGGTATTTCACATAGGCGAGAGAAGTGCTATTCTAAGTATAGCATCAGTAGCACACAATCACGCTGGAAACTACACTTGTGTTGCGGAAAATGAAGCAGGAGTACACTATCACACGTCTACTTTAATAATCAACGGTGCTTAATGTTACTTTTTGAGTCGGTAAATTAGATTTATTTTATTGTCATAGAAGCAGAATTTTCGGTTTTTCTCAAATATGTAATTCTCCAATTTCACCTTCAAATAATTATGACATTCCAGTTCCTCCCAATATTTTGCCATTTACATTCGGCGAAAAACCCACCAACGTCGGAGAATACTTACAGGCTGCATGCACTATAAATTATGGTGACCTTCCACTCACTATTACTTGGATGTTTAACGGACAATCCATATCTCCGAGAAATAGTAATTATGTTGTAACCAATTCCAAAAGAAGTAGTCTACTGATAATAGAATCTGTGGACGCCAAACACGCCGGTTCTTATACATGTATCGGAGAGAATCGTGCTGGCCGTAATACTCATTCAGCTGACTTAGTTGTTTACGGTTAGTTTCATATATGGTAGAAACTTATTATTTTATCTTTAGATAAACTCTGTTTCAGTTCCTCCCAAGATTGCACCTTTCATTGCCGGCCCAGAGCCGGCTTTCCTTGGGGATTATTTTGCACTTCAGTGCATAGTGACCCATGGGGATCAACCGGTTCTAATTGACTGGACTGTCAATAATCAATCTGCCAAATCTATTCCCGGAGTTCGCGTTAGTACCAACGACCGAAGAAGTAGCGTATTAACCATTGAATCCGTGGACGCAACGCACGCAGGGCTTTTTAATTGTACTGCGAGTAATGCGGCGGGCGTTGTTTCGCATACCACCGATTTGGTTGTAAAGGGTGCGAACAAAGAGTGACTATTTTTATGCTTCGTCCTTTTAACCTCAGACTTTCGTTTCCTAATTTCACTTTACCATACATTTTTACTGTCCTAGTTCCACCGTTGATAATGCCGTTCAATTTCGGTGAGGTGCCATTCAACCCGGGTGATACGGCGGTAGTGAATTGTGTTGCCACCAAGGGAGATCTACCTCTCGACATATCATGGACATTCAGCAGCGAGACTATGGACTCGAGCCTTCAGCGAGACATCACAACGATGCCTGTCAGCCCTCGTACTTCCATGCTCACCATAAACGCCGTGAGCGCAAATCATCAAGGGAACTACACTTGCATCGTGCAGAATGCGGCCGGCCGCGCAGAGTATGCAGCGACACTCGTCGTTAACGGCACGTTTAAATCAGATATAGTTATGATGCCAAATGGATCGTTAATATGGGAACTAACACCACAATATAGCACCTGGAAGGACAGTCCGTTCACAGTCACCGTTCTATACCTTTTCTCTCACAAGTCGCTAACATTGCCTGCCTCGACAATTTCATAATTGATCTAACCCAAAACTCTATGGTTATTTCCAGTACTGCCTCGCATAGTTCCATTCTCGTTCGAGACTCCGCTGTTTGCGGGGCAGGCCAGTCAAGTTACATGTTTGGTCTCGGAGGGCGATCAACCTCTCGATATTCAGTGGTACTTTGAAAGGCAACCTCTAATGGAGAAAGCCGGCGTGACGGCAACTAAAATTGCCCAGAGGGCTTCATTGCTTCTCATCGACCCGGCGAGTTGGTCGCACAGCGGATCGTATGCGTGTATCGCGCGCAATTCCGCTGGCATGTCCAACTATACCGCCTCACTAGAAGTCCATGGTATACGTCACGCATCTGTGTACCCTCTTCCTAGCACGGATCAGCTTTGCGTAGATTCGATATTGTATGCTTTAATTATCCGTTACTTTAAAAAAAAAAAAAAATATCGTTAAACGGTAGATACCTAAACGAAAATGTTCACATCGTAGTGTCTTATTTTTTTATAAAATTTATATCACAATTAGGTGATAACATTAATGATATCAGTCTCGAGACAGGGTTTAGATCAGTCGTTTTGAATGCTTTCCATAGGAACCGGCTGCGGCTATCATCGACGTACCCTTGTCATCCACTCCTGACATTTTATTTTCATCCTTACGCCTTCCTATCCTTTGGGCTCCTTTCTTTTTATTTGTTTCATTAAATACTTTGCGTTTTGCCATTATTTTAAAGCTTGTTGCTTGGCTTACTAACATTATGTATATTATCTGCTGAAATAATGTGGTAATAACTAGTACAAACAGTAATAAACAAACGCATTATTTCTTCACATTTGTATTGCGCTGCTTTGATTGTTGATGGTGGAGTATAGATGTGCTTTTTATTTATAATTTGTTTGATAATTTAATCCAATTTATTATTTAACTTTTTAATAATAATATGGTTTGTAGAGTGATATGCTTATATTATTTTTTGCTATCTGTGAAATATATTCGATGCAAAAGCTTCTATGGCGGCGCCTTAAAGCACACAAAATGTTCATTATTTTTGTAAAATGCTTGTGAAGTATATACAAACCAGATTTAATACTTACCTAGTCGATATAGGAGCTTTTCAGATGATATAATATTTAAGTATAGTTGAACAATAATTATAGACTTAGCAGTTAAACATAAGTAGGCACTGGCCCCTACTAATCTCAGTGATAAAATAATATACTTTTTTTTTGCAATTACTACTGAAGTTCACTAAACTTAAATATTATTATATAATGTAATTAAGTAAATGATTGTCCCTTATTTACATAAAGATAAGATTTTGTGTCATTACACCCCACACTACTTAATGTCTTTCCATGGGGTGTAGCCAGTAAAATCCATGACAACCTTGTAAAAAGACAGCAAGTGATATAAAATAATAATTTAACTGAGAAACAAAATCTTATCCTTAAAACTGTTAAATAAATATCTTTCGTAAACTTTCTAATTCTTCCTTGTAAAAACGGTCAAAAAAATTAATTAAAGGAATCTGTAATCCAAAAAGCGATAAGTTTGCAATTTTGTACTTTTTGTAATTAATACATTCTCTATAATAAATAATTAAATTCAATAGTCAGATCGGTAATGAAAAATGTCTTTTGGCCCTTATTTTACGTAGCAAACAGAACAAGTGCTATAACCTACTGGTGTTATTTCAGTTCCCCCACGCTGGATTATTGAGCCCACTGATAAGGCATTTGCGCAAGGCTCTGATGCTAAAGTTGAATGTAAAGCCGATGGTTTCCCTAAGCCCCAAGTCACATGGAAGCGGGCTGAAGGTAATTATAACATCGTAGTAGTTATTATATTTGCAAATAAAGATTACTTTCCCGATAGACCATAACACATCTTGTATAATCCTTTTAGGGGACACCCCTGGCGATTACAAAGACCTTAAGCCAAACAACCCAAATGTAAAGGTTGAGGATGGAACATTGACTATTGCTAATATTCAAAAGACGAATGAGGGCTACTATTTATGCGAAGCTGTTAATGGTATCGGATCAGGATTGTCTGCCGTCATTCTTATCAGCGTTCAAGGTAAGTCGAAATATAATAAAAATAGCCTAAAAATATACTTTGCGGTTGATTTTATTAAAATATCGATTTCAAAATTTAGCCCCACCGCAATTCGAAATTAAAATGAGGAACCAGACTGCCCGCCGAAGTGAACCAGCTGTTCTCCAGTGCCAAGCTAAAGGAGAAAAGGTAAACATCTCTGAAAAGTGTTTTATTATACAAACTGAACAAACTCAAACAGATTATAAAACTATGAGTTATTTACAGCCAATTGGTATCATTTGGAACATGAACAACAAACGTCTCGAACCCAAATCTGACCCCCGCTACACTATTCGTGAAGAAATTCTGCCCGGCGGTGTTGTATCCGACCTTAGCATCCGTAGAACCGAACGATCAGATAGCGCTCTCTTCACTTGTGTCGCGACCAACGCTTTTGGATCTGATGATACCAGCATCAACATGATAATTCAAGGTAAAATATGATTTAACAGTGCAGCCAATGATATTATAACTAAAAATGGTGTAGATACGTCATACGCGCTCAATAACGTATACGCTCAAATGAGGCTGATTCACACATCTTGATCTCAGTGCGACGTTGCCAGCGGCACTTCACGTACCACAGACTGAATTAAAAGTAAAAGTGACTCAAAACTACCGAAAAAGCCGTCGTGTGTGATGAGATATTGTACAAATTAAACATGCAAGACTTCTAAAAGTCAAGGAATCACATAACATTCGTAAATATACTATTTTCTTTAATATTTTCACAAATAAAACATTACGTTTCTATAAATATGGCGTCGTAAAAGAAAGAGTGCGAGCACGGGTGCGAGTGAGAGGAGACGCACGTGCGGGGGGATTGACGCGTGGCGCTGTTTGTTTATCTAGCTGTCACTTTTTTTCTTATTGCGTTGTATCAAGCTATCCTTTTTACTTGTAATGAAATGTAATGTGTGAATAAAAAGTGTGTATCTGTGCTGCCGCTCGGCGCGGAACAGTTTTTTCCGTCGTTTTGTACGTGTATAACATATCTATGACTTTATAATATCATTGAGTGCAGCAGTAGAAAATAGCACTTCAGCAGTGGAAAATACATTTTCAAAATACTTATCCCAAATAACATTACAGAGGTTCCCGAAGCACCTTACGGTTTGAAAGTTTTGGACAAATCTGGAAGGACCGTGCAACTGTCTTGGGCCGCGCCTTACGATGGCAACTCACCGATCAAGAAGTTCCTTATTGAATACAAACGCGCCAAGGGCAACTGGGAAAAAGATATTGACAGGTATTGCATAATGTTTCTGTGTACTGTCAATATTAGAATCTTCGTTTTTTAATGGAAATATTTAATACAATCATATTTTGCAGAGTTCTTGTACCTGGAGATGCGACCGAAGCCGGAGTATTTAGCCTACGACCAGCCACTGCCTACCACATTAGAATCGTCGCTGAAAACGAATTGGGAACTTCCGAGCCATCTGAAACTGTCACCATTATTACTGCCGAGGAAGCCCCCACTGGTCCCCCACAAGATTGCAAAGTCGATGCCGTTGACAAGCACACCCTCCGTGTCACCTGGAAGCCTCCCCCACCTCAGGACTGGAACGGCGAGCTCCAGGGGTAAGAGACAATGGAATAACTTTATCTCACTCAAGATTTATAAAAGAAAAAAAGAAAAAATCACAGTCTATTTTTTCCAGATACTATGTTGGCTACAAACTGGCGTCAAGCAACAAGTCCTTCGTGTTTGAAACTGTTGATATCTCTAAAGAATCTGGCAAGGAACATCATTTGGACATTCTGAACTTGAAGTAAGTACCTATTCATTAAAAAATCTACTCGTATATAGTAGAAGTTATACTGTATCTACACATTATGTAGGGGTAAATTCTGGAACTAATGATCCAATTTTATTAATTTTTAATCTGGTAGGTAGCTACATGAATCCTGAGTGCTATAAGTATTACGGGGATGATGAAAAGGGTTGCTCGTAAGGGGAGAACATCGTCTACTAACACACAAATACATTACTATATTAATTTTGCAATTTATTTTCAAAAACAACGTGCGTTTCCAGGACCTACACCCAATACGCGATCGTAGTACAAGCTTTCAATAAGATGGGATCAGGCCCTGTATCCGGCGAAGTGCGAGCTTACACCGCAGAAGGCGCGCCATCTGCCCCACCCCAGGACGTTCTCTGCACCACTCTTACTGCCCAGACCATCCGCGTGTCCTGGGTATCCCCCCCTCTTGCCGCCGCTAACGGACTTATTAAGGCTTACAAAGTGATCTACGGACCTAGCGAAACCTGGTATGGTAAGTGTCACAAAAATAATATTAAAATCTTATTAACGAAACAAGGCGCAAGATAAAGTCCCCTTTATTCATTTTTATTTGCTTGTTTTTAGATGAGAAGTCAAAGGACACCAAGATCACAGCTAGCAGCGAGACTATTCTCCATGGACTTAAGAAATTTACTAACTACTCGATGGAAGTGCTCGCGACCACCAATGGAGGCGATGGTGTACGATCCGCTCCTATCCACTGCCAAACTGAACAAGACGGTGAGAGTTCTACTTAACATCTACGAGACAACAGGAATAAATAGAAATAGACTTATATTACTCAATATTATGCTTACTTTACAGTGCCGGAAGCTCCTCGCGCTGTTAAGGCCCTGGTTATGGGACAAGACTCGATCCTCGTTTCTTGGAGGCCTCCTGCGCAGCCCAACGGTGTTGTCACTCACTACAACGTCTACACTCAAGCACAAAACGCTGAACCCCATCCCAACAAGGTCTAATTACTTTGCCATTGTCTATAATACACACAAAAACTTTCTTTTTTTGTCAAAGAGATATTAAAGACACGAATAAATCTTTCTGCAAATTAGTGTCATTCAATCGTAACGAAAAAAACCTTTGTGTTTTAGGTACCCGCTTCCCAAACGAGTTACTCCGCGACTGAACTGAAAGCCGGACGTTACGACTTCTGGGTTACCGCATCTACCATCATTGGAGAAGGCCAGCCCTCAGCCACCGCATCTTGTAGCCCCAGCGACAAAGGTAAATTGACCTTTAAAGACATTATCATGTGAGATCTAGTTCCTGGTAGGGATGAGCGTTGAATCAACGAACTAGTTGAATCAACCGTTGATCTCTTGTCAACGTATTAACGTTAACTGAATACGAATCAACTAGTTGAATTCGTCAACGACGTTTATGAGTTGAACTCGTTCGTTCGTTCGTTCTCGTTAATTCAACGAGTGTACAACTAGTTGAATTCGTCAACGACGTTTATGAGTTGAACTCGTTCGTTCGTTCGTTCTCGTTAATTCAACGAGTTGAATTAACGAGAACGCAAATGTTATCTTCAACGTTGAGTTTTATGGTTCGATATTTTGTGGAAGTCATAGATTGCGAGCGGTTGAATGAGTTGATTTCGTATTATTTATTTTAAGAGTAGTACATAAATATTGGAGTTTGTTTAATTATTCCACAGAACAGCTGTATTATTTGAAATGTACTATTTTTTGAGACGCACGAGGTATAGCGAACAGCCCTCTGTGAAAAATGTAATACATAATAATATTTTTATTTCACACAATTTAAGATGTTAGTTTGTACATAAAACGTTTCCAATACAAAATTTGAATCAAATTGTTTCTTAAATTAAACGCGCAATCGTTGATTATAAACCGTTTAATGAATCAACGGTTTACGTTGCAAGTTGACAGTTTAATTTGTCAACGAGATGAACACGTTAACTCATTCAACTCGTTGACGAATTTAACTAGTTGATTAACTAGTTGACAAACGTGAATCAACGTTAACGTTTCGTTGACGGAAAAACCGTCAACGACCCATCGCTAGTTCCTGGTTCCCCGAGAAAATTAAAATAAGAAATAAAAATAACCAAAAAAAGAAACTACCTTTTGAGAAAGTATTTTAGATAATACACATACCATACATTAAAAAATAAAAGTTTATTTTTGTCTAGTTCTAAAATAATAATTCTAGTGAAATGGCTATAGTTTATTTTAAAC
Organism: Agrotis segetum; assembly: GCA_036375495.1. Lineage (NCBI taxonomy): Eukaryota > Metazoa > Arthropoda > Insecta > Lepidoptera > Noctuidae > Agrotis > Agrotis segetum. The sequence continues at coordinate 273,292 of JAQSVV010000269.1, read as the reverse complement.
TTCTACCCATCGTACAATACAGGTATCGGGTGCTATAGTTACCATATATTTTTTCTTGATTTGTATCATGGTATAATAATAGACCATGATTTGTATCATATTAATTTGTTTTAGTACCCGCCAAGATCGCCTCATTTGATGAATCGTTCACCGCTACTTACAAGGAAGATGTCAAACTGCCCTGCCTCGCGGTCGGTGTTCCTCCTCCCAACATTTTGTGGAAGGTATTTAATACATTCACCCGTTTTCCTAAGTAGGTTGTCTGAGTTTTCACTTCTGATTTGCTTACTTCAGATTTGTATTCGAAAAGTGTGGGAAAGATGGTTTTCATTATTTATGTTTTTACTTAACTTAAATATGCATCAGTTTTCGATATTTTGGCTTGAGCTTCGCGTAATCAATGTTTTTTAAGTACAGACTGTCCAGCAATATGTCTATTTAATTCGTGAAAGTTATTTAACTGCTTGGCTGGCCACGCTCTCGCGTGTCTAGAAATATATGGTTTTTGATGCACACTTTGTATTGTTTTCGGCGGATTGCCTGATTGTAATCCGCCTGTTCTAATTTTACGTTAATACTCAGGTGAAAGGCCATCCCCTGGAAGCATCAGAACGCGTCCGTCAGTTGCCTGAAGGATCCTTGCAAATCGCTGGCGTGGCTCGAGAGGATGCCGGCGAATACTCATGCCATGTCGACAACCAGTTTGGAACTGACACCGTTACGCATACGCTCTCTGTTCTTGGTAAGAACCTTGCTTTGTGTACTCTCTTTAGCCCGGAGAAGTCTCAACAGCCGATGATAGGGTTTTTTTCCCTTCAGGATTTCACAGATATTTTTCAATGGCTTTGACCAGTGCTGCAAAATCCTGCCTACCTTTTATTAAATTGCTGGTGTCCCACAACAGACAAAATGACTTTGCGAATATTTTTCATTTTTAAATAAGAGTCTAAATCAACGTTACGTCAAGACATAAGATCTTTTGGGTGTTTCTAAGCGTTTCTGCTAACTGTTGTTTTTAGGGTTTTCTATATTTAGAAAAAAAAAATCCCTGATTCCCAATGCGTTACTTATATTTAAATTGTACGCGTCAAAAAGAACAGCTTAATAAAAACTCACGTTATTTCCCGTCAGCTCCCCCCTTCCCGCCTCAGCTCAGCATCGCGTCTTCATCGGTATCATCTCTGACTCTTCGCCTCAAGCCGTCTGTCGACGTCGACCAGTCACCGGCCGCCGGATACACCATCCACTACAAACAAGAATTCGGAGATTGGGAAACCGTTCAGGTAATAAAATTAATTCATTTCATAAAGCATTTTGGTACCTACATTGTATAAGAAGGTAATTTTACAGGTACCAGCTATAAAATATGCTTGTTATCTCTGTCGAAATACTACCTAATGACAATGAGGAATCGAGCGAGAAACGTCACATAGTTAGTGTGTGACAGAGATGACGCTCTGCGAAAACGAAACTAGCTGATCATTTGTTTTGTAAAGTAGCGCTAATATTATTTACTCAAAAATGCATGTAATGTGGTCATTATTTTGACAACCTTGTTTGAGCAAAGTCGACTTTGCGGGTCTGTTTCAAGGAGCGGCCAGCAATGTTTTTGCTGGCCGCTCTAACAGGTCGGCAAAACATTGCCGGCCGCTATTCTGACGTTTCAACGTTTTAAAAAAACAAATGCAAAAAGATTTTATTTAAAACACAGCTGTTTGTATTTAAAGAGGTAGGCACAAAAAGATTGCATTCCATATTTAAAAAAAAATTCAAAGAAGGAACAAAAGCGCGGTTCAGCGAATTTTTTATTTTTATTTAGTGACTTTTTCGCTTTATGTAAATGAAGTAATAAATGAAATGCAGTCAAACATCGCGTTAAAATTATCGCAAACTATTATTAAGTAATATGAAACTCTCAAAGTCGGTGTTGAATTTTAGTAACTGTATTTTTCATAATTGTTATTTTAATTAAACTAGTTAATTAATATATATTTTATTTAAATCACTTGCTGGTTTTATGTAGGTTAGGTACTTGCATTTTTGAGTAAAGCACTGTACAAGCCTTGGCCCACTATGTCTGCTTCGCTGGTCACGCTATGATTGCCTCCAGCTAGCCTAGCTACGCTCTAGGCCTTCCAGCTTGGCCATCATGCAGCCCTTGCTGTCCTCGCTGTAAAGCTCAGCTCGTCCATCAAGTGGTGCATGCTGACCGCGCCGTGTCGGCCTGGAGCTGCGCTAGGCTGCGCTGTCGGCCATCATCAGTGCGACCAGCAAAGTAGCCATTATAGGCCGCGGCAGTAATGTACTATTGTATGCTTTTTCCAGATTCCAAGCACTACTGATACATACACGTTAGAAAACTTATTCTGCGGATCCAGATATCAACTCTACGTAACGGCTTACAATGGGTAAGTGTAGTGAACAAAGGATCAGTGAATAACTTATCCAAGACACGACTTTTAATCTTCTTAAAATTGTGAATATTGTTTTCTCTTTGCCACAATAACAGACCAGAATTTTAAATCAAAACAGCTATTACATTTTTTTTTCATTGATTGGAATTTTTTCATTTTAATTTGACTTGTATGCTAACTCATTCAGGCAAAATCCAGTGTCCTTCAATAGCCCTTTACATTCCGGGGTCACGGTAATTCGTTAGGCACTATTTGCTGGGGACGCGATGACAGCCAATAGATGGTGGATCATTTTGTTAATGGGGATTTTGTTGTCAAAGTAAGTAGTCGCGACTTTGTATTAGATTTTGATTTTGTATTAACTTTGGTGGAACCACTCGCGTGTTCTGAGCGCTCTATCTGCCTATTTCTTTGATCTGAGAATGGATGTTTGATAATCAATTGTCCATTGTCACGTCATAACATATGAATTTTCTAGATATATGATATGTAAGCACGTACCGGGTCGCTAGTCTCGTATATAAGGTAACATTTCCCTTAGCATCGGCACCGGCGAGGCGTCGGACGTGGTGATCGCCCGCACGCGCGGCTCCAAGCCGCCCGTGCCGCGCGCCGCGGACTTCATCGAGGTGGGCAGCTCGTCCGTCACGCTGCACCTCAAACAGTGGCTGGATGGCGGCTGTCCCATGAGCCACTTCGTCGTAGAGAATAAGAAGAAGTAAGTCATTACAATTACGACTTTAATAACATGATACATGCCTATCGTGTACAGATGCCAGCAACCAACGAACGACCAGCAACCTACCTCAATCAGACAAATTTCTTTCATAGATTTTCAACCTTATCACAATAGTGAAAGGTTAATGTTTTTAAGTCAATGGTTAGATTGGTAAAATTTGACAGATTGGAGTAGGTTGACCTGCTGACGTCTGTACATATTGGATAGGATCTTATTCCTTGACGGCTTAATGAGCGTTATCTCTGTCACACACTGCCTACTGTCTGAGAGAGATAACGTTCTTTCAACGTGACTTTTGCGGTCGGTTGTTGCTTCGTGCGACAGAGAAAACGCGCTACGAAGTCAAAACTAGCCGATTAGCAACTATTCGACAAAAATGGACGAAAGAGCTCCACTTCATCCCGTTATGAGACAAATAATGTCCTTTGTGCCTGATCCAAATTTGAGGCTTGCTTTATCTAACTTGTGAATGGTTATTATAACAGGGGCGCTGCTGAATGGAATCAAATCTCGAACGCTGTCAAGCCTGGTGGAAACTTCGTTGTACTTGGTACGTATGCCTACAAAATATTAATAACACCCTTTATTAGATTAAACGATTGCTACAATGACGAACTTTTTCGTTATAGATCTGGAACCTGCTACGTGGTATGTGTTGAGGATTACGGCCCACAACAATGCTGGATTCAATGTCGCTGAATACGAATTTGCAACTCTTACCATGACTGGCGGTAAGTAATCGAAAGATTTTGTTTCCAAAAGAAATACGATTTTAAGTAATACCTTTGATTTACCGCTATGTTCATTACATAATAATGCATGGTCAAAAGAATTTTACACCAGAAACGTACCTGAAATGCATCGCCTTTTTATTATATTTTAATTATTCTAATATCGGTGTGTTTACCTACAAAATAAGTAGCTCATGTAACGTGGGGCTTGCATTTCAGGTACGATCGCGCCCGCGCGCGAGGTCGGCGACGGCTCTCTTACCACGGAACAGACTATCAAGATTATCCTGTCGCACCTTAACCTTATCGTACCCGTAGTGGCCGCGATACTTGTCATCATCATTGCTATCGTAGTCGTTTGCGTGGTACGAGGCGCCAGGGATCATCATCACAAAGGTAAAAATCTACTAATAAATGTATGTTCCTATAGGAACTATTGCTCCGTTACCTGGCAACATCGGCTCCGAAAAGGAACTGCCACCCTGGATCAAAGCTTGGCTGGAACCTGAAGTGTTGGTACCAATTTTGGCAACAATCGTGGTGTTCATCGTAGGCGTGGTGGTGATCTGTCTGACATTAGCTCGCAGGAACACCCCGCACCGCCTGCGAGGTCAGAAGGACATGTATTGTATGTATGGTGGGCATGGCACACCGCTTTATTACTATTTTTTTTAACCAAATTCGTCTTCAACCAATTTTTAACTTCAGATTTAATTTTTACCGTATAATCAATCATCTAGTAACCTGTTTAGATAACATAGTTTACTCATCGACTTATATTTTTAACATACTCATCCTTAGCATGGAAGTTTGAAGCTCTAATTTTGTATTTTGATTTACAAAATTCACAATTTAATATAATTTGCGCGTCATAATAATCAAGACTAAAGAACTCACTTTTAATCGGTGACGTGCTACAACGTTTTCCAACTGTTGTAATCGGTCATCCATCAACTTACATGTACAATGTGCCTTCAGACGACGCAGTGTACAACGCGTCCCAGGCGGCGCTGGGCGGCGCGGGCGGCACGCTGGACAAGCGCGGCGGGCTGCGGGACGAGCTGGGCTACATCGCGCCGCCCAACCGCAAGCTGCCGCCCGTGCCCGGCTCCAACTACAACACCTGCGACCGCGTCAAGCGACAGGCCGTCATCAGTGAGTATACTGACACAGCTTACTCGACAACCAACTTTGTTTGCAGGAAGCTACTACTGTTCACTGCACTCTTGTTAGATATAGTTGTACCCAAACGTTTATAAATGGCAAACCAAGTTCTATATCATTCGCGCTATAGATTCGTAAGGCGTTGGCAGTATATAAGTGCCTCAACATGCTCAAGCTACATGTACACGCACCCCGCGGGTTACTTGATCAAGTTACTCTCGCGGGTAACCCGTATCTTTACTTGCGCGGGTTACATGCGCCGTGAACAAGCACCCTAAGGTAAGATTCCCACCAACCGGCCGGAATCGGCGGCATTTTACAATGCGGTAAAGAACATTGAAATCTATCAACAGTAAATACAGTTCATATTTGCTTGCAAAATTATCTCTGTCGGCATTCCGCGACACGTAGCGACGTGTCCCTTAAGTTGCAGTAAATATGAACTGTATTTACTGATGATAGATTTCAATGTTCTTTACCGCATTGTAAAATGCCGCCGAGTCCGGCCGTTTGGTGGGAATCTTACCTAAATGTGCGCTTTCGCGACTACGTGCGTTACATGGGTACTGAACATAACTCGATTCGTGACTATCCTACCAGAATCTTCTACCCACGTATTACACTCTTTCTCTGGAAATTTTACCACACACAAAGCACCCTGTTTTTCCAAGTGATAGAAATTAAGCCGCTCATCTGCAAAGGATAGTTTATAAGAGGTAATGGTTAAATTAACACTTTTTTTTACTTCCCTTTCTCTTCTCTTCTGCACGACTTTCGCTATGATTCTTCTCTGTGCTTTAAAATTTCTTCTTTCTTACCTTCTTAGATATCTTAGTAGTGAATGTAAGGTGAAAGCTATGTTGTACATTATTTTTTTGCAGTAAAGGTCTCAGGGATTTTATTTTAAAAATACTTATAGAAATATAAAAGGCATTTTTTAACTGCAATTTATTCCAAACCCTTATGATTTTAACTTTGCCTATTTTACCTACTTAAATGTTGTATAATTCTAAGCTTGACTTTTTTGCCAATTTCGTCATAATTTATTTATAAGGCCAAAAACATAATTACTTTTGTCTTAATTAGCTGAAGAATTTTCCAGAAGCTATGGTGATTAATTATGACGGTTTGGCAAAAAGGATATTTCCCTAAATTACTGTGGTATCGTCTCAATTATAATCGCACTCACTTATAAAAACGATAATTGGGTTCATTATCAATTCATTTTATATTTTAGTACCAGTAGTACCTCACCAAGGTCCAGACTTAGCAGTTATAGGCGACATGGGGCCGTTATACGGAAATGGATATTTGAGGAACGAATAAAGATATCCCGCTGTTCCACTAAAAGTACAGAGGGCTTACCACGAGCTCTTAACGCGATCCACTTTAGGCTGTGGGAAAGAGACAGAGCTATACAAATCGTCTAGCGCCATCTCGTTCCCACAGCGAAAAGACTCACGCTTTAAGAGTTCATGATAAGCCACCAGATGACTTAAAATTAAATAGATAACAACATACGATAGATACCTTCAATCGTATATTGCCGATATGTGATAATATATAAAAATAAGTCGGGTTTTCCTTCCTGACGCTATAACTCCAGAACGCATGAACCGATTTCCACGGTTTTGCATTCGTTGGAAAGGTCTCGGGCTCCATGAAGGTTTATAGCAAAGACTGGTGTCGAAACGGAGTTCGCCGGGTTTGCTAGTGTGATAGGTAATATTTCTATACACGGGATCTGTCGCCCAATGCAGAAATGCAAAATAAGCGAGTGGGACGATAGTTGAGCGGTGTAGCGGTGTTAGCGCATGCGTAACGTTAGTGTGGTTCAGTGGGCGCGCACTCGACGTGGGACCCGCGCCGCCACCACTACGAGCGCGTGCGCCGGCCCGTGCTGCGGCGGGGCTCCGGAGACACCGCCTCCACAGGTCAGTGGGACTGCACGCCTAACATGAGCATACAACTCAATTATTCTTTCACGACTCAACCCAAAATGTATTAGCACTTACTTCGTCTAAGGATCAAATTAAATTAGCTAGGGAAACTTCAAAGCGAATTCTAGATTGTCAAATAATATCCGGCTCTTATCCTCAGCCTATTCTGAAACTTTTAAAAATATACCTTTATCAAGTTTTTAAAAGAAACGTTTTTATTTGTATGCTGATGTTATGAAAAACAAAACAAATGGTCCCAAAATTTGTATTATACTTAGGGAGCTTACCTTTGACGCGATGCCAACGCAATTCGACCGACTCCAAACACATGTGAAAATCAACCTTAACACTTGCTACTATGACATAATTATGACATATAAAAACTTTTTCAAAAAAAATGTAACCGCCTTCAAAAACAACCACAAAAAAGTGTAAAATAATCTACAAAATAACTTTTCTTTCGGAAGTCGGTGCCTTTGTTTTTTTTCTTTTCATTGTCTTTTTAGCCACCGACTTCCGAAAAAAAAATTTTGTAGATTATTTTACACTTTTTTGTGGTTGTTTTTGAAGGCGGTTACATTTTTTTGAAAAAGTTTTTATTTTACTCTTTTTAGTTTAAATATTCAACCGAATTCTTGTCAAGAACATTATTCTCTTACATGTGCACTATAATTTTGTAATCCTTCGCACCAGTACTTACATCACTCATGTACACATTAAGCTAATAAAATTCCATATCTCAAAAATTACTAAACCGATTTTGATGAAACTTGCAGTATTCTCTAAGTTAAATGATACCTAGTACAACAAAAAAAGAATTACTTAAATCGGACTTGTAGTTCCGGAGATATGCGAACACAAAGTAAATCAATCGATGCCTACTCCTTACTGTTAAGGAGTTGTACCTTCCATCATCAGGTCATCCACCTGAGATGATGATTATCAGATGCAAATACTTGAACAGCTTTAGAAAATATATGAAATGTGCCTATAAAATTTGAAGGTTGCCCTCGATTTCCCTAGGATCCCATCATCAGATCCTGACCTGGTGATCATGGGACCAATTGGAAAGTATACCCTTTCAAACAAAAGAAAAAAATTCCAAATCGGTCCAGGCGTCTTCGAGAAATCGGGGAACATACATAAAAAAAAAAAAAAAAAAAAAAAAAAGATTCCGACGAATTGAGAACCTCCTCCTTTTTTTGAAGTCGGTTAAAAACTAGTGTCCGACCGAAACTGATTTTTTAGCCGAAACCGAAACCGAAAACGAACTTTCGGCCCAGCTCTCAGTTTCGGCCGAAACCGAAACCGAAACTTTTTAAAACATTTAAATTTCGATTATTTTCTAAAATTTTATGTTTGTTTTTTACATATTTTGTTAACACTTAAGAAAAAGTGTATAATACAGGAATTACAGGATGACTGAAGACCGATTTACTACCGAAAACTGCATTGTGGATTTTAGAAAAATCAATAGTGCTTGTCAGGAATCGAAACCGCAGATTTTGGAAAAAAAAACACACATTATAACACCATTCGATAGTGTTGCTAATAACGATCAAATTCTGGAAATAAATGTTATACAGCAAACTTATGGAACAAATAGGTTTCTAAGAAATTGCTATTTTCTATGTTATTTAACTTCTACTGAGCCATAATCTATATTTTCTGCCTTGACGATTGATAAGTTCAAATATATTTTATTATTAAATGAATGTACAAGACTTACTCTTGGCAGTAAACTCGAAAACATAACCTCAACTCACGATTAAATGAACGGTGGCGGACAGCGCCGGGCCCCGCCGTCCATCAAGCAAGCAACACGGCTACGAATGTTACCGAACGACGACGCACGAAAATGCACGAACACTTGAGTTTCGTCAGGTTTCGGTTTCGGCAAAGTTTCGGCTATATTTTGGCCGAAACCGAAACTAGGGCCGAAACTAGATTTTTTGGCCGAAACCGAAACCGAAATTTCGGTCGGTCACTACATAAAACATGAAAAACAAAACACGATCGCCACGACAACGTCAATCGAATTGCATCATTATTTCTTAGTAGCAAGGTCGATTTTCATTTTTAGTTAGTAAAAATTGCAAATCGCACGAATCGCGTCATGGGTAAAGTCCCTTACAGTTCTTTTTTGTAAAATGATAATACAGATTGGGGTGACCATACAAATCTGGTATCCAAGTGAATGATTATCGTGAGGTATTTATCTGAATGAACCGCTATTAACAACAAATGAGTGAGTATGGAATTTAAAATTGTATTTTATTATTATTTTTTGCATGTTATCTATCTATTCAATATTTATTTTATTGCACTTTTCTAACCCCAGTTATTTTTATTTGCTTTAAGAAGTTGTTATTTATCTTGACGAATAGGTACAGTCGCGAGCAATAGTATGTATACACTAAGCAGTATTCAAAAGCGATGTTCTGCTACCATATTGATTAAAGTTCTGATTTTTTCATTAGACTTCTATTATATAAGCTATACTTTATCGAAATAGGTATTATTTCAAAGTGGAGACCAGTATTTTACGAGTTAATTGCGTTTGAATTTTGTTATGTGTTTACATGTTATTGCTCGTGACTGTACTCTATATTATAGCTAACTAAAAATGTAAATAACTACAAAATATAGCATTGTGAATTTTCTACTGACACTAGTTCTACAAATATAATACATTACTCAACAGGTAATAAAAATGTTTTTGTGTTATAGTGTATTCGTGTTTTTGAGTGTCGACTAATTAATTATTACACAATTAGCATGGATTACCTACAGTAAAGGAATATCTACTAATTGTAACACATTTATGTGAATGAACACACTGCTACTAATATGATAAGCCACAGATTAATTAATAAATTGGAGTACTAATTCGAATTTATTCCCTGCTGCGATGCTGAGTTTTAGATGCATTTTTCTCTGGAATCACTACTCCAACTTTACTACTCCGTGGATAAAATAAAAATTAGGGAAAAACTAGGTAAAACGCCCTAGTTGACAAAATTCCCCATTATTGTAGCCCTCAAACTTACTGCTCGGAACCGCACGTAATTGTGACCACTGTTGGCGTAAAACATGGCATGGGCCATGTTGTACAGTCAGCTTCAAAGAAAACTCATCCTCTTTGGTAGTCATGTCACTAACAAAGAGAGAGATTTTTCTGCAGCTTACCATATGGCTAACAGCGGCCATTAAGGCTGCCTTCACATTTGGGCGACAGTCGCGCGACAGACGCTGCTTATGCGCGGCTGTTCATATAAAATGTAAAGGAATGTGCTTCTGCCGCGCTGCTGTCGCGCGACTGTCGCCAAATGTGAAGGCAGCGTAAGTTTCAATGCTAGAATGACGGGGCGTTTTGTCAAGTAGGGCGTATTACCTAGTTTTACCCTATGAAGACTAATATGTGTTTATTTGTATGTGAACAGGCATGGAAGACGAGATCTGCCCCTACGCGACGTTCCACCTGCTAGGCTTCCGCGAAGAGATGGACCCCAGCAAGGCCCTGGCCTTCCCGCACCACCACCCTGCGCACGCCGGCACGCTGGCACACCCGCACCCACACCACCCCGCACACTCCCGCGCCGGATCTCAGAGCATGGTGAGGGAAAACTTACTTTTCCAAACAGAAGCTTTTACTCGCGGTGAGAAAGTCGGAATTTATCTTAGGGAAAATGTCATGGGCATGCGGGCAGCGAGTAAAGGGCAATTCGCTGCCCGACCATGGACCATGCCCGGGTCGACGGCGCGTTTTGTCCCACGCGCGTCAAAGAGGGTCAGCACACTGACGGGGCCCCCCTCTCAGAGGGTCAAAGCCTGCCGGGATTATTTCCTTACCGTGACCCCGGAACAGAAAGGGCTAATGAAGGACACCGTGGATTTTAAAAAGTCTGACAGTCCCTCCCGCCCTGCCCGAGGCCGGAGGACTCATTTGATGATTTTACCACGCTAAAAAAAAAAAAAATAGGGAAAATATCATGGTCTGTTATCAAAATCCAGCCCAAGTTCAGGAAGTTAGGAAGCATTCGTCAGGAAGTTGTGAAGCATTCGTTCGGAAGTAGTAACTATAAAACTTGGAATTGTGATCCTAATTCTGTATGATGTCGTTTATCAGCCCCGCGCCAACAGCCGTTATGCCCGCAAGAACTCTCAGGGAGGACAGAGCGCCATCTACTCGACCGCTCCCGAATACGACGACCCGGCCACTTGCGCTGAAGAAGATCAATACGTAAGTATCATATTCTGCCATATCGTATTATTTTTCGTATTTTTATTTTCCACAATAATAAAAGCTGATTAAAATGCAAAATAACACTGTATTTTATTTACTGCTCCTCTATTCAAATCAAATCCACAACCGACCACATAGATTAATGTTTTATTTTTTACACAGCGTGCCCGTTATTCCCGCCCGATGTATGCCTGTGGCCCCGAGTACGACGAGCCCGCATGCTGCGCTCCCGAAGACGAACAGTACACCGGTGCTTATGGAACCCCCTACTCTGACCACTATGGATCTCGCCCCAGCATTGGTAAGATCGATAAAGAAATTTTTACTCAATACCTAAAAAACAAGTCTTATTAGATATTAGCCCTCGGAAGGTCACTTGTAATAGCTAACCGATGGGCCGAAAACATTAATGGCATGCAATACAAGATTAAATTTCGAACCCATTTTCTGATAATACTGGTATCTTCTATCTTGAATTATATGTATAGGAACTCGCAAGTGCGGAGGATCCCCCGAGCCCCCCCCACCTCCCCCCCGCAACGCCAACAACGACAACAACTGCTCCTCCTCCTTCAACGAGAGCAAGGACTCGAACGAAATCTCCGAAGCCGAATGTGACCAGCCCCGCAACTACCCCGGTATGTAACTAAAATAAACTAACAACCCAATGACGATTCCATAACTTAAAAGATAAACTATTACAGAAAATGATTTTGTTGAGCAATTCTACCCTCAACAGTATTCCAACGAAAACTTCTGAAAGGACCCCAACTTGGACCTAAAAGTTGCTATTAATTAAAGTAAATCATACTTTTCTGTCAAATGCTTTGAGTGATGATTACTCTATGCTGCTTTATCTTGTTATATAAAAAATATGAAATATTTTCACCTTCTTGCTGAGTACTAATTTAATTAAAATATGTACAATCGACAAAGTTGAAGCATGACCCACTGTAAACTTATTTTCTTCCAAACTTTCAAATACAATTGGGTCCACATTAGCGTAAATATACATATCCATGGTAACGACTTTGATCTTTGTCAATTTGACGAATTCAAACGATATATTGTCACAATGGGTCATGATTCAATTTTGTCGATTGTACTTAAAGAATTTAAACTCTAGTCTTGATAGAGAGATTTCTCTTTAAAATTCATGTTTATATGACCCTACCATTTCTACAAACTTAAAATATATAACTAATATGTTACGCAAATTAATACCCAGCAGAACTTGCAAATACAACAAAAAAGTATGGTTTTCAAAAATACTTGAGGTTAATATTATTGATTGATTCCTAACTACATATTTTAATTGTAGAAAAATCTTGAGTGTTAATTTGAAATTGATTGTTGAATTCGTTTATGCACACTTGGGTGTCACCTGAACAGAAGACGGTAAAAACTTTGGATCAAGTTCTTTGATTCCTTTATGTTTCTAATTATTGTGACTGACAGCATGCAACATTTGTATCAGTAATAACAAATTGAATTAAAAGCTTCAAGATTAGCGTTCTTGTAATTGGCTTACCTATCTTTATTTTTCAAAATTATCTACTTTTTACTGTTTTTTGGTTTTAGCACTTGACAAAATTAAAAACATGGTTTAACTATTAATTTTAAATCAGACTGGGTCAGTTAATTTTGACAAGGGCAAGATTCAACAATGGGAAAATTTATTAATTACTTTTCTTTGAATCAAGTTCTAAACTTTCTTTTTATGTGCTTAGACGTGATTGTGTTGACTAATTCACTCTATTTGAAATGATTCTGTAGATATTTAGTACGTGTTTTGGAGATAGACATACTCGAACAATAACCACTTAGTGATAAAATGATACCACCAGTGAACTTAGAGAATGGAGCACGCAACGACGATATAATACTAGACTCCGCATGCACGATCTAAGGAACAAAAATTATTCTGCCAACTCGCTGAGGTACTACGTAAGCGAGGGGGACGGGGTACTGCATTGTGATTGGCTAACTCAAGGTCTGTTCTGTCTCAACGTATGTTTACGGCTCACAGGATTGGTCGAAATGAGACGAATATAAGACTTTTTTGCCTAATGTGTTGGCAGACATCGGTCGCCTGTTATTAGGAGTCTAGTATTATATCGTCGTTGGGAGCACGCATGTGGTTATTGTTCGAGATGTCGAGTAGAAGGCGGCTCCAGGTGTCGTGGCTAGTATAGAGCGCGTCGTGACTTGTGTGTTGTTGCAGTAAGGGCCCACACTGCCAAGGACGGCTTGCACAGCGAGGAAATGAGGAAACTCATTGACAGGTCAGTTTGATAGGCCTTGCACAATGTACCCTATAACTCAGACACTGTTTATGTTCACTGTCTCACAAAATTAAATATTTTTATAGCACAGACAGAAGTATTTACAGTTTTTAATATATACTCCATAAAGACTATTATCATAAAGAAAACTAAAAAATCTTAGTTTAGTTCACATATCAAAAATCCAAGGAGAGTTAATAAAGCATAATAAAAAGTGTCCCTAATGTAAAGCAAGATTGAACACTGTCAACTTACACGCACTGAACACTCTACTAATACATAAGCCGGCTCCTTGTGTGTGCGCTAGCACGAGTACCTTGTGACGTGATAGATATATTTACCTAATAAAGCATTGTGTACTAGTCTATGCTCGTTATTAAGCATGTGTTATGTTCTGCATCCATGATCTACAGGAAACAGTAAGTCAAAGTATGTGAAAATGAACATTTTTTAAATGAATTTAATCCACCTTATTTTTGCCTGATATTTTTGTTTCGTAATTAACCTTATGTGGCTAACATTCTGAACCAATGTGCACTAATGTATTATTGTTTGCTCCAAGAATGGTAAGAAGTATAATTTATTTTAAACCTCGGCTAATTTGATTTTATTTTGTGGAAATTGCGTTGCCGTTAACGAACGCATGAAATGTACATACCATTACTTTGTAATGAAAAATAACCCAAAATAAAATAGAACAGAACCCTGGCACTTGTTCCTTTTAGTCCGTGCGTGATGGATTTAGTTGCTTACGATTTAATTATACGTATGGTTACGGAATAGTGTCCCCAAAACCATTTTTGTATATTTACATTTTATACGTACCATTAGATTTCAACACTGTAAATAGACACCAAGCGCGCGGACATATTGGTGTTCCCTAAATAAATACCCCTCTAGATTAGAAGTGCTATGTTTTTCCTATAAATGCTTTGAAAAGTATATCCATGCCTGTCTATCAGTATTCAGACACAACCCGTTCGCTTCTCAAATAAATGTAACAAAGGAATGTCAATGTAAAAAAACAGACAGGTGTCGTAAACATTGCAGAGGTAAGTGTAAAAATGTCCATTAATGTTGGGGACTATGTTTTCAGACCAGAAGCAGCCACCCCAATCCCCCAGCAAGCAGTCCACGGGCGGGGACTCACAGCCTACGATACTGTGGCAGTGTAACCTGTAAAGTGGACCCGTGTCTCAACGCGGCGACACACGCACATTTTATAAATTAATTTAGTGGACATTACCATCTTGCTGATGTACCGCTCGCAGGCTTACGCAGATACTTTCTTTCAGTATAAACTTTCAATTGCACCTTCGCTCTATGATTTGGTCTAGCATGCAGCAAGATGGTGATACTCGTGCCAAATCTACTCTTTTACAATTTCGTTTGTGTGTCGCGTTTTTGTGTTGCTATTTACTTTTACATTTACCCCAACTTAGTTGGCTGGACTTTTTTTATAAATTAGACATTAAACGCGTTTTTTTATTCTACCTGTAGTAAAGTTGCAAAGTTGGGTTATGTACAAATTAGATTCTACCTTCCCAGAGTAGAGAAACCTATGATGCGTCACTGTAGAATTACCATGTAAAAGCAGAAAATTATGGTTGTGGTAGTTATCTCAAATTGATATATTTGCTTAAATAGATAGGTGACGCATTTATGTCCTGTCCAACACATTATAATATACCTTCATCCAACGTGCCCAACTTTGATACATTATTACTACAGACTTTTTTGTCTTTTTAATTGTAGTTTACCTTATTTGTTTAGCTTAATTTAAAGATAGCTTCAGTAAAATGCATCTGGTTTGGGGTGTTTCGGATTCGATTTAAATTAAGCTCAACATGTAATAATGTATGTGATATTTTGTATTTTTATCCCATTTTAATTTTTACTATTAATAATATCGACGTAATTTTTATTTATACTCTTAGGATGGTAATATTAGGTAACCACAACCGTATGGTTGTAACGATGCTTCCTTTAACGTTATTGGTTTTAATTATTCTCTTTGTCATTTCGTTATTGCCACACATCCTATTTGTGTCAAACATGTTGGTTTTGATTTTCGCATTTATGCATATACTACTTAGGTTAAGTTTAGATATAAATTTCTTTATTAGCAATTAATCAACTTTTAAACAAAGTACTATATAATCCGTAGCTAGTTAGTAACACGCGTTACGCATTATTATGTAAAATTTATAATCAATTAGACTACTTTTTAAAACGCATTGAAATAAGACATACAGGAAGCGTACCATAATAATGATATTTAACAGTTACCTATATAAGCAGCAAGGAACTACTCAATATAGTACACCTTCGAACACGCAACAAACACTGCTGACATGGAATTTATAATAATCTTTTAAATATTAATCTAGTACAGTAAGGTGCATTTTTATTAATCATAATCGTAATTTTATCCTTCTATATTACGCAGATGACTAGGTGTAAGACACTCGAGTGTCATTTTCTAGGTGTTTCCCATTATATGTTGTGTATTGTGGTGTAAGCTTCGCAAAGTAGGCTTGTAGTTAGGTTTCGCGACTTCCTAGCAACAGAATCTTCTCTTACCTTCCAATTAGAATTCGATTTAATGAAAAAATCTAGTTAAAATTGAAATGTGAACAAAATAAATAAAATTTATTCAAAATTATATAATAAATAAATCAATTAAAATTTGTACCATAATCTTAATTGTATTGGCAGCAGAAGGGTTAATTATTTATGATATTTTCGCTTTTGTCGATGTGTGTTTGGTTTGCGGCTACTTGAAAATAAGTTTGATAATTATTATTATGGCGATACAACATCGATAACCACAGCTAACTAACTGTACCAAAGTGTTTGATTTGTGTTAAATAAACTACTCAAATGTCAACTACGCAATGTTGTTTTATTGGATACCTCTTACTTAAAAAATACACAGAAATAATTATAACTAATATAAATAAAATACATATGTTCTACTGAAGACGGTGTTTATTTGTAACGTAAATATTAAATAGTTCATTTAACACTAACTGTTCAATGGCAGTGCTGAGAACACATTAACCAGAGGCAGCCTTCAGGATCTCTTCAGCGACCTCCACGGCGATCGCTGCCTCGGCTTTGGCCTGCAAAGTAACAATATTTAGATTAATACAAGAACATTACCCACTACTCGAATATGTTTGTCCTGTAATGACATTGACTTGTCACTGTAATGTGCATGTAAGTTATATTTTAATATTTCGTAGGAAACCAAAGAGGTGTATGATTGAGGTCTCATAATCGGGGCATGTTTTCTCTATACAACAATATGACATTGGTGGACTGTCACAATCTGTTCACACTGTAATAGGCGCACATGTGACCTACCTTATCATTACCAGCAGAATTCAATTCAGACTGAGCTTTGCTAAGGGACTCCTGTGCAGCGGCACGGTCTAGGTTTTCCACGGGATGTGCTTCTTCAGCAAGGACCTGAAATATTAAGAAACAAAAAGGTGAGCAAAGATTTTTTTTGATAGTTGGAGCCATATAGGATTGGTCCTTTTTAATTTTGATAATATATGGTGGTATACAGTCTATACTATAGACTGTATGGATACTTACGCTTACGCCAGTCACAACCCAGTCCCTATAGAGAGTCTATAGGGACTGGGTTGTGACTGGCTTAAGCAGATGTTATTTGTTGACAGAGTGATAAGATATAAGTACTTTTTCACAAGTTAAACCAATAGACTCTCACTCTTATACTATGCTGTCAGATAAGGTGCAATCATAGACGCTTCACCATGGACACTGTTCACTCTTGAACATGCAATAGTAACCAGCATCGCAGCGTCAGCGTTAACCTTCTATTGGTGACGTGCCGTCAATTTGACACCTATTAACTATAACCACTGAATATGTGTCGAATAAATGTTTCCCCTCACCTGCAGTTCTCAGTAGCTGCATTTAGCTCAGTTTGGCGTCCGATTTCACAAAAATTGGTCATTGCAAACGCACAGATGATGAGATATAGGATACCCGACGTCAATTTGACGTCACGTCACCAATAGTGTCCGTAATTTATACTATTATCAAGTTGCATTTATTCATTGAAAATTAATCCAAATGACGAAGATTACGAGTATTAACACTGAGATTTTAAAACAAAGTAGCAGTAATGAGTTTGAACAGAATCACTGAGTGGAATCTGATCGTAACACGAAAAGTGACCAGAAAGTCCAGAACCTGACAGGGACTCCGAGGATGAGTTTTTTAGTAATTTGAAAAATGATAGGCTTTTGTTGCTCAATAAGTGCCGCAAAAAATAAAAAAAGAACATCACATCTATACAAGTAGTGCAATAATCCTGCCTTTATTAGCTAAAAAAAACCCACTTCTCACCAAAATTAATCTTTTTTTTTTCTACTGTAGTAGTGTGTTAAAACATTTTTTTTTCGTTACTTATTATAGTAACAATAAGAACTGATCGTTGGATTTCATTTTGATTTATTTATTTAATTTTATCTTCATTGATTTCAATATCTACAAAAATGCAACGTGAATATTAATACTAAGTTTGTGTTAATAATTTAGGTAAAATGTTCTATTGTAATAATATCGCACACCTAGCAGTATAATGGCACAATTGCAAAAAAAGCGAAATTGAGTTTTTGCGGCCTAAGTGTTTAAAAGTGCATAATTTATAAAGTGGTAAAACGACACGGTGATAGTTTTACTATTTGTCGAGAGAGGGCGTTTAGTGTCATTGTACTACTTGGTATGTTTCCCCCGCTTCCGAGTATAACAACGGCTTATTTGTCAGATGTGCCGAACTATGACATTTTATTAACTTAGTAAATAAGTAGAAATGGCACATTTAACATCGCAAGGGTCAATTTGACCGCTCTACCATGGCCTCTCTCAAGAAACAAACTTCATCTCCTGTGGTTTTTGCACTGAACAAGTATCTCTCTGAAATCGTACTGTTATCTGCATACCCAACAATACCAGATTGAAGTAGGTTATTGATGTGCAGCAGGAAAATAGTTGCCGAGAGAACAGCCCCCTGAGAAACTCGGAACGGCATCAATAGCCATGAGATCAGAGAAGCAGCCATGTAGCCGACCAGGAAGTCTGATATCCAGCTACAAAAGTCACCTGGCATGCCATAAGCAGGAAGCTTGCTGAGTAGACCAGCGTGCCAGACGCTATCAAATGCCTTCGAGATATCAAGTGAAACCGCAAGTGCTTCATCGTGTTTCTCGATGATTTCGCCCCAGCCAGCAGTCCGTGACATACACAAGAAGATCACTAGTTGACCGTCTCCGACGAAAGCCATATTGACGGCCACTGAGAAGATCATTGTCTTCGAGATAGGTCAGCAGCTTACTGTTCAGTACCCTTTCCATGCCTTGCAGAGAATGGAGGTAATGTCAATCAGACGGTTACGAGCAGGGTCTACACTGTCGCCCTTTTTTGGCACAGGTGCTACATTGACAGCATCCGGACGGCGAGTAATGGGCTATTCACTTACCATGCCCGGGTCGAAAGAGATCTCAGCATAATGACGGGGCATTCTTAGAGGGCCAAAGCCTGCCGAGGAATGGGGCTATTAAAGGACACCGTGGAATATAGTCAGTACAAGTCTGACAGTCCCTTCTACTCTGCCCTGAGAGGGACGACCCATTTTATGATTTTACAACGTTTGAAAAAAATGTGGTACATTCGCAAGATTCCAGGATTTTGGCACCATTCTTTTATCAAGAGAGAGGCTGAACCGGTATGTCAACACAGGAGACAGTTCAGTCACACAGTGCCCCAACACTCTTGCTGGTATGCAGGCCCGCTGGCCTTGTTCACGCCTAGACTGACTCTTTTAATATAAACTGTGACTTCCGACACCGAAGAGTTACATCGAGGTATAGTCAGTGGTTGCTTGGAACCAGTGTGTCAGTTAGTAGACGTAAATTGCCTGCAAAGAGAAATGCAAATAAAGTTGCTTTATCACATGCAGATGGGCCAGCGACAGCGACCCATCGGGTCGCTCGCGCATCAGGTCAGAAATTTGTTTCGACTGTTTTTTTTTGGCAGGAACCAAAACTGTTTACTACCCGAAGGGTATACTAGTTTTACCCCAATACATCCGACTTGGTCAAAACGAGCCCTACGCAGAACCCTCTTGCAGAACTTGGCCGCAGAATTAAATGCGCTTTTCCTCGTGCGAACTTACGTGCCTTAGCTTTTCGGTTACGGGCCTTGACTCATGCTTGGTAGGCAGATTGACCAAGCTGGATGTCCGAAAATGGAATAAAATACTCCATCCCCTGCCGAATCACGTTCGAAGGCACGTCAGCACAGCACGAGGTATACTACAGTTGATAATTATAATGTTCAAGTAAGGGTTGTCCGTGGACAACATTTAGGGGTTGTACACATAGACGAGACTAGAAATGATAAGAGCTGAACCAGAAAAGATACGTGATTTTACATTATTTTAGTTTTGACATAGTTAAATGATGTCCATTTCTCAACGATTATGAGCCAAATATAGGGTATCATAATTTGTTACAGTTAAACTTTTTCAGGTATGTTAGTTTCATACATTTTCTATTAACTAATTGCCTTTATTTCTTGATTTTCACATCCTGTTTAATTATGGCTTTAGGGGCATAAATGTCATTTTTGGAAATTTTTAAAAGTATAACGGCACAATTGCATGCCTCTTCTTCTTCTTTGACTGTTATGAAGTAATTCCTGGAAACCTGAAGTGGATTTTTTTGCCCTAAGTATCTATTAGAGTCTATACTAGTTGCCAAAACCATAAAATCCATGACAAAATGTAAAATAAACCCATAACTTCGTTTCAAACATTTGTGAAATCTTTAATCCTCATTTCTGTAAAATTAGAAAAATGTAATTGTGTCATTATACTGCTAGGTGTGCGATATATAAAAAGTGTTTAATTTATGAAAGTAAGATATCTACTTGTAAATAAAGCCATTTGTTTCATCTCCATGCACTTGGTTGTCCTGAAATTCGGCTTTGCAGAAGTACGTCAAAATGACGGTACGTCACCAATACTGTTACTCAATCTGACGTCACCAGTAGAAGGTTAATAGCGACATAATACATAAAATATTCGTTACACTTGCCGGCAAAACCGGCACACTATCAGCGCTGAAGCCGCAAATTCGGAACGGCTGGGCGTGTCGGTGCGTTGTTCAGCGTGCACGCTACTGAAACGAACTGACTACTGAACGTATGGATTTCTCATTTGGTGTATTTGAAGCAGTGTTATAAGCGAGTAGTTAAAAACGCTGCTGCAAACATACATTCAGTAGTCCACGGTGCATGCTCGAAACAACGCACGGCTGCACGCCCCGCCGTTCCAAGTTCCGGCCTTGGATTTTACGTTTGATATCCTGTGGCCCTAGCTTGTGGACGAAGCTCAAGCCGATAAATAACTTCAGGAAAATCACTTCCAGAAATATTGTCAAAGAAAAGTTCAATATGACCTCAGTCAATAACATGATACTTTTGTTTGCATAGTAGGTTAGTTGAATAGTTATTTATCAACATATCATAATTTAATTATGATTAATAAATTATTTCAATCCAAATGCAGTTTCTTTGTTTTTGACAGCTGTTTCTGATTTGACACTTTTAAGACTTGGATATGCTACTTCAGTTTATTTATTACATACAAATAAAGAATGGGATCAAGATAGCAGCTGAGATAATTATTAAAATATTATTAATTTCAAATTTAAACTAACCTGGACAGAGGAATCATCATTGACTGTAACTGTGCCAGAAGAAACGAAGATCTTGCTTGTCTTGCCGTCGTTTTCAACCACAGTAACAATGCCAGGACGCAAAACAGCTAAAACAACATTAGAATTAAGAGTTGTCTACTAAGTAAGAGTAGGGTAGTGAACACAACAGAATATTATATTTCTGTACCAGGTGTGAATGGGTTGATAAGTCGACTTACATATTTGTATAATTATATTCTTTTATTTATTAGTTGTTGCAATTAGAGAGTTATATTTTATAAATTCACCCTATAAAAGAAGTAATCCTAATGCCTATTATGAATTAAATGTATGAATATATAAGTCAACTTATCAACCTATTCATGCCTTGTATGGATTTCTACTTGAACTACCAAATTATATTGAGTTATAAGTACAACATTCAAATATCCAGTTGATGGTAGGGAGTTTGTAGCAGTCAGAACATTAACATAGTACCTAATTATAATTATGAATACTAAATATTTTAACTATTACATAATACATATTTAATCTCCTTTGAATATTGCAGATTGAATCCTATTTAATCTGCAAAAATTATTGAAGAGCACACTGATTTAAACATTTAAGTGAAAAAGGTTATATACTATGTTACATACCAAGTGTGGGTACATGTTTGGGCAGGATACCAAAAGCTCCACTCATTGATGGCACATCAACTTGCTTTACAACTATTTTGTCGTAAAATACCTGCAAACAATTTCTATTTTGTTATCATTCTTAAATAAAAACATAAATATTTTCAGATTTAAATTTGTAAGAGTAGGTTCATAATATAGGAGGTATAAAAACCTTGTTGCCAGCAGCAAATGTCAGTGCCATTTCATCACCTTTGGGAGCATCAGCGTAGCTACGGACTTGCAGCCTCCTTGCCACTGTCCTCAATCCATTGCGGAATGCCAGAGCCATTCTGTAAACAGTACAATAAATAATTTAATATTTGAAATGGAGCAAATGTGATATGCTGTCTTTATCTTTGAATCTTATGCAATTAATTATAATTAACTGACTGATTTGCTGATTGGCACAATATTGATTACTTTTGACTTTTCTACAGAAGAAGCCTTGCTATTATGAACTAATTTTCTACAGAAGCACTTAAAGAATTAATAATTGAGAAGATAAATTACATTCTACTTAATTCTCATTTATATGACCAGAGCAGGGGATGAATAATTCCATGACCCTGAGTAGGATATTTAATTTTATAACCTATAAAATGAATTTCTCTACAGCTGTGAAAAATAACATAGACGACATCTGTAATCAGTTCATTGTGACAAAATTGGACCAAAGTTACATTATGGATATTATTATATGGAAAATGGGAATAATAATCTTTTTTAACATGAAAACAATCCTGGATTATGTAATAATTCCGATAGCAAATCAGAAACTGCATACTGACAAAATACTTTCAGCGGTTAAATGAAATATGTGATATTTTATCTAATTAAAATAATGTTAGCCTTACTTAAGTTTTTGGTATCGTAGTTTATTGAATTCTACAGAGAATCTCCGTTTTTCTCGGCACCCCTTGACTACACTTGACAGAAAGTGCAGTGTTGCAAACGTTTTTCAAGCAAAAAAACATTTTGCATGCCAAAAGTTTTCTGTCAGAAAAGTTCTGATGCTTCGGATGGGTGCACCCCGCATTGTGTCAGAAATTATGATTTCGTAACGTTTTCAATGTTTGTGCCCTCTGGCAAGCATGAGAAGATAAAGAAAGGTCAGAATTAAAAATATATTATACATGGACCTAAAAAAAAAGGCGGACGGAACTTCACTAAAGCGCTATATTCACGATCCAGCACGGCTGTACAGCAGCTCAAGGTCGCGTTGCTGGACGTAGCAAAAGCGCTATATTCACGATCCAGCACGGCTGTACGTCAGCTCAAGGTCGCGTTGCTGGACAAGCCTTGACGTACGTCAAGCCTATTCACGATGTTTTTGCTACGTCCAGCAACGCGACCTTGAGCTGCTGTACAGCCGTGCTGGATCGTGAATATAGCGCTTAAGAAACAATTGAAGCACCCATAATCATGGACCTAAAAAAAAAGGCGGACGGAACTTCACTAAGAAACAACTGAAGCACCCATAGTAAGTCAGTGCGCTAATGTGGAAAAGCCAGCACGCGGGTCAATCTTCAATTTTTGAACTTCCGTTTAGGATAATGACGCCCGATACTTTTCCTGTTAGTGCAACCATCCATTGACAAAAAACAAAAATATAAATTATTTTAATTACGTTTAACTAAAATGAAATTAAAATAATATATATTTTCGTTTTTTGTCAATGGATGGATGCACCAGCAGTAAAAGTATCGGGCGTCATTATCCAAAACGGAAGTCCAAAAATTGAAGATTGGCCCACGCACACATTCACACCATAGTAAGTCAGCCGTCGGCCATTACGCTTCGAATGTGGCTTCGAACGACACTCGCGGTTTTATACGGTGTTATTTTGTCTAATAAAAATCAAAGTATGCCGTCATGTGTTGCGAAAAGTTGTCTAAACCATAGTAGTTCAAATAAAAAAGCCAGGGTGTCGAGTCTGCTAATTATTAGTCAGAATGGCGCCACAATGGCGTTTCAATTGTAGTGCTTATTCGAACCATTTTTTACTGCTGAGTAAAAAATGGTTCGAAAATTGAAACGCCATTCTGACTAATAATTAGCAGACTCGACACCCTGGGAATCACTTTTCATAGTTAAGCATGTCAATTTGAAGCTTATTTCTCGATTTTACGTCAATAAATTTAATAAACATCTCGAAATCAATCAGTGTTGCAACTATTTCAAGATTCAAATTATTTTAAAATTGGGAGATTTATATTTTATGTTACTATTTATCGTTATTGTATTCTTCTATATTTTTACAGATTTCCCCACGGCAAATGATGCATGGAAAAATGATTGTATAAAAATAATAAGGGAGTGTAGGCATGGAATAGGAATGTAGACGTGTAGGAATGGAACATAAAATAGCTTTAATTAAATATTTATAGCCGAAAAATACTTAAACATTCGTTTTCACCACTTCAGTAAATTAGAAGGGATTTCTAGATGTGTCGATAGCAAAAGACAAGTCCACAAAAATTTGAATCACCAAAAGGGATTGTAAAACTTTATTAACATTAAACGAGTTGTAAATATTTTAATTAATATCCAATGTGCTTAAATGATTTAACGTTTATTTTAAAAATAGGTATCCATCACAAAAAAAAATGTAGTTAAACTTAAGTTCAAGATTAAATATTGTTTAAAATGGGTAATTTTTTCCTTCATCTGGCATCCCTATACACACTCACACAAATTTACGCCGCCGCCATTGTGGTGCTTCAATCGTTTTTTAGTGAAGATCCGTCCGCCTGTTTTTTTAGGTCCATGCCCATAGTAATACCCCTTCTACACGATCAACCCGACCGCCTGACAGAGGTGAACTTGGTCGTGTCAACAGTACCCCACCGTCTAGAATCAGTGCCGGATAAAGCCGGTGCGGGGCCCGTAGCAAATCTGGCCATGGGGCCCTAGAGTTACATTGCCTCTTTTATCAAATCGAATCAAATCAAATCAAATCGAATTTATTCGTAAATGCAGGTATCAATACAATCAGATGTCATAATAAAATGTCAGTTCGCTACATTTTACTCGGAGAGCATACAAATATTAATATAGTTCGCTGTTTTGATAGAACAACGAAATTAAATTAAGTCAATCACATCAACTTTCTTATGAACTAACACACAATTAATTGACAATGTCGCTAAATATAATATTCAAAATGTTATTCAATTAGACTAAGTCAATCACATCACTTTCTTATGTTCTAACAGTTATATTCTAAATGTGATTCATTAAATGTCAATTGTGTCCTCCAAAAATTCAGTTGTGGAATAATAACATTTGTGAACTAAAAATTTTTTGAGGTTCTTTTTAAACATATTATTATTAAGATTCTTTATCTCTCTTGGAATTTTATTGAAAATAACTGGAGCCATTCGATAAATACTTTTCCGTAGAAGAGCTGTTTTACTGCGATCAACACAAAGAACGTTCGAATCCCTCTTCCTTAACCGTGGATCAGCTGGGGCTCTCATTTTAAAAAGTTGTGGGTTTGTCTTGACAAAGCTTGCCACTTCAAAGATGTATAATGCCGGATATGTTAGAAGTTTCAAAGATCTAAAATATGGCTTACAACTGTCTCTTGAGTGTAGCCCACATATAGCGCGTACGCATTTTTTTTGTGCGACAAAAACGTAATTCTTATCCGTCGAGTCACCCCAGAAAATTACTCCGTATCTCAAAATTGATTCCACGTAGCTGTGGTAGGCTATGATCACGGCGTCACGGTTCACAAATTTCGACAACTTATAAAGAGCAAAAGCAAAGCTGTTAAGTTTTTTACAAATTTCTTGAACATGCGGTTTCCACGTAAGTTGACAGTCTATCACTAATCCTAAAAACTTTGTTGTCTCTGTTTTTGTAACCGACTGTCCGTCGTGACTAACAAGCGGTAGTTGTTGTCGTTGTCGTTGACTAAAATGCATTATACACGTCTTTTCTAAATTAATTTTTAAGTTATTTGCATGGAGCCAGTGTATGGTCTGCTTTAGTGTGTCATTGATTTCTTGTTCATAATTATAGGATTCATCTTTTTTTATCATTATTGTACAGTCATCAGCAAATAATACTGTTGGGTGATTTATACTTTTTGGGAGGTCATTTATATACACCAGAAATAGTGGGGAACTTAATACGCCCCCCTGAGGTACACCGTACTTCATCGTTCTAGGTTTTGACCGATATTTGATTTCCTTCTTAGTTTTAATATTTATATTTGTTATTTCCGTATATTGTATCCGATTGCTTAAGTAAGATGTTATAAGGTCAAGACAATTTCCGCGTATTCCACATTTTTCAAGTTTGTCAATGAGTATAGTATGATGGACATAATCGAAAGCTTTCGACATGTCTAAATATAGGGCACAAATGGGTAGTGTGTCATCTACACTTGACATAATTTTCTTAAGAAAGTCATAAATAGCAACATTAATTGACCTGTTCTTTCTGAAACCTTTTTGTTCATTAACCAATACATTCTTACTTTCAAGAAAATTGTACAATCGGTGGTATATTATTTTTTCTATAACTTTCGAGAATATCGGTATTAGTGCAACTGGTCGGTAATTTTTAGTTGAAGTCCTTTCCCCTTTTTTCTTATACAACGGCTTAATAATGGATACTTTAAGTTTATCTGGGAAAATACCTTTTTGAAAACATAAATTAATGATGTGTGATAATGGATGACATATAAAATGATGCACTTTTTTGATAATATGTGTTGTAATGTTATCATAGCCTGTACTTTTAGTATTTCGGAGAGATTTAATAGTTCTCGAAACTTCTTCTGGTGTAGTTGGACTTAGAAAAATAGAATCATTTAGTCTGTCTATTTTCGGCGGTGTTTTAGTGCATCCTGAAGTTACTTGGTCAGCATAAAAGTTATTGAACACATTGCAAATGTCTTCAGTTTTTTCTATTTCTTTATTATCCTGAATAATTTTCGTTATTGGTTCATGAGGGAAATCAGCTTTGTTGTCATTAACGGTAAATCCACGGTGTCCTTCAATAGCCCTTTAAATTCCGGGGTCACGGTAATGAGATAAGTCTCGCGGCCCCGTCATCATGCTGACACTCTTTGAGACTCGCGTGGAATACAACACGCCGTCGACCCCTGGTCCATGGTCGGACAGCGAGTGGCCCATTACTCGCCACCCACTTGCCCGCGCCTACGGTGACCGCCGGAGATCGTCTGCCGACGTCCTTCACTGCAGCTATATAGGGTGAAGGGAGGATGCCGTCCTCTCCCTCATGCGGCTCGCCCCCTACTTCGCGAGTATGACTGCTTCGCAGAAGGAGTGTGTGTCCTCTGGGCGATCCTTGCAGTGGTGACACCCAGGCGTTTCCTCCCCCTTATCAGACACAGGTACCTTCCGAAACATCATGCGGTAGGTAAGGACGCCGTGACGCCGTGATTATTTTTTTTTGGGCACAGGCGCGGGGCCCCCCAAGGCGCGGGGCCCGTAGCATTTGCTGCCTCCTGCTATATGGCTAATCCGGCACTGTCTAGAATGCTGTCGGCTGACGGTCGGGTCCCACCGCGGATGCAGCCTGTCGGGACGGATGCGCTCCCGACCAAGGTTCGATTGACTCCACCCATATTTGGTCGCACGACCAACGTCTACACGGTCGATTTTCATTCCCACCGGACCAAGATCACCTCTGTCAGGCGGTGGGGTCTGACCGTGTAGAAGGGGTTTAAGTCAGTGCGCTAATGTGGACAAGCCAGCACACACTTTCACACCATAGTAAGTCAGCCGTCGGCCATTACGCTTCGAACGACGCTCCCGTGTTATTCGGCGTTATTTTGTCTATTAAAAATCAAAGTATGCCGTCATGTGTTGCAAAAAGTTGTCTAAACCATAGTAGTTCAATTAAAAAAACCAGGGGATCACTTTTCATAGTTAAGCATGTCATTTTGAAGCTTATTTCTCGATTTTACGTCAATAAATTTAATAAACATCTCGAAATCAATCAGTGTTGCAACTATTTAAAGGTTCAAACTATTTTAAAATTGGGAGATTTATATTTTATGTTCCTATTTATCGTTATTGTATTCTTCTGTATTTTTACAGATTTCCCTCAGCAAATGATGAATTTTTTTTGAAGTGAAAACTTCTTTAGCGGCGTTGTACACTTTTTCTGTAATGGGTAAAAAATTTAAAACTCGCGTCAGGGTCACGTGACCAAAACTCGCGTCAGGGTCACGTGACCCTGATCGAAAATGAGTAAGACGTCATTCAAATTAAAAATAAAACATAGTAACAAAAAAGTTTTCACTTCTACCGGCACTCCTGGAGTGCAACCTTTTTTTTTTTTAGCGTGGTAAAGTCATCAAATGAGTCCTCCAACCCCGGGCAGGGCGGGAGGGACTGTCAGACTTCTACTGACTAAAATCCACGGTGTCCTTCGATAGCCTGTTATGCTCGGGGTTACGGTAAGGGAATAATCCCGCGACCCCGGCAGGCTTTGGCTCTCTGAGAGGGGGGCCCCATCATTATGCTGACGCTCTTTGAGGCGCGCGTGGGACACGACGCGCCGTCGACCCGGGCATGGTCCTTGGTCGGGCAGCGAGTTGCCCTTTACTCGCTGCCCGCATGCCCGCGCCTACGGTGGCCGGAGATCGTCTCGCGACGTCCGTCGCCGTGGGCGTCCAACACCGCGGTTGGGGCGGAGGGAGGACTCTGTCCTCTCTCGCTCGCGGCGCGCCTCCTCCTTCGCGAGCATTACTGCTTCGCAGAAGGAGGCGACCGCTTCCCACTCCGTCTCGCCCCGCAGCATGGCCGCAACCAATGCCGGGCGCGAGAGGTCTCCGCCTATCGCAGTGAGGACACGTCGGTGCACTGCCCAAGCTGGGCAGTCCTGCACCGTATGCTCCACCGTGTCCTCCGGGCGATCGTAGCAGTGGTGACACCCAGACGTCTCCTCCTTCCGCATTAGACACAGGTACCTCCCGAAGCACCCGTGCCCGGTGAGGACCTGCGTCAGGCGGAAGGTAAGGACGCCATGACTTCTCTCCAGCCACTCCTCAAAGAGGGGTCTTACCGCCGCAATTGCGGCGTGCCCGCGGCAAATGATGCATGGAAAAATGATTGTATAAAAATAATAAGGGAGTGTAGACATGGAATAAGAATGTAGACGTGTAGGAATGGAACATAAAATAGCTTTAATTAAATATTTATAGCCGAAAAATACTTAAACATTCGTTTTCACCACTTAAGTAAAGAGAAGGGATTTCTAGATGTGTCGATAGGAAAAGACAAGTCTACAAAAATTTGAATCAACAAAAGGGTTTGTAAAACTTTATTAACATTAAACGAGTTGTAAATATTTTAATATCCAATGTGTTTAAATTATTTTATCTTTATTTAAAAAAAGATATCCGTAACAAAAAAATTGAAATTAAACTTAAGTTCAAGGGAGATCTTAACCACTTCCCTGTCCGATGAATCACATGTGACTCACGACCATTGTTTAGCTATTGTGTCTGCTGCGCGGACAGTGAAAGTGTTAATTAAATATTGTTTAAAAATGGGTAATTTTTTCCTTCATCTGGCATCCCTATACACACGCACACATACATAAGCAGCCGCCATTGTGGTGCTTCACTTGTTTCTTTAGTGAAGTTCCGTCCGCCTTTTTTTTTAGGTCCATGTTAATATACCTCTACGATTCAGACCAACCGGCCGGGCCCGGCGGCCTTTTACAATGCGGTAAAGAACATTGAAATCTATTAACAATGAATACAGTTCATATTTGCTTTTGCTTGCAAAGTTATCTCCGTCAGCATCCCGCGACATGTAGCGACGGCGACGTGTCCCATAAGTTGCATGCAAGTACAGCTTGGCCAGAACGGATTGAAACGGAACTAAATTTTTTATTTCTGACAGCTTTTTAAAATCTTTGATATTTGATGTTTAGTAAACAAAGACCCTGAGACAAAGACCACAGGTTTGTTAGATTTATTATTGTGCCACAGTCCTATTTTTTTTTCACAACAAATTCCCATGACAGTTCATGCAGCCAGTATATAGTCTGTACTGTCATCCACCTGTCATCTTTTATTGTTGACATTTCTAATTTGGCATTAATTTGACAGAAGTATCATGACAAAGGCGGGAAAAAAAATAAAGCAAACGTTATCCGTGATTTTTGTTTTTCTTGTGGATTAATCTGTCCAATTTCAAAGAAAATCTGTGTAGTTGAAGGCATTTTATAAGTAAACTTTGTGATTGTTGTTTGCGGCAGCTGCTGTTATTAAATTGAAACGCTCGTACGACTTTACCCGTCTCTCCAAACTTCCAAGTTTTTCTTTATTTGTGGAGAGAAACAAGTGCAAGTTTTAATGAATACATCGCTTTATTTTAGAAAATGAGTCTGAAAGACTTAGATTTGACCAAGTTATCAAAGTTAACGTCGCAACAAATCGATCATGTAACTTGTTTGGAATGGTATGACATCAAACGTATTATCTCGATTCGGCCAAAACAAAATGTTTTGTATGTGTTATGAACAGCCTCAAAACATGTTGTATTGTATTTTTTAGCTGTAAATACTTCATAGCACCTGCAACTGCAGCTTGCGGCCACACATTGTGTCATACTTGCTGGCGAGGTCGCCGCACATGCCCTGCTTGTGCAACACACCTTGAGCGCAAACATTTGAAGCTAAATATACCACTCCAAACACTGACAGACCATATTCAACTGCTTGGGGAAGCATTTGAAAAACTTTTTAACATCAAGTGTAAGTTGAGTAGTTTATACCTACTTACTTTCCTTATATTCCTGAAATTTTCATAAGCTTCTGTCTTGAATTGCTATTCAATTGTTAATTATCACATTTCAGTGGATGAATTTAATCTTGACACACCAGGTGAAATTGATTCAGAAAAAGATCCAGATAAAAATGTAAAGGATTGGTTAACAAGCTCTCAAAATCATTTTTCAGCTCCAATTCAGAATTCTGAAACATTCTCACAAGAATCACAACAACCAGCCAATCCATTAGAGGTTTCAGCTAGCAATATCATAATTCATTCAGATACCAAGAAACTTGTATCCCCTCCGAAAGTGGTCCATATCCCACCACCACAAGATGATTGGGACAAAATAGAACCTATGCCAGAACCTGAAGTCACTTCTAAGAAAAATGAAAACATTATAGGACCTATGGATATAGAACCGTTTTTTGTAGAAGACTCGGAATATACTACAGATCATCCTCGCCGGAGCTCTAGAAAGAGAGATTTGAAAAGTGATGATATTCCTGGCAAGGTGAATGACCTTTCTTCTAACAGGCATAGTTCTAGAGACTCAAGTGGTGAAAATGATAAGAAATCACAAAAGGCCAAACAAAATTGGAATAATGTTAAAAAAATGAGAAAAGAATTCAGTAAGTTAAACAAGAAAAATCGGAGCAAACTAAATGTTTCAATTGAAATGGTCAAGAAAACACAAAACCTGAAGCCAGCTATCAATACACCTGTGGCCACTCCGCAGGCATACAACATTGATGACAATACACCAAATGTCTCTAATAAAGAAAATGAATTGAATAAAATCAACTCAAATTTACCAATTGATAATAAACAAGGTGAAATTTCTTATCAAAACAGTGACATGAAACCATTAGAAAAAGTAAGCAAAGATGTAGGGAAAGAGGCAGAGAGCACATCTGGACAAAAACAATTTCACCATTCACAAAATAACAATATTCCTAGTGATGGTATTGATAAAAACAGTAGGAATACTGTAGGAATAAAAGACAATGAAAATATTACCAGTTCAAAACATTCTGACAATGATAGTCAAAAAAACATGCGAGCAGTAAATAAAATGCCATTTTTAAAGAAAAGTGCATTAAATCCTAAAACAAAAAATAGTTTTGACCTCATAACTAACCACAATATTGAAGAACCAGTAGCTTCAGAAAATTCTGATGATATTGAAATTACCATTAAGGTAGGGAATACAATAACCAATATTGTAATAAAGAAGAAACAAAGTGACGTCCAAGTAAAGATTAACACTGACCGTGAAGTACAGACATCCCTAGATCCACATTCTGATAGAAATAATGACTGTGTGATGAAAGATGTGAATACACATAACATAGACATCAACATTGAAAATAAAAGAACTAAGGAACAAGACCCTATTGTTTTTAATTTAAATGAAAGCCAGATTGTACAAAAACCCAGGATTATCGAAAATAAGAATTTACAAGTAGCAGAAAGTAATTTGGACAAAACTACATCTGGAAAGAAAAATACAGCTTCAGCTGATACTGCAACTGCTCAATTTGAAATCACTGAAAGTGTAGAAAAAGAACTATCCAAAATAATGGAGTGTGATGTAGTTGAAGACCAAGAAGAAAATCTTAAAAGCATTCCCAGCAAAGAACCACAAGTTAAAGAACCAAAAGCAGACAAAAAACTTGAACAGGCAGAGAATATAGATGATTTAAATGATTTAGATATTTTCAATAGTGGCTCAGTTAAGGAAGCCAATGTTCATATCTTGAAAGATCACGCACCTTCAGAAATATTAGGAACAATTCGAAGTAAATTAAGAACCCAGAAACATGCAGAAAAACGTGATAGAGAAAATGATGAAGAATTGTTACCCACTAACAAGAGAAGTAAAATGAACTTGGAAGAAAATGTGATAGTGCAAGATGTACCAACTGACAGTGAACCAATAAACTATGATGCTATTATGGGTCAAGTATTTGCTAGTATTGATGCAGATATGGAAGACATAAGGAAAAGTCAAGAAGTAGGCAGTGTGTCTATTTTAAAAGAGAAAGAGTCTAGCAAAAACATACAGGAGCAAAAAGTAAACCCTAAAATTCCATCTCAAATGCAGAAAACACAAACTATTAAAAAGGTAGCAAGCCAAATGAATGTTGAAATAACACCTAATTTAAATGAATACTTTAATGAAAGGCACAGTGAAAATGTATTCTCTATTGTGGAAAAAGATGATGAAAATTCTGAAATAAATAAAACTGGCAAAGTGAGTATTAGGGTCAATTTTTTCACTTGTTTAAAGAATACTTCTAAAAGCATATTACAATTTGGGTACACTGTACAGTATGATACAGATCTATACAATCAAAAAGTGTTTGTATAGTGTTTAAGTGTTTAACCGACTTCAAAAAAAAGTAGGTTCTCAGTTTCACAGTGTATGTTTGTCCGCGATTATGTCGCGCTTGGCTGAACGGATTTTGAAGCGGTTTTCAGGAAAGTGTTACATTCTGGAGAAGGTTTTAGTATACAGGGTGGAATTTTGTAATGCCACCTGGAGGGAAAGTACCCTTAATACTGCAGATAGAAAATTTTACTCAAAGGAAACCTTCCTTTAGTTTTGAATAGAAAACAAACTGCATTCAAAGATTTTCGAAAATTCTCTTCTCCCACCCAGGAATCGAACCGGCTAAAATCTGAAAAAGATATACCCGTACTTTTATTGCACCCATCGTTAGGGTCAATTATAACGATGAAATCTCTCTAACAAACATGATAAATTAAATGAAAGGAAAACCAGGAAATCTTAAATTAATGCTCTCGTAACATGTAATATGGTTTCTTGGTTCAATTCCCGGGTGTGGGAGAAGAGAATTTTCGAAAATCTTTGAATGCAGTTTGCTTTCTATTCAAAAATAAAGGAATGTTTCCTTTGAGTAAAATTTTCTATCTGCAGTATTAAGGGTACTTTCTCTCCAGGTGGCATTACAAAATTCCACCGATATGGACCAAGAAACCATATTACATGTTACGAGAGCTTTAATTTAAGATTTCCTAGTTTTCCTTTCATTTGATTCATCATGTTTATTAGAGAGATTTCATTGTTATAATTGATCCTAACGATCGGTGCAATAAAAGTACAGGGTATAATTTTTTCAGATTTTAGCCGGTTCGATTCCCGGGTGGGAGAAGAGAATTTTCGAAAATCTTTGAATGCAGTTTGCTTTCTAATCAAAAATAAAGGAATATTTTCTTTGAGTAAAATTTTCTATCTGCAGTATTAAGAGTACTTTCCCTCCAGGTGGCATTACAAAATTCCACCCTGTATAACACTAATAGATATCCCGTAGCGTTGCCCGCGTGGATCCGTTTTGCTTACTTGGATCGTAGATTTTCAGAGACGATTGCATGTTTGTCCGCGATTATCTCGCGTTTGGCTGAAGCGATTTTGATGCAGTTTTCAGAAAAGTGTTTATAACATTCTGGGGAAGGTTCTAGTATATAACAATAATGGATATCTCGTGAAGTTGCTTGCATAGATCCTTTTATGTTACTTAATAGGATTGTAGATTTTAAAAGAAGCCGATTTTATGAAGTGTTTATTCTAGAAATGAAAATAATCTTATACAGTTATGAATACTGAAACAGATAAGAGATTAAAAACTTTTTGAAAAAAAGGGAACAGACTTCAAAACCAAACACAAAAAAACTATAAAGTAACTTATTATATATATCTTCTTTCGGAAGTCGGTAGCCATATTTCAATGAAATAAAAAAAGTTCCACCGACTTCCGAAAGAGGAGTTACTTTATAGTTCTTTTGTGTTTGGTTTTGAAGTAGGTTCCCTTTTTTTCAAAAAGTTTTAAATCTCTTATCTGTTTCAGTATTCATTTGTGTATAAGATTAAGTATTTTCATTTCTAGATTATGTTAAAGTAAAATAAATGTATTTTGGTCTTAATGCAGACTCATTCATGTTTCAGGCCCCACAACAGGTTGATGAGTTCTTAACACCAGTTCATAATTTAATTTCTACACAAGAGAGCAATAATGGAATTATCAAGACAAACAAAACAAAAAAATCACAAGATTATGATGATGATAAGAGTGTTGTTGAAGAAACTCCGCAAAAGTAAGTATTACGTGTTGACACAGTAATGCCACTTGTCACAAATAATTCCTAGACATCTTAATGTTATCCAATAATCCACCCTCGGCTCAGCGGCGAGAGTTGAAATTCTTTTGTGCTGACTTTAGTGTCTGACCGATGTTTCGACTTCTGTCAAAATATGCCGCAATTTGATGGAGGTCGAAAGCTTAGAGCAACTGCCGAAATGTAACAAACTTACAAATGTACAGAAAGCATTATGTGTAGTAGAAGTTTAATATCCTATCTTATTACTTAAGTTTTTTGAGATATCCAATTAATCGTCTTCCGTTAGGTCGTCCTTCGATCAGACACTGCAAAACGGGTCTAGTTCATAATATCGAAAGTCACTTCATCGACGGGTTAATTAATCGATGGTAGGTACGTAACATCCACAGTGCACCAAATCGATGGTACGTTATTGTGACACTACACCAAATCGATAGTATGCTGAAACGAAATTGCACCATATTGATGATACGCTGTATCTACTGCGTTAATCGTGCCAGTTTACATAAAACTAGTGGTATCGGTCCCAACTTACGAGTAGTAGGTCGTGGGTTCGAACCCCGCCAGGCGCATTACTTTGTGTAATTTATTTCATCACCACTGCTCTCAAAACGGTGAAGAAAAACATCGTGAGGAAACCGGCATGTCCTAGAACCAAAAATTCGAAGAC
Source organism: Agrotis segetum (assembly GCA_036375495.1). NCBI lineage: Eukaryota > Metazoa > Arthropoda > Insecta > Lepidoptera > Noctuidae > Agrotis > Agrotis segetum. Next base: position 237,777 of record JAQSVV010000269.1, on the reverse strand, counting down.
ATGTGACATCTACCAATCCGCACTGGGCCCGCGTGGTGGATTATGGCCCACTCCCTCTTACAGAGAGGAGGCCTGTGTTCCAGCAGTGGGAACAATATAGGCTGATGATGATGATGATGATGAATCACAGTTTGTTTAAAAACTGTTTTTAAAGCAATATAAAGAATTTAATTAAATTTTTATTAAAAACTACTACTACAAGCTCGATTCGCTCGAAGTTGGTCGATGCAGCATACTAGGTATCGATATTATGATATAGTGTGGAAACAGCAGACAGCTTACTATCGATTTGGTGTAGTTTTGATATAGCATACTGTCGATTTAGTTACGATTCATTTACCCGTCGATGGAAATCGTCGATACAGCGATGTAGTGACTTTTGATATTACTAGATCCCTAGTAATCATACAAAATTAATTTTAGTTGATGCTAATGTCGATTTTATTGTTTGTAGAAACTTATCAATTCCAAAACTGAAACGAGCCAGTACATCTAACCAATCACAAATAAGTTTAAGTGAAACAAAGAAGGTTTCTCTAAGAAAATCCACATCAACTATAAAGAGTATCATCAATTTAACAGACACTGTGACTGAGTCTAATAAGAGTACTGGAGATGTGACCGTTATTGATACTGCTGTTCAAAACCAAGTATTGGAGACCCCTCTCACTATAAGCAAGTTTGCTGATCAAATAAAGCATAAGTCGACGCCTATGGCTAGAAAATCACTTAATTTTGAGAATAGAAATGACGATGATGACCCTGAACAGACGCTTTGTCCCACTTCAGACATGATTGCCAAGACCACACAAGAGAGGGAGTTTTTGACTAAAGCATTTGAGAGAACACCTACTACTCCCGCAGTAAGACCTCTCAGTGTTCGAAACCTGGCTTTGAACAACAAAAGATATTGTCTAGCTGCTTCGTGCTTAACAACCACTGAAATATCAAAAGTTAAAGCTCTTTGTAATGAGCGTAAGTGGAGGCATGTTGACAAATATTCAAAGGACATCACACACTTGATTGTAGGAGTTGATGAAGAAAACAAATCGCAGAGGTGATATTTGACTGCAACTATTTTTATTATTGGAATATCTTATCTTATATTATGTTGACTACATAGTACATACTCGTAGGATAAGCTATCTTTACTATCATGTTTACAAAGTTTTTTGATGAAATTGAGGCTTAATGCTTTGTGGTCGCAAGCGCGATTGCTTAGCTTCGGATCCTATGTTCAATTCCTGTATCTGGCGCAAGAGTGCTATTGGGGTTTTGAATTCCAAACTCAGTAGCCCTAAGTTTAGACGTTGGTTATGTGATACTACCGTGCCTCAGAAAGAACGTAAAGCTAGGTGTCCTCTCTCGCACTGATGGATGGAGGTTAACGCCTCCTCTGAGGTTAACGCTTGTAACTAAAAATGCGGAATTCTATTGCTTCTACTAAGGGTCAGCTCAGACCAAGACGACGCTGCGCGCACATTTCAATAGAGTTATTCAAAATGTAACTAGTTTCTACACAAAAAGATACAACGCAGCGCGGCGCGCCGCGCTACGTCGCGCTGCGTTTTAATAGCGATTCAAAATCTGACTTTATTTACTACAAGAAAAGATACGAATTTGAAGTATCGTTGCGTCACGTCGCTTCGCGTCGCGTCTCGGTGTGAACTGACCGTAAGGCCTCAATTTTGTCGATCGCCTAAGTTAGTCACGCGTACGAATATACATTACACCGTACTGGGATGCTGAGGGCAGCGGCGCGTATTACGTAATTATTTCTCATAAGCGACTGATCGTACGCGAGTTACGCGACCGCCATCAGCGTAACAGGAATTCGGGTCGCAACGGGCAACTCGCTGTGCGACCATGGACCATGCCCGGGTCGACGGCGCGTCGTGTTCCACGCGCGCCTCAAAGAGCGTCAGCCCGGTGTGGGAGGACTCATTTGATGATTTTACCAAGCTAAAAAAAAAACTACAATTACATCACAATATTATGATACATTTTCCATTATCACATTATTGACAATGTTCTGTCTCGGTAAACTTAACACAATTAACATGTCTCTTGCTTTACAGATCTGTAAAATACATGTGCGCATTAGCAGCATCCAAGTGGATTGTGTCATTTGAATGGGTCAAACAATGCTTGCAGACCAAAGAAATTGTTAATGAGGTAATATTTTCTATTTAATCTATGCACCCATCTGTCTCTCAAATTACGCACCAAATTCAGCTATCAGTCCAAAAGCCACATATCGTCTAGCTTGTTGTACATAACAAGCGATCCATCACTTTTGCGGAGTTTTTAGTTTGACCTTGTAGATAACCTTCAGACTAAAACTCCAAAATCTTAACAATTCATGAAACTTTAAATTCGGTTAAGTATCATATGAGTCAGAATCCTATTCAGTCGTTCTCACAATCAAATGTATCATAATATGACACGCCTACGTGTAGGTACCTGTACACGTCAATGTTCAAATAGTCGAGCATTGTGTACGTGGCTTTCGGTTTTTCTGATGGCCTTCAAATGGACAGTACTGAGTACATACCAACGGTCGTTGGTACGTACTATGTACAGTCAGGAGCAATAGCTGTAAACACTTAACAAAATTCAAACGCAATTAACTCGTAAAGTACTGGTTTCCATTTTAAATAAGACCTATTTCGTAATAGTATGGCTTCCAAAACAGAAGTCTAATGAAAAGGCAAAAGTTGAATCAATAATGTAGCAGAACATCGCTTTTGAATACTGCTTAGTGTATACATACTATTGCTCGTGACTGTACAGACACCAGCACATCAAAGGGGTTTGAAGATTTTACTATGGAGCGTGGCATACCTACTGCCGCCATTTTGATTTTTTTTCAAAATCGCGGCCAGCCTTGAAACCTTTATAAATCGATAGCTGACATCAATAACAACAAAAAATATTAAGACACCAACCCTCGTAAAGTTTCAGGTTTCTGAGATATAAAGTGTTAAAGTTGACCACATTAATTCGGAATAACAAAGGCTTAATTTTTTTTTTATAAAATATTTTAGTAAGTAAATGATAATCCTGGTCTGGGAGAAAAAGAAAAACGTAGAATGTGCCAGTTATTTCTCTTCCCGGGCAGACCGTAGGTAAAAGTCGATCGCGGGATAGTTCAAAATGTAAGATCTATAGCCCCTCAACTTAAAACTCTTTCAATGGGCAGCAGCGTTGGAAGACTAATAAGCTGAAATAAATGCGTTCGTCAATCCGCCGGCCAACCGTGGCGAGTATGGCAATAACCATCAAATGGATAATCCTTGGGTGAGGCCTTAGTCCAGTAGTGGACTTTTTACGGCTGTTATGATGATGATGATGAATTGATAATGATATTAAAACTAGGTACTTATCATGCCTCATGATGTTTCTGCTTACTGTGGCCATCACAGCAATATTATTTGAATAGAAGCATTATGTTCTTAGATTTGTATCGAGACGAGCGTGTCATATTTTGCATGGATATTTTGATGATACAACTGTACCACTGTAATTTAGTATACAAACTTTGGCATAGTCGTCCTACTTCTTGTGTATTGATTCTACAACTCAATACGGCACAATTAGGCATTTTTTTTACTTTTTGTATTACGTCTGACTGTGAGAATATTCGAGCACAGACTCGTTAAAAAAAGAAATCAAAATATCTCCTTTTTTACACGAGAAGTAAATACTCTTCCGGTACAAGCCAATCCAAGTCTGTAGTGGTCATAATTGTTGATGATAGGGATACAATGTAACGGCTAAGTTATGGCTTCATGTACAAACAAGAAATTCTATATTTAAAAATGTGGCAAAATCTAACCATCCCTACCAAAATTGCAAAAAGTAAAGGTGACATACTCGTAACGGTTAGGTTATGTATATTTATCACTAAAATATAAAACAGCATACCATAGATGAATTATACTCTTCTCTTTCTACGCATCATACATTTCAAAGGTGCGAGCGAGACACCTTCAATGCAGGCGGGTGAGGCGAGTTGTGTCATATTTATACTTTTATTTAACGTAAAACTATCGTATTGATAGTTAAATCATATGAGGATATTACATTCAAACAAGTGTAGACGGTCTAAAAATAAGTTATTAAATTCAAAAAGTAGATTATATCAGATGTATAATGTTTAAATAACATCCAGATATAATGCAACATACATATTACGTACAAAAAGTTATTATTTTTAACATCTTGATACATTCGAACACATACACTAGCTTAGAATTGTGAATGTCACGTGATTAACTTTCACGGTTATTATCTCGGAAACCTGAAACTTTACGCGGGTTGTTGTCATAATATTTTTTGTTGGCATTAATGTCAGCTAACGATCTAAAAAGGTTTCATAGCCGGCCGCGATTTTGAAAAAAAATCAAAATGGCGGCGGTAGGTATGCCACAAATCTTCAAACCCCTTTCTTTGATAGATTTTCAACCTTATCAAAATAGTGGAAGGTTTTATTGGTAAAATTTGACAGATTGGGGTAGGTAGGTTGAACTCCTGGCGTCTCTACAATCGACATATTTGAATAAGCTTATTTTCTTACAGACATTCAAATAAAATTAGTCGACAATTGTTTAAATATATATTTCTATGGTAAAAATCTTAATCTTTATTATTTTGAAGGTTTGTTAACAAATTTTGTATCAAAATGGGTCATGATTCACATGTGTCTGTACTTATACCCTTTTATTTGTCGATTTGTACCTCTTACCATAGAAAAATTAAAGGGTTATGTGGAACCTCTACCAATAATCCACACAATGTTTCTCCTGCTTTCCTATTTCGGGAGTACAGAATGCATACATTGTACTCGCAACACACTACCTATCCTAGTTCACCTTCGATTTTCCGTATAAAAGTAATAACCACATAAATGATAAACTGCAATATAAATAGATCCGCGCGCTCACGTGCGTATTACGATATTATACAGGTCATCCGCTACCGTAGCTAAGTCGCGTGCGAGAATATGCATCATAGATGTTACTCGTAGTTATGCCTGGATGCTTATTGCACCGTTTAATTTTTTATTATCTTATGGCACGGCATACGGAACCTTGATAATTTCACCACTGGTAAGACAGCCCTACTTTTTTCTGTAAGAAAGAGCCGTCATAAACTATTTCCATCACTGGCGGATTAACGTATAAGCACTACAAGCACGTGCTTGGGGCCCCTGTTCTCCAGGGGCCTCCATCCTCTGCTGGCGTTTCATTTTTACAGACTTCAAAAAAAAGGAGGTAATCAATTCGACCCGTATGTATGTAATATTTCCAGAACTGTCCAGTTTTCGGATATGTTAGTCTATATCAGCGTCTGAACAAAATAATGTGCAAAATTCCATAAGTGTATGCAGGGCCCCCGCTGCCATATGTGCAAAGTGTGTAATGCACACGGGCGCCATCCTTTAGGGGCGCCAAAGCCAAGGGCCCAGAAACAAAATGAAAAAAAACCAAAACTAATTTTTAAATAAAAGTTGAGAACATAAATAGGATTAGATTTAAGTACCTTCCTACTAAAGACTTCAAATGTTTGATCTCACTTTTAAATCAAAAACTTGAAGTCCAGAAACATTAAACTTTTAGAGCTCACTGCGTTCGCTCTTCTATGAAGAATTGCCGAGTTCTATTTCAAAAGAGCTAAAAATTTTCGCGCTCGCTTCGCTCGCGCTTCAAATAAGGTTGACATTCGCTTTTAGTGGCTTCATTTTTGATACCTCATTTTTCAATAGTAAATGCTTCTAATGTCAGTTAATTTTGTCTTGGTCTACAAAAATGTAAATTTGTCTTCTCCAAGATAAAAAAAAATAGTTTTAATTTAAATTATACCTACTACAGTTAGTTTCTATTTTGATGAAACGTTCATTTTATACTTTCTGCTTTCCCAATCTAAGCAATTGAGGGCCTACACAGGCTCTGTGCTTAGGGCCTCAGAAACTCTTAATCCGCCATTGATTTCCATCTAGCGGAAAATTCCACTGGTATAGTTTTTCGATACCACTGAATAAAGAACTTTATTGCATTGTCTTTAGGTATAAAACTGGTCGATCGCACATCAACAAGCAAACGCGAGGTGTCGTTCAAAGGCTAATTCGAACTTTATATTTGAAGGTCATACAATAATTTGATATTATGTGACATTAAAAAATATGTTCGTTTTTTTCCTTTTAATTGAATCTGTTGCTACGGATGCAGTTCGGATTGGAAGATGTCATAATATAATAATATTCCACAACTATCACACATCGCCATGTAGTCCCAAGCTAAGCAGAGCTTGTGTTATGGGTACTAGACAACTGATAAACATAGTTATTTATATTTCTAAATACATACATAAACATATTATTATAGGTAAATTACACCCAGAATATGTCTTCAAAATATGTCTTCTAAGCACAAAGTAAACCCAGTTTTCTCACTAACATAGCGCATAACAGATTAAATGTCATTGTGTTATCAAAAAGCGCAAAATGTACGAATTCTCAATAACAGAAGTAAGTACTTAGTCGCGCCATCAGATATGTATAACACGCGATGTGGGTCCTGTCACAACAACGTGATGCAATACTATAAAATGCTTGACAAAATATTATGAACGTTGAACAATAAGTCCGTTTAAAGGTTAAGGTTCGCTTTTGTATAGACTGACTGACTGTAGATAACAAGTGTGCTAATATTGGTCTACTAACATAGGGATCACGCCAGTTTCTCAGAACCATTTTATGTAGAAGTGTACTTATGGTATACATGGTGGATTTTCCAATTAGCCGTGGACGGCTAAGACCAAAAGTATAAGGAATATCGAAAAATACTGAAACGAGTCTCGAGGCCGATTTTAACGAAAACTAAAACTGGAAAATTCACCCTGTACAGGCACAAGCAATAACATGTATACACTCAATAAAATTCAAACGTAAATTACACGTGAAATACTGGTTTCCACTTTGAAATAAGACCTATTTCGTAATAGTATGGCTTGCAAAATAGAAGTCCAATGAAAAGGCAAAAGTTTAATCAATATGGTAGCAGAAAATCGCTTTTGAATACTGCTTAGTGTATACATACTATTGCTCGTGCGTGACTGTACCTACCAAGATGTCGCACGCATTACAAACACGTTTGAGTTATGTATAATGGGCGTGTCCACTATAAATCAAAAAGGAATCTTCCTCAACTGCCTAACCTTGCCGTTACTATAGAATGCTATGGCAAGCTATAACGTGATGTGATTTTTTTTATAACGTTGCAATCTTGGAAGGACTATCAGACTTGTACAGACTAAAATCCACGGTGATCTTTCAATAGCCCTTTACGTTCCAGGGTCACGGTTAAATCATTGACAATCCCGCGACCCCGGTAGGCCAAAGCCTAGTAATAATGATGGGTCAATACCCACATTATGAATTTAGAGTAGCTTTTTTGTGTGATGTTCTAGTTTGTGAAATTCTCATGTTCATGGTAAACAGATGGCAGGTCGGACTATCGAGTATCGACTAATACCTCACTAACTAGTAACACTCATCTAAAGAATAGTTTATCATATCCGTTTTGTTTCGTCCTCGTAGGAGCAGTTCGAAGCTCTAGACAGTACAGGTGAACCGGGACCCAGGCGATCTCGCATCGCGAAACAGAAACTTTTTGAAGGCATCACGTTTTACTGTATGCCGCCTTTCAGCGTACTCGACCTTGAAACTTTAAAGGTAAGTCGTTTTCGTAATTGCTTACAGCTTGTTTGAAATAGAAAAACCCCCAATTAAGGACTTTTCAGGGTAAACCTTAGTACACTGCTGTACTTTTGGCCTTATTATAAATGCGAAAGTGAGTCTGTTTGATTGTTACGCTTAAAACGCTGGTTCGATTTTGAAGAATTTTGGATTGATGGGACTCTAAATTCAGTTTTTCATCACCAAACATAACCGGACTCAAATACTCATAAAACCGAATGCGTCCTCTTTCCATACACTTGTAAACAGCGTTGGCAGTTTGCATGCACCCATAAGTACTCTATTGTGAGCGCATATGATCATGTGAGGGTCAGTTTTTAATATCGTATTGTTCAGAGGAAATGTACTGTGCAGTATCCTTTACAATGTAAACGTGAGAATTAAAGTTAATTATAGAATTAGGTATCAGATGGTTCCAGCGGAGTTCACGCATTCATCATGCTGTCTTGGATAGCTACGATCTTTGAACTGTCACAAATAACTAACTTGGATTTATCGCAAGTCATACCTTCTAGTAATAATCTCCATATCAACTTTGTAATAAAATATGGACTCATAGATAGTTGATACACGTGTCTTTTTCACGAGATCGGAAGTAAACAAGACTATTGTTGTTTTATGTGCTGTAATAAATTGTGATATTGGGTAGTGCCATTTTAATAGATCCTGAGGCAATCCTTCAATGTCGCTCTTGAGTTCTCGACGATGTTGCAATAATGAATAAGAGGAAATAGGTATGGAACAATAAATTATGAGCTACTACAGGTACAGCCCTAAGGGTGGAACCCTTTATCAGGGTAGAATTAATATTCGATGGTTTACAACAAATAGGTCATCATCATCAGCCTATAAATGTTCCCACTGTTGGGACACAGGCCTCCTCTCTGTGAGACAACAAATATTTATTACAATAAATATTATTTGTAGAAAGTTCATTACGGTTGTAGGAAGCAACACATAACTGAATTTATTTTAAAAATCAATATGCAGCAAATAATCAGCACGCGTGCGCAGCTGTGAGCCATCGTAAAATTAAACTGACCAAAAAAGAGTTGAAGATGATGCAATGACAGAACGAATTCGAAATATGAATATTCAAAAATTAAAAAATCAATGAATAGATCTAAAAAGAAAGAGGTTGAGGCAACAGAGGAGGTGGAATATCTACTCTGTTACAATCCTATTCTATTTCACTCACAATTTTCTACATAAAAGTTACCACTATCCACCATTGTATTGATATTAAACTGTTTGCTTATACGAGTATCTATAGACATTTTTTTTCTTTGATTTAGAACATGCTGTTGTCCGCTGGCGGGCGCATAGCAGGAGATCCTAAGCTTGTGCGAATAACTGAGGACTCCTACCAACCCGCACTGGTGCTGGCCGAACCGGAGCGCACGCAAGAGGATCGCTTTACATGTAAGGATATTTAATTTATTTTAAAAAGCAAATATCTAGGAGGTAAGCAAGTCCATCCAACTTGAGTAAGTGTGATGAGCAATGTAATGTCCATGCCTTTTCTATTGAAGGAGAGACCTAGCCCATGCACTGGGATAGAAATGACCTGGAATTATAAAAAAGCTGGTAATATGTGCACCATCTTATAAGTTAAATACTAAGAAATCTCAACTACATATTGATGCCTAGAATCCGCTACAAACCTAGTGCGAAAGTTTTTGACCATAAGGTTTTTCATTTTAATATCATGATGCAATTGTTATTTTTAGACGCATGAACAGAACACTAAACCCCAGACTAGAAAGTAAATAGAGTGCTAGTATTTTGGATCAAAACATGTTTTTGAATTACGTAAGGTGTGCTGGAGCAAATTAATCTGTTATTACGGCGAATGTCAGTGTTTACTTAGAAACATGCGATGTGATGATCTCAAATTCATCATTAACTTGGTGCGATATGATATTGCCGTATCCACGGTTTGGTTTTACCTCAGTCAAATTAAAGTGCTAGTGTCCATAATTCGGGCACGCCGCAATTGCGGCGGTAAGACCCCTCTTTGAGGAGTGGCTGGAGAGAAGTCATGGCGTCCTGACCTACCGCTTGACGCAGGTCCTCACCGGACACGGAAGTTTCGGGAGGTACCTGTGTCTAATGCGAAAGGAGGAGACGCCTGGGTGTCACCACTGCGAAGATCGCCCGGAGGACACGGTGGAGCATACGGTGCAAGACTGCCCAGCTTGGGCGGAGCACCGACGTGTCCTCACGGCTGCGATAGGCGGAGACCTCTCGCGCCCGGCATTGGTTGCGGCCATGCTGCGGGGCGAGACGGAGTGGGAAGCGGTCAGCTCCTTCTGCGAGGCAGTAATGCTCGTAAAGGAGGAGGCAGGCCGCGAGCGAGAGAGGACAGCGTCCTCCCTCCGCCCCAGCCGCAGTGGTAGGCGCCCACGGCGACGGACGTCGCAAGATGATCTCCGGCCACCGTAGGCGCGGGCATGCGGGCAGCGAGTAAAGGGCAACTCGCTGCCCGACCAAGGACCATGCCCGGGTCGACGGCGCGTTGTGTCCCACGCGCGCCTCAAAGAGCGTCAGCATAATGACGGGGCCCCCCTCTCAGAGGGCCAAAGCCTGCCGGGGTCGCGGGATTATTCCCTTACCGTAACCCCGGAACGTAACAGGCTATGAAGGACACCGTGGATTTTAGTCAGTAGAAGTCTGACAGTCCCTCCCGCCCTGCCCGGGGTTGGAGGACTCATTTGATGATTTTACCACGCTAAAAAAAAAAAAAAAAAAAAAAAAAAAAAAAAAAAAAAAAAAAAAAAAAAAAGTGTCCATAATTACTTACTTGAAAAAAAAACGGAAATCATAAAACGTGTCTCAAAACTTCTAACTCGGGCACAAAACTCAACTTGGGGGCACCCCGAAATTGCTCTAAACCTTACACACAGAAATAGGAGCCCCGCGCGACGGGGATCCGGCGACTACGCATTGGATTGCCCTATTTTTTATATATTTTCTAATCAGTCAATTGATTATTTCTTTCTTTAACAAACTTTGCCCCACACTAGGAATTTTTCCTGGGTCGTGGGTGCGTTCACAAACACATAAAATCACATACACAAACGCCCAGACCCAGAACAACTACTGGTAGAATTGGTAGATCAAGCAAATATTTACTCCGTGTGGGAATCCAACCCGCGACACGCACCGCAGCAGTCCAATCGCACAGCCACTACCGTGCCGTCTCTTGATTCGTGGCTGACTTAGTAATTTTGTGACCAAAGTAGTTTTTTTGCGATAACGCTATTAAAAAAAAAGCTGCTTTTAATAGCACCCAACAAAAAGTACTTAGACCATTTTAAACTTTTCTTCGATCGAGGGCAGTCCCTTAATCACACCCATCGGCAATCGATCACTGAATGAATTGTTTTAGTGGGTCATCATTACTAAACCATACTCAAGAAAAATAACCGAACAACAACTACGATCAGTCGGCATTTTGTTTGTTCAATGGTTCACTTGTTGTGAGGAAATCAAGTGCACCAGCTCAGATCAAAGAAATAAGCAGATAGATCGCTCAGAACACGCGAGTGAGTCCACCAAAGTTAATACAAAATCAAAATCAGTAGCAAAGCTACGCGTCGTACCAAGCTGCGCGTCGTTGTTGTTTTTTGCCAAAATACGAGTATGCCGTCTCGTGTCTTTAACCATCATAAAAGTTGTTCTCAAAAACAAAGAATACATTATGGAATGTGATTGAATTTGATTTTGTATTAACTTTGGTGGAGACACTCGCGTGTTCTGAGCGTTCTACTGCCTATTTCTTTGATCTGAGTGCACCAGGTCATGTTTAGAAACTTATATATTATGACGTGTACATTATATAGATGTGAAATATCATGCAACGCAGTACTAATTTATAAATTGTATAAAACAAAGTTGCCTAATTCCTGAACGACTACATCATATTGGACCATTTATTTTTTGTAGTATCCTCCGGGTCAGTCTAAGCCGGTCGACCCGCTAGTCAATTATAAACCAACAATCGTACTTTGGAAAATTGAGCCTTCGCTGTCTTATTGTCTTAACAGTAGGATCAACTGATGTTGTATCAGTTGGACCCTCATAAATTGCCGATAAATCCTGAGAGAAATGATGAATAATGGAACCTCACATTTCAGAAAGTTACATATATTTATACTAGCTTTTGCCAGCAGCTTCGGGCGCTCACCCCCCCCCCCCTTATTCCCTACTATGTCACATAATAATAATAATAATAAAGCCGCAGGACAGCTTGTGGCGAGCTGTTGGGCAGTTGCGACCCCACGGACATGATCTCCCGGGAGATATCTTGTCCCTCATCTCTAGCTTGCCTTTATTGGGCGGTCAGGGTGAACACTGACGAGGAACAGACCTCCCACCTCTTTCTTCCCTTAACTGGCTTGCTAGAGTGGAGATTCGCAAGAGCATACGTGCTCGAAAGAAGAGGAAGTATTTTAGGAAGTGTTTGTAGGGATCGACCATACTTTTTTTTTTTTTTTTAGCGTGGTAAAATCATCGAATGACTCCTCCAACCCCGGGCAGGGCGGGAGGGACTGTCAGACTTCTACTGACTAAAATCCACGGTGTCCTTCATAGCCTGTTATGTTCAGGGGTTACGGTAAGGGAATAATCACGTCATTATGCTGACGCTCTTTGAGGCGCGCGTGGGACACAACGCGCCGTCGACCCGGGCATGGTCCTTGGTCGAGCAGCGAGTTGCCCTTTACTCGCTGCCCGTATGCCCGCGCCTACGGTGGCCGGAGATCATCAAGCGACGTCCGTCGCCGTGGGCGCCTACCACTGCGGCTGGGGCGGAGGGAGGACGCTGTCCTCTCTCGCTCGCGGCCCGCCTCCTCCTTCACGAGCATTACTGCCTCGCAGAAGGAGCTGACCGCTTCCCACTCCGTCTCGCCCCGCAGCATGGCCGCAACCAATGCCGGGCAAAGGGATCGGCCATACTTCCGAGTTCCTTGTCGATTCTGAGAACCGTGAGGTGGCTTCTAGTCCTCGAACGCCCTCCAAAAGTCCGGGATACCGTGATCCCGAAATATTAAAAGATATAGAAAAATAATTATATTCCACAACTCATTCATTAGAACTTTAAACAGGATATTTAGCATGTTTACTATTTGTTTTGACTAAGTCCAAGACGTGTTCATCAGTTATTGTTGCGATTTCTACAATAAAAGGGGTAGTGTGATAAATTTAATCACGTTTAAAGTCCAATTACCTTGTTATTATGTGGAAAAGTTTAAATTCAAAATAAAAATTCCAGTGTGGCACAATCGTACACGTGAATTATATCTTTTCTGATTATAGTCATGAATAACACTGTAGGTAGGCTAGTAGGTATGCCTGAAATAGACGAGTGTTAGACGTTTATTGAGGTAACATATTTTTTGCTCTTATCACGTGCCGTGGCTAAATTCGCGTGAACGAGATAAAGCATTCAGCTTATACATACTCGTACACCATATTATACATACAGTTTATTAAATGTGGAAGTATGCTCACGCTAATGCCTTGTTTTAGCAAAGCACTCTAAACGCAAATTTGTTTACTAAAGATTGTCCAGATATAAGATACACATAATTATGTATTTGTATTATAAATGATTATAACTGTTCAATTTTGCATTATTCTAAAATATACGTTTTACTATGCCTTGTTTTAGCAAAGCACTCTAAACGCAAATTTGTTTACTAAAGATTGTCCAGATATAAGATACACATAATTATGTATTTGTATTATAAATGATTATAACTGTTCAATTTTGCATTATTCTAAAATATACGTTTTACTATGCCTTGTTTTAGCAAAGCACTCTAAACGCAAAGGGAAATGCCCACGGTCCATAGTGCCCCAGGCCCAGAATGGACATCAAATATTAGTCTAAAAATGCAGTGTTTTAGAATCTTAATAATATAGGATATCTGAAAAGAACATTTTAAGTGAGGCCACTATTTTAGAAATGTTAAAAAAAACAAATGTTTTGGGGTTAATTTTCTATGTGCAAAAGTGTGGGACTGAGAAATACAAGAAGTTTTCTTTTTTTAATACTGGTTTATTGATAATGATAGTAGGGGAGAGTTTCTAATATACTTTTGTCTAATTATTATAGGCAGTAGGGTATAAAAAACAATCAATCAATCAATCCATTTAATAATTACATTTCTAATGAGACTTCTCTATCTATCTGTATCTGTTCTTAATAAGTGACTTCTTATCCGTCTAACCAGAACGTCCACAATTAGTGCAGCTGCCTTGACGTACATATCCTTCCAAGTGTTGTTGCAGAACAAGGCTTAAGTTACTACCAACCAGCGGTTGTGGCAAACATTATTGTCTTTGATACCTGAAATATTATTATCCGTTAATAATTGGATGATGGCGTAGGCAATACCAAAATCATTTAATGATTAGTATATTTACCTGCCGTGGTACAACCAACTGCTATAAGTTAGATTTTTTTTCAGGTTTCATCGTACCTATGATTCTGAAATTCGGTTAGGTTAAAACCACAATTCACACAATGTTCTTCAGTCATTGTAGAAAACGTTATAAATCGGTATGCAAAATCCGAAACAAGTCCTTATAACAAAGCCAGGTCGCAATAAAAGAAATTGAAGAAAAATCAAAACACATTCACATTGAGCGCAACATGACAGTGTCAGTCAGTGATAATGACAGAATTAAAAATGAGTGTTGTCACTATCACAAAAAAATAAAAACATTGAACCGATGTATCGATTCCTTTTTAAATGACTGATTTTTGATTATTATTTGAATTCTTTTTTTACGAGCATAGTCATTGGTTTGTATATTCATGTTTTATTTTAGTTCGTTTTTATTACAATACAAGAAAAGCCAAATGGGTATGCCGGTGAGGTTATTGTATTTTTGTATAATCGATTCTAATCGATTAATTAATGAAAATACTTGAAATGTGATTAGATGCTGGCAATATTTTACCAGCGTTGAAATCAAGAAAACTTCCGTTTTTTTCAATTGATTTACTTTTTTTAACGAATTATTGTAGATTTTAGTGGCGGTTCTTTGGAGACACACAAATACCTATTTTTTTATGACTAAATTAATGCATGTAGTGTTTTTTCTCTAGTTTACTGTTCACTGTGGGCCTGATTTGGGCAATGTCTTTTGTTTACTAAAGATTGTCCAGATATAAGATACACATAATTATGTATTTGTATTATAAATGATTATAACTGTTCAATTTTGCATTATTCTAAAATATACGTTTTACTAAATATGTAGGTCTGCTATTTAGTTACCTACCTGCATCTTTTAATTTTTTTAAGTGTTGCGAAAGACCGGGCACGCCGCAATTGCGGCGGTAAGACCCCTCTTTGAGGAGTGGCTGGAGAGAAGTCATGGCGTCCTGACCTACCGCTTGACGCAGGTCCTCACCGGACACGGAAGTTTCGGGAGGTACCTGTGTCTGATGCGAAAGGAGGAGACGCCTGGGTGTCACCACTGCGAAGATCGCCCGGAGGACACGGTGGAGCATACGGTGCAAGACTGCCCAGCTTGGGCGGAGCACCGACGTGTCCTCACGGCTGCGATAGGCGGAGACCTCTCGCGCCCGGCATTGGTTGCGGCCATGCTGCGGGGCGAGACGGAGTGGGAAGCGGTCAGCTCCTTCTGCGAGGCAGTAATGCTCGTAAAGGAGGAGGCAGGCCGCGAGCGAGAGAGGACAGCGTCCTCCCTCCGCCCCAGCCGCAGTGGTAGGCGCCCACGGCGACGGACGTCGCTAGATGATCTCCGGCCACCGTAGGCGCGGGCATGCGGGCAGCGAGTAAAGGGCAACTCGCTGCCCGACCAAGGACCATGCCCGGGTCGACGGCGCGTTGTGTCCCACGCGCGCCTCAAAGAGCGTCAGCATAATGACGGGGCCCCCCTCTCAGAGGGCCAAAGCCTGCCGGGGTCGCGGGATTATTCCCTTACCGTAACCCCGGAACTTAACAGGCTATGAAGGACACCGTGGATTTTAGTCAGTAGAAGTCTGACAGTCCCTCCCGCCCTGCCCGGGGTTGGAGGACTCATTTGATGATTTTACCACGCTAAAAAAAAAAAAAAAAAAAAGGTGTTGCGAAAGATACTACCCACACCTTTTGACTGATGTAAGTAACGAAAAGGCCATCTTGTTCCTATGTATAAGAACCCTTTACTTTGTTATTAAACCTAAATATAAGCCATAATAGTTAGACTTATATTAGTAATAGTACGCTGGTGCCAAAAACGTGGACGTTTAAAAACTAGAATAAAAACAATTTTGTAACTATGTACTTACATAGTAACAAACACAACCCAACTTGCTTTGACGACATTAATAGCGTAGCTTTGTGTAACAAAATACCGCGGAATCGATTCTGGCTTCCTACACTCATTTTTAAAAAGAAAAGAAAAATGTATAAAAAGGAGGAGGTTCTCAATTCGTCGGAATCTTTTTTTTATGTATGTTCCCCGATTTCTCGAAGGACGATTTGTAATTTTTTTCTTTAGTTTGAAAGGGTATACTTCCCAATCCCAAGTGGTCCCATGATCAGGTCAGGATCTGATGGGATCATCCCAGGGAAATCGAGGGCAACCTTCAACTTTTATAGGCAAATAGTACCATTTTCATATATTTTCTGAAGTTGTTCAAGTATTTGCATCTGATAATCATAATCTCAGATGGATGAGCTGATGATGGAAGATATCAACTCCTCTAGTAAGGAGAATCGACTGATTTAGTAAATTATGTTTTTTTTTCGCATATCTACGGAACTACAAGTCCGATTTAAGTAATTCTTTTTTTGTTGTACTAAGTATCGTTCAACTTAGGGAAAACTGCAAATTTCATCAAAATCGTTTTAGGAGTTTTTGAGATAGGGATGAATGAAAGAGATGTTAACGATCTTATTCCCGGTGCTAAGGATTACAAAATTCTAGTACACATGTAAGACAATGATGTATTTGACAATAATTGTGGTTGAATATATAAACTAAAAAGAGTAAAAAAATACTAAAAAAATGTAACCGCCTTTAAAAAACAACCACAAAAAAGGGTAAAACCACCGTTACATTTTTTTTAAGTTTTTATTTTACTCTTTATACTCGAACCACAATTCTTAACCACAATTCTTGTCAAATCCAGTCCCCACTTTGTTCCACACTTTGTAAGAAATGTTATGAGCAAAATAAAAAAATATAAACCTGAGTAGATATAAAGTTATTGTATCCTAATAATAAAGATTACTTCGATGCTAAATTGTTTCTTTGCAATATAATTTTAATTTGTTACAGACCTCGCAATGGAGCAAAGTGTCGTGCCAGTTAACTACGAATGGGTTTTGAACTGCCTCGGCAACTACACCCTAGGCTCTATACAAGAACTACTGCTTTGTCCATCATCGCTCCTGCCGCCGGCCACCGCCAACTGGCCCGAAGTTCTACTGTCGCAAGACTATGATGATACAAATGACGTCAACTACCTCAACGAATAATATTTACTCCATTTACCGATTAAGATAAGTCTGTACGCTTTATCCGTTCAACTTTCCATGTTCAAATCATTTTAATGGTTGCTTTGCAAATGTGTGAAGCTTGATTGAATAATATTAGCCTTTATAGTGATTACAATTAGTTATTTAAATATTTTTTTAGGGTTTTAAAAATATTATATTACTTTAATAATGTTTCAAACTCGTTATTAGTGATCACAATTGCTTATTTTAACTTTTTTAGATGATTAAAAAGATATTACGTTAATAATGTTTAAAACCATTTTTTTTTACCTGAGTGATGAGATGATATTATTAATTAATGTTAGTATGACTAAAACTATAATTTTATTTTGAATAATAACGCCGATGTGTGTTGGTAAGACATTGATTATAATGTATGTGAACAAGCACTCTTTCAGACGGACGCCACTTTTCCTTCGCCGAATTTTTATAAAACAATAGTGGAACCGCTCATCTGAAAGAGCCCTTAAATTTATTTAAGTTATGAAATATAATATTTTATACATAATTAACACTTCTGTCTTTATTTTAATACAAGCAGGTAGGAATGCCTACCAATTTTGCTGAACTTCGTAGTCAAAATCTCCAAAGTTTTTTCGAGTAGGTGTAGCATGATTTAATTCATCTATAGGTAGTAGGTACCATCATAATTGGCTTAGTCTACCTTAGATAAAATACTAATACATAGTTGCAAGCAGTAGGTACTAATGCGATACCCTCTTTCAGATCAAACAGTTCTTGATCACTAACATAGACTTTAATAGGAACTCATTAAATTCTGTTCCATAAAAATGAAACCTCGTATGACTCAGTGGCGCTCATCGCTGCTTATAGAGATGACGGGCCTTTGCCGACTGTTTGTCTACGGAATATACGAGTTGCTCTTTGACACTTGCCTGGCGCGTCGGCTAACCGATCACTGCGCACCACGTAGTACAAGAAATAATTATCAAGATTCACTTTTGGACTTTGGACAGAGTATGGCCAGCCTGACAGTAATGGTTAATCATAGTAGATATTATAATGGTACACATTAGTGTCTATGTAATTAAGGGGCACTGGTTCCGTAGTAGTTAAGGGGACTGTGTAGGTACCTATATATACCAGTTATTAAAATCAAAACACGACACTATTCTACTTTCCTGCTGCAGCTCAAGTCAATCCATTACGGAATTTTGACACCATATAAAATGAGATAATTTGAGGGTACTACGTTACAATTAAATTGCTTTATAATTAATATTTTGTTCACATGGATTGGGTCTGTACCATAGTATAAAGAGGGGAAGTAGGTTATCTTCATACAAACGCACCGCGCGCGGCTTGTATGTGTGCGCCATAGTATTTATACGTCGCCGCACGCACACTTAACAAAATCTCGAGCGGATTCGAGTAGCGCCAGGCAGGGTTAGGTCTGCACGAGGTTCGCGCGTCACGAAACAAAAATGTGTGTTAATCGCAGGAGAACGTATTGTGTGATTCAATAGGTATTATTGCATTATTTATGTTTGTTTTAATTAAAATAAGTAATGGTTTTTTATGTGTAAAAATACCACATTATGCTGATTTAAAAAAATACATAAAACTGACTAGTATACAATGTGTTACATAATTAACGCTAACCTCTTATGGATATTAATACAACTTCCAGATCTTTGCCAATTTATAGGCATCGAATTAAAATGTAGCTAAAAGTTACAACCCTAAGACAGTAGGCAATTATATCGCGGATTGGGCCGGAGATAACCTACTTCCCCTCTTTATACTATGTCTGTACTGATCGATGTTTGTACTCAATAATGTATGTTAAGTGTCTAGCTGTTAGGTACGGCTGCGTTATTAAAACTTAGGATAAATTTGTCTAGTACGGTCACGGGACTTTTGAATTACCGTTACCTACCCCGTAACGTAAAGGGCTATGGAAGGACACCGTAGATTTTAGTCAGTACGAGTCTGACATTCCCTACAGCCCGATTGATTTGATTACCACGATAAAAAAAAAGCTAAGTCCAGTATTGGTTGTCCTTTAGCTGACATGATGAGAGACCCTGACAACCTACTGTTTTTTAGACAAAGATGATTTATCTAGGTAGAGTAGGTATCTACATAAATGAACTCATCAGTCAGGCCAGATGACTAGATTGAATAAGTGGCACTCGGCAGCGCAAGTTTAGAACATTGATCATCCTTTACATCAATAAAGTAACGGAATGGAAAATTCCCCAGGCAGCACTGCGAATCTGCCGCGGGTGTCATACGGAACCAACAATTTTGTTTGTGATGTAATTCTATAACGGTAACTATGTTAATTATGTACCTATTGTTATTAGTCCGGTCAATTTAGACATTCGAGGTTACATAAAGTCCCAGCAAGCTGAATTTCTGTGAAGTTGTTCAAAACATAATTATAAACAATGTCTAAAAGTTCCCCATCATTCCCCTGTAAGGAAAAAAAAATATTCAAGGTCAAAGGTAAAAAAAATGAGTTTTTCGCGATTTTCAGCAAAACGGTAAGTTTTATCATACAAGTACCTCAGACAAAAATTGTAGATCATAAAATTATCTATAAAAATGCCTTAATACTTTTTTTCTTACGAGCCACCGTTTCAGAGATATAACGATTCAAAAAGTTATAAAAGTTGTTATAGTCATATGCATCTAATGAGGTAGTGTACTTAGCGCGTTTTTTTTAACGTGGTTTCCCCAGTAGGCCTACTCCACGGGTCAGTTGTGATCCTGTTTATTGTAAAACTATCGCAAAATAACGGAAATTTTCAAAATTGGGAAAGATAAAAGCGTGCCTGTCCCTGTGTTCAATTTACTTGCATCCAAAATGAAGATGAAGAAGGAGCAGGAGATGACGATCAGGAAGAAGAACAAGAATTTGAAACTAACGAATGAGACGAATAAACTTCAACACTTTCTTTTCATTTACATCGCTTTTATCTTTCCCAATCATTGAAAATTTCCGTTATTTTGCAATAGTTTTACAATAAACAGGATCACAACTGACCCGTGGAGTAGGCCTACTGGGGAAACCACGTTAAAAAAAACGCGCTAAGTACACTACCTCATTAGATGCATATGACGATAACAACTTTTATAACTTTTTGAATCGTTATATCTCTGAAACGGTGGCTCGTAAGAAAAAAAGTATTAACACATTTTTATAGATAAATTTATGATCTACAATTTTTGTCTGAGGTACTTGTATGATAAAACTTACCGTTTTGCTGAAAATCGCGAAAAACTCATTTTTTTACCTTTGACCTTGAATATTTTTTTTTTCCTTACAGGGGAATGATGGGGAACTTTTAGACATTGTTTATAATTATGTTTTGAACAACTTCACAAAAAATCAGCTTGCTGGGACTTTATGTAATTTCACTCACATTTTTATGTCTAAATTGACCGGACTATATTATGCAAATTGACCAGCATCAATAACTTGCAAATCAAATTATGTGTCTCTAGTCAGTTATTTTTGAAAATACACGTTTATTTTCTTATGTTAAATAAATCATCATCATCAGCCGGATGACGTCCACTGCTGAACATAGTCCTCCCCCTTTGACCACCACGCCGAACGACAATTCGCCACTTGCATCGCACGGTTGCCCGCGACCCTCACGATGTTGTCGGTCCACCTAGCAGAGTTGGGCATTTTGTAATCAAACTACTGATTACTAACTACGATTACATTTTGTAGTTAGTAATCACGATTCCTAACTACATTAAGTAATCGAGAAATGTAGTTACGATTACTAACTACAAAATGTAGTTAGGAATCGTGATTACATTTCTCGATTACTTAATGTAGTTAGGAATCGTGATTACTAACTACAAATTGTAGTTGCAATCACGATTACGTGATTACTTTTTTTAACTACATTTTCATACAGAGTATTTTTTTAGTTTGTAGATAGTGGTGTTGTGCGGATTTTATGTCTGTCGTTCCTCTTTCTATTTTTAATAGAACACAACTCCACAGATATTTTTAACCGACTTTTATAAAAGGAGGTTACTCAATTTGACCGTATTAGGCTTTTTTTTGTTTTTTCACGTTACGCGTCGTTTATGAACCGATTTCCATGATTCTTTTTTTGTCGGAAAGAAGATATTTTAACGGCGGTCCTATGATATAAAAATAAGATTTGATGATGGAAGACCAGAGAAATCATGAGGAACTACTACTAACTACAAATTGTAGTTGCAATCACGATTACGTGATTACTTTTTTTAACTACATTTTCATACAGAGTATTTTTTTAGTTTGTAGATAGTGGTGTTGTGCGGATTTTATGTCTGTCGTTCCTCTTTCTATTTTTAATAGAACACAACTCCACAGATATTTTTAACCGACTTTTATAAAAGGAGGTTACTCAATTTGACCGTATTAGGCTTTTTTTTGTTTTTTCACGTTACGCGTCGTTTATGAACCGATTTCCATGATTCTTTTTTTGTCGGAAAGAAGATATTTTAACGGCGGTCCTATGATATAAAAATAAGATTTGATGATGGAAGACCAGAGAAATCATGAGGAACTTTCATAAATCGAAGGGGCTACAGTGCATTTGTATGTTTTTTAACCGACTTCAAAAAAAGGAGGAGGTTATCAATTCGACTGTATTTTTTTTTTTTTTATGTTTGTTACCTCATAACTTGCGACTGGGTGAACCGATTTTCATGATTCTTTTTTTATTCGAAAGCTGGTGCTTCCCATGTGGTCCCATTGTCACCATTTCAAGATCTGATGATTGGATCTTGGAGAAATCGAGGGCAACCCTCAAATTTTATTAACTGACACATAGTTTTTCGCAAATCTTATGAAGTAATTCAAGTACTTGCGTATGGAAATCATCATCTAATGTAGCTGAGCTGATGATGGAAGGTACAACTCCTCAAGTAAGAAAATTTTGTTTTTCCTCGCATATCTCCGGAACTACAAGTCCGATTTAAGTAATTCTTTTTTTGTTGTACTGGGTAGCGTTCAACTTAGGGAATACTGCAAGTTTCATCAAATTCGGTTCAGTAGTTTTTGAGATAGGGAATGAAAGAGATGTTAACGATGTTATTACCGGTGCTACGGATTACAAAATTCTAGTGCGCATGTAAGAAAATGATGTATTTGACAAGTATTTTGGTTGAATATTTAAACTAAAAAGAGTAAAATAAAAACTTTTTCCAAAAAAATGTGACCGCCTTCAAAAACAACCACAAAAAAGTGTAAAATAACCTAAAAAACTTTTCTTTCGGAAGTCGGTGGCAAATGAGACAATGAAATTAATAAAAAAACGGCCAAGTGCGTGTCGGGCCACGCACAGTGTAGGGTTCCGTAGTTGCCCATCAAAATACGTATGCGAACTAACTAAACTGATTCGCTGAATTTAATTTTAAAAAGAAGAATTTTCAAAATCGGTCCAGGAGTCTTTGAGAAATCGGGGAAAATACACAAGAAAAAAGATTACAACGAATTTAGAACCTCCTCCTTTTTTTGAATTTAGTTAAAAATAGTTGACGATAAAAACCTACCTATCCCCAAAAAACATACCTATAAAAGCTGTAAAAATAAAGTTGACAAACTTACATTTGCAGTTGTCTCCGATACATTTTGTTTAAGAAAATATGATATCAAGTACATTTTATAAGTTGGTCGACTACTACTCGTAAAGTTGTAAAGCCTACTTAGTCATGATAATTTTCTTTTAAACTTCGTTATATGTACTACTTTGTGAATTTTTTCACACCCCCAAACATAACCGTTTAGCTGGTAGAGGGGGGGGACTCTCGAATCGAGCAAAATTTAGCACTTTAAAGCTTAATATTTCACAAACGAATTTTTTTATCAAAAAATTGTTAATGGAAACTATCATTATTTTTTAAAGGCCTATTTAATGATACCCCACACTAAGGGGTACGCGAGAAAAAAAAAATCCTCACTTTACGTGTAAGTACTGGAGGTACCCTAAAAAAAAATATTTTACGAGATTTTATTTTACCACTTTTTCGGCACAACAAATCCGTATATTTACACCAAATTACAGCTCTATAGTACTGTGCGTCTCTGAGCTAAACTGCGGACGGACGCACGGACGGACATGGCGAAACTATAAGGGTTCCTTGTTGACTACGGAACCCTAAAAAAGTCACCGACTTCCGAAAGAAAAGTTTTTTAGGTTATTTTACACTTTTTTGTGGTTGTTTTTGAAGGCGGTCACATTTTTTTGGAAAAAGTTTTTATTTCATTAAGTATTTCAAAGCACTACTATTTGATAAAGGTCTGAAGAGATCTGATCATGGATCTCGGCTCCATGATCAGTTCTCTTCAGATAGTCGATGGAACCTCAACGATTCACAGCAGCTTTCTTATGTTTGAGCTTGATTAATTTGTATAGATAATAATAACTTTACACCTAGATGGGTTGTAACTGCGTCACTATTTTTCTTTTTGTATCACTCAATACAAAAATATCGAGTTATCACGTCTCAATGTTATCTATAAAAAGTTAAAGAATCTGGACACCGTGCTGTAATGTGTCGCTCAGGTGTGGCGGGGCGGGGCGGGAGGTGAGCTGGTGCGCTCTGCCCGTTTCGTTTATCGGCAAGTGTATATTTTCTCCGATTTATCTAAGACGCCTGGATCGGGGTGCTATGACAGGAAACCTCCACGTGCGCCCGTGGACTGGAGTTCCCTCTCGGATACGCCCGGGGGGAAGACCAGTTTTTCGGGCCGGTGCACCCTGGGATGCGGGCAAAAACTCTTCCTTAGGCACTGCGTGCCTAAGTGGTCTCTTTGCCCGTATGCGAATAGCCTGTCGTGTGGATGCTCCAACGCGTGTCCCTCTGATCAGCAGAGGGTACAGCGGCGGAGCGGGCTTGCGGACGGTGAGTGATGGGTAGCTCGCCGTCCGACCAAGGACCAAGCCCGGGTCGGTGGCGCGTCGTGTTTCGCTCCAAATGCCTGCTGGGGTCGCGGGTTTTTTCTTAACCCAGGTTACCGTGGCCCCGGAACGTAAAGGGCATAGGAAGGAACACGGGTGGATTTTAGTCAGTAAGAGTCTGACAGTCCCTTCCGCCCCACCCAGGGCGGGACTCATTTGATGATTTTACCACCTAAAAAAAAAAAAAGACGCCTGGATCGATTTTGAAAATTCTTCTTTTTATTTAAATTAAATTCAGCGAATTAGGCTCAGATCAAGGAATAGGAATTAAGTTAGTTAGTTCGCATAAGTTGATTGATGATTTTGATGGACAACTACGGAACCCTACACTGTGCGTGGCCCGACACGCACTTGGCCGGTTTTTAAGGTAATAATTTAAAAAATACTATAGGTATTTGATAGAAAAAAAGTTGGTTTTTGTTGGTTGGTTGAGGATTAGTAAAAGTCTTTTCAATTGAGGTAGGTACTTTATAAACAATACACGGAGATATGTTTACGTTCTAAGCGTTACGACATTAGGACCAACATGATTGGGTCATCCTTTTGGTGAGGACGTTTTTGGTCGCTGATTGGTGTATTCTAGTTGTTATCAATGATCGAAGAGATAAGTAGGTAGATAAAGAAAGAAAGAAGGGATTTATTGACGCACACAGGATAGAACAAACAAACTATTTATACAGAAGAAAAAGAAATACAAAATACAAAATAACATAAAAAAAGATACCAAACGGAACAAAAATAACATAAAATAGTCCTGTGCGAAGCCAAAAGGCTCCTATCTCAGCATACAGTCATGTGATGCGACATTTTTTAAGATGTCACAGCGCTGGTTTTCTGATAGGGCCCAAAAATGATGTCACAGTCATATACGAAAATACATAAAAAATAATAATAAGAAATAAATAACGAAAGTAAATAAATATAAATAAAATAGGTAATATAAAAACATGAGGGAGAGGACAGCCTCGACGACGTCGAGTGATGGGTAACTGGCCGTCCGACCATGTCCGGGTCGAAGGCGAGTCGTGTTCCACGCGCGCCTCCAAAAACTGTCAGCAATCTGATGGCCCCCTTAGTGGGCCAAAGCCTGCTGGGGTCGCGGGACTGTCTTATCAGTTACCCGTCGTGACCCTGGAATGTAAAGGGCTATTGAAGGATCACCGTGAATTTTAGCCAGTACATGTCTGACAGTCCCTCCCGTCCCGGCCCTGAGTGGCAGAATTAATTTGATATTACTTCGCTAAAAAAAGAAAAATAAATCGTGTGGAACTCGGGGACTGCCGACGTAAAGCTATTGCCACCCTCCTACTCCTCCCCCTCTTTCGCCTTCTCTTTCACCTCCTTCTCCTACACTTTCATGTAATCATAACTATATGTAATCATAACTACATGCAATCGTAACTACATGTAATCGTAACTACATGTAATCGTAACTACATGTAATCGTAACTACATGTAATCGTAACTACATGTAATCGTAACTACATGTAATCGTAACTACTTTTAGAAAAAGTAATCATAACTACATGTAGTTACGATTACATGTAGTTACGATTACATGTAGTTAACTACTTGTAATCGTAGTTAGTAATCAGATTACAAAAAAGTAGTTAACTACGCCCTACACTGCCACCTAGTGGTAGGCCTGCTGCCTACTACGCTGCGTCTTCCGGTCCATGGTCGCCACTCGAGAACTTTTCTTCCTCATCGTTTGTCGGTTCTACCAGGGTTTTGGCACTGACCATTGACACTTATTCAACTTGCAATGCCTATGTATTTACAACGACAGAATGCCGCGAGAAGAGACGTCAGAAGAATCTAAAAAATTGTGTGTTCTGCGCTGCGATGCATTTCCAATAAAAGTGTTTTAGCTTCGTTAATTTTGAATTTTTGATATAATGTAAAAAAAGAAAAAATAAGGTCAAAATAATATTTTTGATAAATCTAAATAACGGACAATCGTTGGATTCTTTCAGTCAATAATGCCCTTATACAACTGGACCCAAGGAATCGAACCCGATTATCATGCTCGGCTCTGTTTGATTTATCAACTTAGGTACACGTAATGCAAAATACGAGTATGATAAGCTCACAATCATTATGAATGAATCATCAAAACAAACATACGATTGCCTTGGGAATTCTCTGTAACATGTTGTTTTGTCGGTAGGTTATCTGCTTCTCTCCGAAAATCGATCTGCAGCCTGTATCAAAGTAGGTACTTGAGAAGATTTGATACGTTGCAATAGATAAGATAGGTCGTACCGCAAAAAAACCCACTTTTTTATCTCGGTAAAATCATCATATTATATGAGTCCTCCCGCACAGAGTGGAACGGGAACTGTCAGACTATGGTAAGAAGGTAAGCCATTTGTAACAAGGTATAAACGACAAAAAGATTAATAATAAGACGATCAGGACCACCAGATCAGGACCAACATTTATATTTAAATAATTAAAGCTGCACCCGCTTATTAAAAAGTTTTCTTACTGAGAGTAGACCATGGCACAGATTACCATGGTCCATTATGGAACACAAGTATGTTATATATAGGTAAATATGTACAGACATGCTGATGTCAATAATACCAGATTGGCTGTCAGCACACAGCAAAACAACCTACCCCAATCTGGTATTATTGTAAGATTCAAAATACAAAAGCTTACCACCTCATATCAATATCATCGGCCTAAGTTGACAATTTGTACTACCGGTACCACATAGTTGGAAAGAGTTAGAATTGGAATAGAGTTCATCGTATTCAGGCTTGATGGTCGAAGCCTTAGATGTTAGATCGAAGCTTTGTACGTTTTATACAACTACCTACCTAAGTTATTTAGCTCTAATTCGAAGTAGATACCACAGTAACAGTAGTTTCTTTTCTATTACGTTTAAAGAAATTTAACTAAAGTATAATAACATATTAGGTACAAAGCAGAACCTACCTACATTATTTTTAACAGTCTATTACGCCTACAAGCCTAACTTATCTTGTTAATTTATTTGGATTAATGATGCAAGGGCTATGGCCACGTCACCATTTAGAACTTCGGACTATCTATGTATTTAGCAAAGGTAGGCCTAACCAAAGTTCGAACTCCCGCCTCTGTGAAGTTCGTAAATATCGCCTGATCACAACTGTACATCGTGCCATCTACGTGACGAGCCAGTGACGTGGTCGTCGACATCGCGCCACCTCGCCGTCCAATCCATGCGCATTCGCTGCGCCTACCATACCACTCTACTCACTCAGTCTGAAACGACCGCCACGAGTGTGCCCATGGTAATAAGTCCACAGTCCAACACGTGAACTTATCGATTGCACCGGCCGGCCTTTTTGTTGCAAATATTATTGTTATTTCTCCAATATATTATCAGAATATATAACGCGGACAACGAAGGAGCATTACCACTCATCCTTGGTTTATCATTCTGTTAACAGTGTAATTAAAATTCTAATAATTTAACGGATTGGCATTACCTACATTTATTTAATAATTGGTAAGTTTTTATTTATGTTTCTTAGACTAGTTTTTATTTTTTTCGTGTTTTGTGTTCGTACGTAAAGTGATTATAGAAGTGGGCTAAACTCATTTAAACCTTTCTCGATGCGTCTCACCTGCCAATTACACTACACTAGTGCAAGTAATTGAAGGTCGAAAAGGACTTTCTTTTTTTAAATTGTCGATAATTTTAGATATTACCTATATAGGTATACTATGAATTAACAAAATTGAACGGTACCATAAGTGTGTGTAGATTTTACTTACTTTCATCACATTATTATAGCTAATTATGAAATTAGAACGTGAAAAATTGCACGCTTGATTTTTGTTGGCATACCTACCATGAATTTGCAAACGTTGTTCCGCACAATGTCATTGTGTTTACCTACCGATTAGATTAAACCAACGCGAGTTAACAAATATATTTTGCCTCGTGGTGCAGAAATACATTTACCAATGTAGGTAGGTATATCTCCTACCTTCTTCTAATAAAATTGGCAAATATAATTTTTCACAAGCTTCACTTTGTGAATGGCTGTTTATAAGTACCTAACTGTTTAATGCAACGCGTTGTCTGGTACAATAATTGACTGTTGAAGTAACAAATTCGTACGAATTCATAAAATATTTTTTTCTCACTCTGATTTTGTAATAAATAATGAAGACCAAGACTATCAGTGGTAGCCTAGCTGCTATTGTAGGTACCCACGTGACTTATTAGGAGGTGCTGCTGTCTAGTGTCTAGGTCAAACAAAACCGCGTCTACTCTACTGAAGGCGGACGATGTGGTCAAACATGAATTATCCGGACTAAATAAACACAATCTTCATCGGTACCTATTTTCGCTAAGTTTCAAAACACGACTGCTGATCTGAGTTTATTACTGAGTCACCGGTCCCCGGCAAACTTCATCGATCTACCTACTAAGTAAATATCTTTGATATCTTTCAATAAAATAGAATAACTATAACTATTTAATAGAGTAATCTTTAACGACAGGTTCCTATTAAAAAACATGCGACAGTTTATCGACTGTGCTCTTTGTCGACAATCGATAGGTACAATTTTTAACTCTGCGCATCCTTATTCCCTAAACGTCAACAAGACGTTAGAAAAAAAATCGCTAAGTTAAACAAATCAAATCGCGCAATATCGTAACCTGAGATCGGTAGGTGCGAAAAACCTTGAGTTTACATAATTAAGGTCTATCCTGTTATTTTGATTGTCTAGTGCTCGTCTAGTGAGATAATTTTTACATGAACCGTCTTCATTTGGTTACCTTGACTAAGTGCTACAGATTTATTGTCTTGAATTATATCTTTCTTCGAGCTTTCTTCTATGTATCGTAACTATCGCGATCGTTCTAATCATTCATTGTAGTGTAATCAATGATATACGTCATTGAGTGTAATATCTAATAGAATGATTTCTTTCGCCTTCAGTAAACACAACAAGTTCCTAAGATGGCTCCAAACATATCGGATGATGTGAATGGTGTACTCTTCGAGAGTGACGCCGCGACACCAGACCTGGCGCTCGCCACCCCGCCAGTGCAAAAAGCCGACAACAAGCCCAAACAGTATGTTTGGCGAAACATCTTACTATTCGCATATCTTCACGCAGCAGCTCTGTATGGTGGCTATTTGTTCCTCACCTCTGCTAAATGGCAAACAGACGTATTTGGTGAGTATTCTAAATATAGCTCTATGCTATAAATAAACTTCCTTAATTGATACTGCAGTAAACTGATTAAGTTAATCAATTAGATAATTAATTTAAATTGAATACTGTTTATTTACATACCTAACATTATCACAGTAGGTAACACTATATTATAAATTTATAATCAATGTTGTACTTTTCAGCCTACATCTTGTATGTGATGTCTGGGCTGGGCATCACGGCTGGAGCTCATCGCTTGTGGGCCCACAAGTCCTACAAAGCTAAATGGCCACTCAAAGTTATCCTGATCGTCTTTAACACCATTGCCTTCCAGGTATGATACTATAATTATATTTATTAGTAGGTAGTTCCGCAACAAAACAGGATTTTATACCTTGAGGTACTGTTACATTAACAAACTTGAAACACTTTAAATTATTATGCCTTTCATAATTTATGCTATATTTTATGGTTACTACTTAAACTGATAGCTTGGTAAAATATATTTATGCCAATCAGCAAAATACTCATGTGTTTTTGCATTCACACCTATCATGGAAACATACCTAGGTACATGTTTTGTGAATTATGCATACTGCATTGCTTTAAATAGATCATGTACTACATTATATGTAGTAATAGAAGTGGTGTCACATGACTATAATATTTGGCTTAAATCACTAAATTATGATAGGTACTTCGATAAAGGAGATGGAAAGTTCAAGTATGTGGAAAAATTCAGACAGCTATAGAAATGGGACCTAGCACTGTATAACGCTGAATAGCTAAATATTCATATTTCACATAAAAAAAGTTTCTAAAACTTGTTATATCTTCATAATCATAATAAAAAAAACGTGAACACCTACCATTAAAAGTACTACAAAAATTGCAAATATTGATATTGCTATAAACTTTTACGTAGGCGTTTTATGTATCTACTATTTTATTTATTTATTGATGACCACATTTGTGACCCACTCAGATTAATTAAATATCTTCAAACTACTTACCAAATAATGTGATACGTGCTTAAACTTAAAATAAAGACAGTTTTCACTGATGATATAAGTAGGTAAGTAGTTGTAATGATAAACAAACGATATCTTGATAAATCCTTTCTGAACTGGTTGTTGAACCCTCTAATTAGCTAAGGATACATTTAACAATTTCGAAATGAAACAAGAAAAATAGGAAATAGTATATTTATTCGATAATCTGTGATTCTTTTAAATAAAGTCTGAAAGAATACGAAGCGACGGACTGTGTTTAAATGTCATTTCATTACGTGGTGATGGAAATCTGGATGTGATGTTGTTAATTTCTGCAACGTTGAACTGTTTCTTTCCACTACATGGCGATGGCTTTGCAATATTCTCACAGAACGACCACAAGCTAAGCACTCCGTTGAATAGCCGAATAAACGAATTTCACCAGTTGCTCCTGAATGCAGCAGTTCAAAACAAGGATGACAATGTTGGCTGAAAGATCGGCCTGTGCGGTTATAATTATTTAGCCACGAGCTCCTCTCGAGTGTATAGTGTATAGCAAAAGGAATAATCACAACGAACAATATTATTAAGCAGAGCGCAGAGCGTTCAAATGACATCTGACGTTTGTTTTTTTCTTAAAGATGGGATTGGACTCAAATAGTCACAGAAGCGATAATAGAATCGATTGAAATCGTTAGAAAGTAGTATCGATCATACTTCAGTTTTTTTTTTCTCTTCCACTACAGCAGGTGTAGCATGGCGCCGTAGAAAGAGGTTTTCTCGACGCAAGAATAGACAAATGACAGAACGTAGAAATATTTTTAGCGTTTTAAGCATGGTAATGTAATAAATATGGAAAATAAACGTTCTTTTCTTCAATAGTGTACGAATGATGGTGTCATATTTGTGCAAAAAAACAGTCGATTTGTGTAGAAATAACGATGAAATAACCTTGCCTTTTCTTGGTAGAATAGAGATAGAATCGCCATGCTACGCGTGCTGGGCAATATTCTCTTTCCACTCCTACCTTTCACGATGTTGGGCGTCTTCCTTCCAGTTCGGACAGAACCTGTCCAGTTAATATTATTCTTCACAAAATATGAACTAAGATTAAACTAAGAAGCTCATTCCGAAGCTTATAACGAAAATAATGAAGTTGAGTTTAGTGGACGAATCACTTTAAAACAATCCGATTTTCCGAATCAAAACGCATGAAAACACAATAAAAAGCAACGAAACGACTCTGAATCTATCGATTTCCGCCAAATACTGTTTCAACGCCAATTTGTAATTTCAGCAAACAAATCGTTTTAAATCACATTAGTAAAAATCGATTAAATACAGTTTCATTTTAACAATCTGGAAAAGCGTTATTACCCTTCCCTAGTTTTCATTATTTCATCGTGACCAAGTCATGTCAATAAAAAATGAGCGAAAAGCAATTCAGATACTTTTTTATGTTTAACATTTTATATAAGTCTTAGGAAATTATTAAACATTGAACAATTCATTAATGAATTTTCAAATACTACGAGTTAAAATGAAATTCTTATAGGCGACTGGGGCAGTCATTTAGCCATCTCCTTTAATCATTTTTTTGCATTTTGTGGATTATACCTTCAGAACCTTTTCAAATTAAGGTACTTAATAGTTTAGATATTTTAATTAGCTAAATACATATATAAATAAAATAATTCTTTTTCCTATGGGATCCACAAATGGGCTTGCAAGGAAAATTGTTGGTCATGCATTGACAAATTAGTACCAACCTTTTTCCTTGTGTGTTGTAGGCAAGCTGAATTCGGATAACATTTTTTATAGTGAAGTAACTGACTGGGATTAAAAATATTATATTTCCAAGTTTTTACCTGTTCCTGTACACTGTATATGATATAAAATTTAAGAATAGGAATTTCTAATGGAGAAGTTTGGCACTTTATTCTGGGCTTTTTTATTGTAATATCATCAAATGAGTCCACGTGAGTGGGACAGGAGGGACTGCCAAATTCGTGCTGACTAAACTCCGCAGTGATCCTTCAATAGCCCTTTATGTTCCAGGGCCACGGTTACCTGATGAGACAGTGCCGTGACCCTTAATTCCCGGCTGGGTTTTTTTGCTAACACACAAATAGATAAAGAAAACGAGTTTTTTTTTTTTTTTTAGCGTGGTAAAATCATCAAATGAGTCCTCCAACCCCGGGCAGGGCGGGAGGGACTGTCAGACTTCTACTGACTAAAATCCACGGTGTCCTTCATAGCTTGTTACGTTCCGGGGTTACGGTAAGGGAATAATCCCGCGATCCCGGCAGGCTTTGGCCCTCTGAGAGGGGGGCCCCGTCATTATGCTGATGCTCTTTGAGGCGCGCGTGGGACACGACGCGCCGTAGACCCGGGCATGGTCCCTGGTCGGGCAGCGAGTTGCCCTTTACTCGCTGCAGTCCTGCGCCGTATGCTTCACCGTGTCCTCCGGGCGATCTTCGCAGTGATGACACCCAGACGTTTCCTCCTTCCGCATTAGACACAGGTACCTCCCGAAGCACCCGTGCCCGGTGAGGACCTGCGTCAGGCGGAAGGTAAGGACGTCATGACTTCTCTCCAACCACTCCTCAAAGAGGGGTCTTACCGCCGCAATTGCGGCGTGCCCGGCCGTCGGTCTAGATTTAGAGGGTTTTATGGGGGGGCCCCATGGGGAAATATATATTGTGTAAAACCTCTCATGCCACGAGAGGTTTTGCGCGTTGCTGAATTACCCCACGAGACTCGTGGGGTAACTCGCCCATGTTAAACCACCATTTTTTTTCAAAGACTTTTGTATATTCACAAAAGTTTTTCATACAGATGGACCCAATCAATTTCTTATTTTGCATGATAAACCAAATATATTTTTTTGCGAATTTTCAAGTCTTAGAACAAAAATTGTTCAGCAACATGGGCTGAATTACCCCACGAGAGGTTTTGCGCATTTGATGAGATTTTTTTATTTATTTATCTTTTAGGATGCTGCCATGGACTGGGCTCGTGACCACCGTATGCATCACAAGTACTCTGAAACTGATGCTGATCCTCACAATGCGACCCGAGGCTTCTTCTTCTCCCATATTGGTTGGCTGCTCGTCAGGAAGCATCCTGACCTCAAGGAAAAGGGCAAAGGACTCGACATGAGCGACTTGCAAGCCGACCCTATTCTCAAATTCCAGAAAAAGTTAGTTATTTCATAATTTTCTTAATTTATTTCATTAATGCTTAAGGAACAAAGGTTAGTTCTATAATTATAGAACTAATCACGCGATTAATCTCTTGATTTGATCACATAGGTATTTTAGAGTTCAAAGTCAAGGCTGGTATTTTTTGTATTATTTACATAATATCAGATTGATAATGTTGTTGATATTGATTGATGATGATTGGATTAATGAGGGATTTTCTTTTTATGGTTTCCCTAATCAATGGATAGATGGCGCTGAACTTGATATGTTACTGCAATGAACGAACGTCACGTCATTTTTTTATTTTTTTCACTTGGATGTAATTTAGAGATCGTAAAACAAAAAGTACATGTCATGTCATTGTCAGTCACATCACATCACACAAATGGCATTTTGAAAATAAGGAAAAAGAAAAAAATATTCATTTACCAGTCTTTTTAATTTATGAGTTTTCCACGCCAGAAAGAAAATGTTCCAAGAGAAAAAGAAGAGAAGTCTGTGCCTCGTGGATTTGTGCAAAAATGAAGGCATACATCTTTTTCCTAGAGTAACATCGTCAGTTCAACGCCATCTATAGAGTCCTTGGAAACTACTTTTTTTTTTTAAACTCCAAAAAGAAAACCTCTCATTACAGATATTAATTCCAATATGATATTAAGTAGCTTGTATAGAGGCATATTTAATAAACTAGCTTCTGCCTGCGACTTCGTTTAGGTGATGTTTTACGCCCGCCACATCGTATCCCATCGCCCGCCCTAGTTTTTCTGTTTTGCTATACTGAAATAGTGACCTTGACTAAAATGCTATGGTATATAAATAATATTATTTAGCCTATTGCACTCAGGAATTATTTATTTTAAGCGTTCGTCAGAATAGAGAGAATACCCCTATGTAGAATCCATTTTGCCTCTAAAAATAAAATTAGTATAAATTGAATTGAAGCTAAGTAAAACTGATTAACATACTTATATCTTTTCTAGATACTATCTGCTGCTGATGCCCTTGGCTTGCTTCGTTATGCCCACGGTGATCCCGGTGTACTTTGGGGCGAAACCTGGAGCAATGCATTTTTTGTTGCGGCTATGTTCCGTTACGCATTCATCCTAAACGTCACTTGGCTCGTCAACTCCGCCGCACATAAATGGGGAGACAAACCGTACGACAAGAGCATCAAGCCTTCCGAAAACATGTCAGTAGCGATGTTCGCCCTCGGCGAAGGGTTCCACAACTATCACCACACCTTCCCCTGGGACTACAAGACTGCCGAGCTTGGCAACAACAAACTGAACTTCACCACCACCTTCATTAATTTCTTTGCTAAACTTGGCTGGGCTTACGACATGAAGACCGTGTCTGATGACATCGTCAAGAACAGAGTAAAGCGCACGGGTGATGGCTCGCATCATCTGTGGGGATGGGGCGACAAAAACCAATCTAAAGAGGAAATCGCTTCCGCTATTAGAATCAATCCCAAGGATGATTAATTGCAATCGAAGTTTTTAATGTGGGTACATCTGCCCACATTCAAATTCAAAAAGTTTAGAGATTAAAAATATATTTATACAATAGATAGTCAGTCACATTAGAAATACTTGTGAAGCATACCCTCGAACAATAGATCAAACCTAAGTTTGCTATTGAAGAAAGCAGCTAGTAAGCACGTGTTGTGGCGCTACTTCCTCAGCTGCTAGCATGCGAAGCGCGAGGTGAAGGCCGTCGAAAGGTCTCCTATTTCACGCTACTTCATTGTTATTGTCGTTTCAGCAGCTTTTATAATAGACCATTAGGACTTCCTAGGTCTCATTATCGTAAAATACACATTTAAAAAATAATTATTCGCCTTATATATTCTCAAAGTTTAGGATCACCCTAATAATGTAGAAATTGTTTAATTTTTTATTTAAATATAATAAATAAACTAAGTAAACTAAAAGTTTATGAATGTCAGAGCAAGTTATTCTATGTGATAGAAATAATTTGATAGGGATTAACACATCAGTATTATAAACCACATATTGTTATTTTATTTTTTATAGAATTGATTATGCAGTTAACTAGTCTTTTGCATTTTTAAGAGGTTAAGTACAAACATAAGTTGTTAAAGTCCTAATAAATTGATAATATTTCAGAAATAATATTGAAAACTTGAATGAGGGAAATATGTGGTATATAAGATCTTAAGATGTTTGCTTCATGTTGTAAAAGCAGATACAAAATTGACGGTAAACAGTGTTGTTGAAATGTAAGCATAACTCTGTATATTACATACCTGGGTACAATTTTATGGAACCTAAATGATTTTATGATTCGACTACGTTTAAAACATAACCACATAGAGCATACATTTAAATTAGAAGTTAAATAGAATGTTGGATCAGCTGGTCTGTGTCCTAGGTCGCTCATGCGCTAATGATTTAAATGTTATGAATGTTATTTATCTACACATATTTAAGTACGTATGTGCTATTACAACGTGTATTTTATTGACTGATGTGTAAGAGAATTGT
Organism: Agrotis segetum; assembly: GCA_036375495.1. Classification (NCBI taxonomy): domain Eukaryota; kingdom Metazoa; phylum Arthropoda; class Insecta; order Lepidoptera; family Noctuidae; genus Agrotis; species Agrotis segetum. The sequence goes on along the minus strand of JAQSVV010000269.1, from coordinate 201,676 downwards.
GATAATTAGAAGGGTAACAAATTATCCTGTATGTAAGCGGAAAGTGAACAATTGTAGGTAATATTAATTTAGAAGTATGTTTGAATTTATTATTTTAAGTAATTTATATTTTAATTTTCATTGAAATGCAACCATAAGAGTTTCACCTAATATCATTTCATTATTTAAACTTTTCACAGGTCATGTAGCTTACTCAAATACTTAATTTGTTTTTTGTTCTAAATGAATGTTTGAAAATAATTATTACATAACTGTAGCACAAAATAACTCTTTTATTTACATGAAAACGCAACCTACCAACCTTGCCAATAAGATAACCTACTCCCCACGAGTATGTCCCGCTAGTGAAAACCGACGTACATTACTTACTGTAGTAGTTATAATAAAACAATATCGTCAGGAGTAAAATAGTATATTTTAAAAAGCCAAAAAAATAACATGAATGTATAAATTTATACATCTCCAATCATAAATATTGTGTAGAGAGGTGTTTAATTTCAACATACAGTGAGTTAAGGCAAAGTCACATTGCAGCCTGATTTATTTAGGTACATATACACAGTTGGAACATAATAATATAGTTATAGAAAATGTGAGCGGTGATTTAGTTACTTGTAGGTATAGTATAGTAACTTTCTAATAGCAGAATAAATTGGACTAGCAGGTTGCATGTATCTTTCGTAGGTAATTAGGAGCTATTATTCCGTCTTTCTTCGTATCGAAAAGATATTTTGATAAGTTAACTTTCGACCCAGTTTATATGTTCATGCATGACTAATGTTAAAAATTGTTGAGTAGATTTCGATATATTTGAACCTTAGCAAAACCAGTTCATAATAGTGAGTTTTTTATTTAGTAATCTTTTGAGACCTTTTTCTAGTAAGGTCATTGCGTCATTGCGCCTCACATCATATGCTTTCTTCATGAAAAATATCTTGTTCATCGCACTTGTCGGGTAAACATACGAAGAATTCTATCAAGTTCATTATTGGTCCTCGTGAAAACGGATTCTGGTACCGACCTCGTTTGTCTCTCAAGTAAGGATATCTTTTGTAATTGAACATTTCATTTGTAGTCAAATTCATACAGGCGTGCAAAATCTGAAATATAACAAATGTATTAGCTTTATCAGCAAACTTATAAGTACATATTCATTTCTTGCAGCGGAATTACGTAAACAAAATTATTTCATCATTATGCAATGATAAATTCAAAGGATGACATCGGACGATGCAAATAACAGGAAAATCTGGGATTGTATTGTTCATTCAAAACACATTTTGCTCGTATTCATTTGTCAGAAAGTAGGTAAAGGAATTACCTAAACAAAAATAACCGCCTGAACTAGGTATCTAGAAAATAAAATAATTATTCGACTTACGGAGGTACAAGTAAGGATCCAGCCCAGAGCACAAAATGTAATTGCCTCCAGTAGTCCCAGGACATAGAGCAGTCCGAACCCTTCGAGCAGCAGGCAGTAGCAGGCGAAGTATATGGACAGGGTGCAGTTGATCGCCACGCTCATGACGAACAGGAAGAACCACATCCTGTTTCGAACTCCCACGCAGTTGTAGATGAACGGGCAGTGGTGGTCGAAGTAAGCTACACAGCGCTTGCAGATGCGGCAGTGCTTGGCCCTGGATGATGAAAGAATGTGTATAAAATCTATGTAGATTTAAGTCTCAACAGAAACTAATATAATAAAACTCAGGACATATTGTAGTGCATATGTGTGCGCAGGAGCAGGTGCACTTTCTTTTCCTTTTGTTATATTCTTGCTAATACTTTTGCTAATTGTTTACTCTCAAAGCGTTAAGCGGGACGGCAATGGTAACGGTATCATACTACTAACTTCTAGACTCCGAGCTGTTACCGAGAAATGAAAAACGCAGTAGCACTTTGTATGACCCGGGAATCGAACTAAGGACCCCACGCTCATTAGTCAATCTTGGGCACAGGCGCACAGGAGACACGGGGTGAGTCACTACCCAGTGCCCATGTATTGTGAGTTTGCGAGAGAGATCTAATTTCTCTAAAAGTGAACGACGATGGTGTGGTAAACCTCGTCCAAGTCGCAATTCTTTCAAAATAAGGTAGGTAGTTTTTCTTTTTATGTAAACTACCTAAGTATTATCTAAGATGTGGGTAGGTATAACAATATTAACAATCGCAGGTACCTACCTAACATAATTTTAAGATTTATATGTTTCCTTATGTTGTTTAAAATATCTGGTTGACCGAGCTTCGCTCGGTTGTTAAAATGTCTATATCTTGGGAACCAAGTTTTTCTCGAACCTGGGACCTTATAAAATCGATAAATCGATTCCTTGAGCCGAAAAACCCCTAATCTGTAACTTTCATGAAAATCCTTGGAGCCGTTTCCGAGATCTTGATTATATAAAAATATACAAGAATTGCTCGTTTAAAGATATTAAATAAATAAAATGCTCACAAACAAAAAAAGCAGCTTGAAAATTTATTAAGAGTTCAAGTTATGTAACTTCGTTATTGCTTAGGAGAAACTACATAAGAATTCGGAACTGTAACATTTTATTTTGAAATAACTGACAAAGCAATTCATCATTAACATCATCCATTATTGTAATAACTTTTGCCTAGCTACTATGACCACTCAAACATAAAGATAAGTCTCCAAGTCAATTGCTTAGCAACAAATAGTACTCGGCACGGAAGCCGCGACGGATTGCACCAATAAATTGAAACTGGAACTGAACACTGCAATCAGTGAAAGTTAGCTTAGGAATATAAAATATTCACGTAAATTGAGTTGATAAGACATTTAGCTATTTTAGTGATTCCTATAATTTATAGGAGTGCATCCTGCTTGCTAGACAATACCTTGACTCTAGCGTGATGAATGATCTGAACAATGACCTTAAAGTAGGTTAATCAAATAAAGAAGTTAATAAGTATAATGTACCTTAGCGGTCTCAGACATCTGCAAGTATGACACAAACGTGACAAGATCACATTCCGTTTCTTCCATTTATCATAATAGGGTATCTGCCTGATGGCTCTGTAATACGTCTCCGAATTTTGTGGAATGTAGCCTGGGTCCCTTCTGTTAGCAATGACCCAACTGAGCCACATGATTGCATTCCAGTACAGGAAACAATAATGTGAAAGACGTAGCGTGTTCCATGTTAAAGGTATACATCTTATCACGTACATTGGATATCCCCAAAGAAGTACTGATACCAAGAAAAAGAGTAGGGGTCCCTTAGAGTCACCAGCTCCCCCGAACAAAAGAGCCCACAGCTCTGACAGAGGCGGCATCCAATGTGATTTGCGTTTCATTTCCTTTTGCAACAATTTTACCACCTCTAAATGGCGGTGACTCTGCGCCAGCATCAGCGGGGTTTTCCCATTTTTGTCACGTGGTTCCAGTTCAGCTTTAACCTAAAAATAAAAAAGGTGTTAATGTTTAATATTCAAACTAAAACTGTTCATAACGTGTAACCTCTTTAGTACCTTCTCACAAAGCAATCTCACGCAGGTCAAATTGCCCGATAGACACGCCAAATGTAGCGGTGTGGATCCGAAGTTGTCTGTACAATGTAAAGGAACCCCTGAGTAGATCAGCAGACGGACTAAGTCCGCGTGTCCTTTGTACGCTGCCCAGTGAAGAGCAGTATCTCCGTTGATGTCTGAGAGACGTGTCGCTGCCCCCATACCCAGGAGATACGCAGCCGTGGCCGTCTTCCCATACATACAGGCCGTCATCAATGGAGTCAAACCTGTAGCAATATTTTTTATATAATTATTTTTGCCCGCGGCTCGGTCGCTTTAGTTTAGAAGTAGATGACCAATTCGGTTACAAGTGTCGCCATCTCATTTATTGTAATAATAAGAACATTAATTGTTATTGTTGTCTTCTGGAATAATAGATACTTTGTTTCGTGATGAAGTGTCCTATGTCGGATTCTTTATAGCTGACAATGAATAAGTTGAGGATGATAGACAAACTTTTGTATTTTATTTTTTCATATTAATTTCGGAATAGGCCGGATTATCGAAGAATCAAAACCTACCGTCGGCGTCGCAAAAATTAGTCTAGGCAATACCATGCTATCCATTCTTTGTTTAGCTCAGCCATGACACGGGTTTCATTTGCAAGCTGGTACTTTCCATGTCCATAACCTATTCGAAAGACCTTGACATGAAAACCTGTAGTGCCTTCTATAATAAGTCCCATAACTTCCTCTTATTTATTGCGGCATATCGTTCTGAGGGACGTGAACGACTGCCTCAGTAGTCTCAGAATAAGCACGGATCTAAATAGATCAGTTGTAGTAAGAAAGTAAATTTTGACAATGACCTTTGAAGTCCGCAGCATTGACAGCAACTCCGCACTGTAGCAGCACTTGAACCACCGATGCATGACCCTTGCGGCATGCCCAGTGTATTGGACGAGGTCCCTGGAGAATATAATATAATTAATAAAAACAGGTATCCACTTACTTAATTACTAATTCTTACCTATATACTAATAATTTCTTTACTCAATTCTTACGTAAGTACATAAATCAACAACACCTGGTTTTATAGTTCGTGTTGATTTTGATTATATATTGATTCAGCAGTTTTGAATTACCTGCCTGTTAAGTACGTTTTTTCTCTTGGTAGTTATAGCTGCAAGTTTATAAATGTGTAACAATTTACCTGGGTGCCTAAACAGGACAGGTCTATGGGGGCTCCCCGCTCGACGAGGTACCTCATGACGGCGACGCTGCCATCCAGTGCAGCCCAGTGAGCAGGCGTGTACCCATGTTGGTCGCGAGCACTCAACACTTCTACGCCAAGTTTTTCTACCAGGCGCTCAATTTCTGATACTTCACTAAAAATATATTTCAAAGTCAATTAGGTACCAAAGTATAGAGTTATTTTATCCTACTAATATTATAATTATGCGAAAGTTTGTGATGATGTATGTGTGTAGGTATGTTTGTTACTCTTTCACGCAATAACCACTGAATTACGGTTTTGGCTAAAATTTGGTACAAGATAGTTAATAACCTGGATTATCACAGATAGTTTTTATCCCGATTTTATGTTCCCGTGGCATAATTTTCGAGTTGTAGGGGGTGAAGCCGCTGGCAACAGCTAGTTGCCTTACAAAGTTACTAACCACCTCAATATTCTATTTTAAAATGACTATGACAGTATAAGGATGGAGGGTGGTGAACCCTGTTTTAATACCACACACTTTAGTTTGTTCTCTGCTGCGTTGCGTGTCACGGGTTCAATTCCCGTACGGAACAATAAAAGTAGTTTTTCTTAGTGTGGGTGTTTGTGTATGTTAGTTTATTATGTTTGTAAACTCGCCCACGATACAGAAGAAATTCTTAATATTAGGCATGGTTAAAAAAAACCCTGATTATTCCAACCTAGCTATTGCGGCCAATTTAAGAGTCTATAACTACCCCGCTACTACCTTGTACCTACTATTATTGCCAAAGCTTAGCAAACTCGGAAAATGTCACTTATTTTTCTTACTAACACTTTTTTTCAGAAAGAAGATCTAACCCTGATCGCACAGCTTCAAAAATAAGTTGATGGAGATCAGAATGCTGGTTGTAGCTGGTGATAGTTCTGGGCGGAGCGGCCGGCGCGTCTGGAGACATGGGCGAGCAGGGCGGCAGGGGCTCCTCCGCCGCCATCGTGCAGGGGGGCGGCTGCGGCAGCGCCCACACGCCGCGCGCCGCCCCCGGGCTTGGGTACACCTATGTAGGGAGACCATCATTATAAGAAACGCTAGTGAAGTGTGCAAGTAAAAGCAGAAATAGGAGTTTTATAAAAGCCCGACGTAACCCTTTATTCTCCCCCGTATGTGTAACTGGTCAGGTGTAACCAATATTATTTTTTTTAATTTGGAATATATCCTTCCTTTTAGATCTATCCGCGAACATACAGGATAAACAAGCACCTAGACACTAGACTAGACTTTATGACAATCGATCTAAATGCGGATTTTCTGCATAGTACCCTACTACCACACTATAAATTTTAAGCAGATTAAGTAGCGAGTACCTACTTAGCTATATAAATAAGTAGGTATACTCATATACACATATTATATTCATTACTAAAAGCCATAACTACTAAATGTGAGGCAAATTTTGAAAAACAATTACAGACCCAATTTTACTAAAAGTCCACCATTACCTACAGTCCCTACAGTTCTACAACCTTTCCTTTATCTACATAATAATCTTTGTGAAGAGATGAAACAGGTTAACAAACAGTTAGGTACCTACACTTTAACATTATGTGTCTCTTGATTAGCTCCGTGCAGTGTGAGTACCTACGACAACAAATTAAAGCACAAATCGAAGTTTTGTCACCTCAGGTCACGCTGTAATTATAAGTTCGCGATTATATTCACAGCATGAAGTTTCTACTTCCAGGTACCTACACACATTTCTACGCATTAAATTTTAGATTTGATACATCGTGTTTTTGTATATATAATTTGAAAGCACTGCGAGTAACACGTACGTCGCGTTTACGATACTGTGGAACAAGGCTAGGTGAGGTGGTTGATGTCGATTTCCCGGACACAAACATAGGTATAACTTATCTACTTTTCTCAAAGGTGGTATTAATTAATAACACTATGGATCGAGAGGTTCGAGGATTTGGAATTTCCCTTACCTTGCTACTCACGGCGAGGCCGACGCCCCCCGCCACCACGGATCCCTCACCGTCCGCCACGGCCGTATCGCCGGCAATCGAACGCACTGTGAAACTTTGTCCTAATACAACTATTAAAAATTATTCAGGCTATTCTCAAACAAAAGTAAAAACAAATCAGAGATTGCGTGACCTCCGACAACTAACACGCTTTTTACTGCTATATCGATTCAGGGTTTTCAGAGCATGCGCCTTAAAAGCCATTGAAAGTAGACCTCAATTCCAAATTACGAGGCACAGCTGCCTTTAATTTTAACGTTTCAACTGTTTTTTTCTAATATTTAAATGATTTTGTTGATGGAAGATAAAAAAAGAAGAAAATAATAAAAAAATCCACGAGATCTTAAGAGTATGACGTTTGGAAACCATATCAATAGATGGCGCTTAGTAGGTATGTAATTTCCTACAAGTTTAACACGTATTCGTATCGCTTAGTAATGTTTATGAATAAACCTTGAACCATTGGAACTGATAATAAAATAGTCCAATGGATAATCTAATATTCGATCAATTGCGATATAAACTCGTTTAAATTATTGGAAAACGCCTGAGAATGGCGCATGCGCAGTGGTTGCAAACGTGACTGAAAGCCGGGAGTTCCCAGGTTCTAATCAGATTCAGGTCATTCATGCATAGCTGCAACGAGGCCACTGCCTTATGAAGTTGGAACAGCCACTTCTCTTACTACAAGCAAATCTACTCAAGTAATTAAAATAATAGCAACTTGATCTCTCGAAGATATTATAATTATGTATAATTTGGGAAACAGGACGCATCTTCATAAAATTGTGTACCTTCAGTAACGTGTCGGGAAGGAAGGACTGCGGGGCATTAAGTTATAAACGAATCTTCTTGAAATAATTTGGTTTGCTCCATTGGGAATTTTCTAAGCCTGCTCCGTCAAATTCAGTTTTCGTTGAATTCTTATGTTTTAGTTAAATTGGTAATATTATACAACTGCTTTGATGATACTGAAATTAGAACAAAATTAGTTAAGGTGATTGCTTCGATGTAGCCCGCGAAATTCAAATTTTTTTACGTTTTTTGCAATTTGCAGGCCAGTGACATGTTGTAACTTTATAAATATTTGTGTTGCGCAAATAACAAGTATAATTTTAAATATAAAAATTGTCAAAAAATTTGCTCCATCAGCTCTCACATAGAAAAGGTGCATCGTAGTTAGATTTCGGAGATTTTAACATGATGCACCTTTCTATGTGAGAGTTGATGGAGCGAGTTTTTTGATATTTTTTATATTTAAAATTATACTTGTTATTTGCGCAACACAAATATTTATAAAGTTTCAACATGTCACTGGCCTGCAAATTGCAAAAAACGTAAAAAAATTTGAATTTCGCGGGCTGGCTTGAGCATCCCCCTTAAGGTGATTGCTTCGATGTAGCCCGCGAAATTCAAATTTTTAACGTTTTTGCAATTTGCAGGCTAGTGACATGTTGTAACTTTATAAATATTTGTGTTGCGCAAATAACAAGTATAATTTTAAATATAAAAAATATCAAAAAATTCGCTCCATCAGCTCTCACATAGAAAAGGTGCATCGTAGTTAGATTTCGGAGATTTTAACATGATGCACCTTTTCTATGTGAGAGCTGATGGAGCGAGTTTTTTGATATTTTTTATATTTAAAATTATACTTGTTATTTGCGCAACACAAATATTTATAAAGTTACAACATGTCACTGGCCTGCAAATTGCAAAAAACGTAAAAAAATTTGAATTTCGCGGGCTGGTTGGAGCATCCCCCTTAACTACTCAAGATAAAGAAAATAAAACTAGTGTTAATAGAACTAGATCGTAAGTTTATACACGTCATATGTGTTGAAATAGGTAGAGGTTATTCACCTCTGCATAACCCTTTGGAGGACATTGAAACGCTGCATTCAATATTAATAATATGTAAATTATTACATAATATTCTAACTATACTATCATTAAACTACGCGATGACGACTAGCGCCATCTCTTGGGAAGAATGCCAAGATGTCGCAATAGTTCACGCCCAGCATGTGAGGCACTTCATACAAATGGGTTATTATCTGAAAAGATTGAAATGATTTCAATTTTTTAATAACTGAATTCGATCATCAAGCAAATCATTTGCTAGATGAATGATGAGTCATTTTAAATTTGGTTATCAGCCAGTAAATCTATATGGTAATAATTTATTTTACAGCAAAAACTAATTTCATAACTAAATCTGGATCAAAACAAAGATTTCAGAATTTCCAACATAACTATTTACTATAATATATATTATCTACTGATTTGGTGACAGCAGTGTGATGCTATAACACATGAATGATAAATTATACTAACTTGAATATGCCTAATCTGTCCACTATTATGTATAAACTGAAAAAGGGGACAGGTAATAAAATCAAAACACAATTTAAAATTGTGAAAATGAACTTTAATTCAGCAAATTTTATACTAAATGTATAAATATGATATAATCTAGATTTCGTTTTCACTACCTAAATAGACATCATGTTATAAAAAGTGTACAACTAAAACTAGTAGCTGATTAAACATCTCAATGTGGCTTATCAATTAGTTAGATCTTGTAAAAGCACTTTCTTTAAAATGGTTTTATTATACTTAAATAATAAGATTAAAATAATGAAAGCATTACAGCTCACAACTGATGTTGAACTTCCAAACAACAATCATATTCAATACAATCTTAAACTTCTAGTAAACTTGAAACATTTAACGAGCAAACCGAATAAATTATTATTCATAAACAAACTTAACAATGTCGATAGCTCAAAGTAATATAATATTTTCAACAAGAGTCAACTGACTGCACATATGGTTAGGGTGTGTACACAAAATTCAGAACTTGGGACTATTTATTTGTAATATTTCATAATGCCAATCAATTAGGTATCGTTTTTGTCTATTTATTACTGTATTGATATTGTAAAGTTTATTAAGTCTTTCACATAAGCATTATCTCTTCTGTGTTTTGAAACTAACCGAGAGAGGCTGGCCATGAAGAACATATCCATTCAATGCTTGTATTGCCATCGCTGCTTGGTCATAATTTCTCATTGTAACAAATCCAAATCCTTTACTTTATTAGTAGAATGATCTTTGATTATCTTAACAGATACTATAGCACCATATGGACCAAATAGCTGCCACAGAGTTAATTCTTCGACTTCCGGAGCTATATTGTAAATATATATAGACCATGTACTCGGAGAATTGTGATCCCCAATGGCGTTCATATGATTTATCCAATGATAAGGTCTCACAAGGGGACTTTTAGGAAAGTTATTATTATTGTTTTTATGTTTATTAGGGTTACTCTTATTAGCGTACTTAACTGTTAATGGGTGTAGAAAGCCAGGCGGTGTGGTGCCATTTATGTTCTGAATGGCTCTTTCCGCTTCATATTGGTGCTCATATAAAACAAATGCTATTCCTGCTGCTATACGAGAATTAACTATTTTACCGAATTGTGCGAATAGACCATGTAAATCCTGCAAGGTCAGTTCATTAGGCAGGTTACACACGTAGAGGTTCCAGTCGGCTTCTGGTTTCGAAGGGGGTTTTAACTCCGGATTCAGCAGAGCGTGCGACACTTTCAGCGTCTTGTTTTGCATTAGAAGACCGTTAAAAGCCTTACGTGCTTTGACTGCATCCTCGGGACGAGAGTACTCGACGAACCCATAGCCTCGGTTCGCTATCAATTTACAACTTTCCAGTTTACCCATTGTTGAAAATAGTGAGAACATCATATCCTGGGTCATGACTTCAGGAATGTAATTGACGATAAGTTTGGTGGGTGATTCGTCCGGCCCAAATTCATTATTTCCTTGACAATTACCGTCTTGACACGATTCCGACATTTTTTAATTGTTGTCGGTGAATGACATTTCACTGTAGTGTTGCGTGTTTTCTTTCGCACGTTCGGAAATTGGGCTGATATTCTCGATAGTCGACAATAATTATTGTAAGATCAATAAAATTACTTATCATTATCGTACTGCTAATTAATTTCATTATTTGAAATTCTAAAGAAGAGAAAAAGAGAAAAGGAATAGATTTCCACTATGTATTCTACTTAAAGGCCCTACTCACGATTCAATTTCAGCAACAATCTGTTGACACAATCTGCAGTGAGCCGACAGATTGTGTCGTCAATAGTAATGTTGATGGCACGTTGGGGGCGTAACCCAACATGTTGCGTATTGTATCGGCGCGGAAGCAACCAGACAAATTGTCTCAACAGATTGTGTGCGTGTTGAAACGTGAGTATTGCGATTGCTTCAATCTTGGCTCAATCGCGGTCAAGCGTTGTGGCGGATTGAACGTTTCTTCCGCTTTCGTTTCATTCCTAGAAACTTTGAAAAATCTTCTGGTTCCAAATAATACATAATCGACCTATGCGAGATTTTCTTTCTTATTAACAGCCACTCTTTTACCCAGAATCGTTTTTTACGTCGCTCTCTGGATACACATAACGATGCTACAGTAAGTGTTGCACTTACGGTACCTGCTTTTTGAAATTTTGTTAGTTTCGGCGGACCCATGTCTAATACGAACGTGACGTGCACACGTTGTGGCAAGCAATCGTGGAATGAAATTGTGTCAGCAGATTGTGGGTTCGATGAATCGTGAGTAGAGAACGCTCAATCGCGACTTCAACAAATGGGGATGGCAACTCAAAGCTAATCGTAGATGGCGCTGCGATAGTTGGTCCCCACGTCTACCTTGTAAAAAAAACAAACAAGATTATTTGTTATAAAAATTGAGTATAAATACAAAACAAATATGGAAAATTATTCGTCCATGCAAGTACTTATACTAAAAGAAGAATTAAGACGCCGCGGTGCATCTACAAGAGGAAAAAAGTGATTTAATTGAGTGGTAATACATTTGATTTTACCGTAATAAATCCACAATTACTTGTAGTTGAGGTTTCAATTTTTGAGTTTAGGTATGTTTTACCATTCCTCTCCGATAACAAGAATATAATGCTGCTTCTGACTTTCTATTTTGATAAAATTACATAATGTTTTAAGTCAGTAATTTTAACCTTTTTTTCTATTTAGATTCGAGAGATATCACAACATATTTAATTTCTTAACACCACAACTATTACAAAATTCGTTCCAGGTGATAATTCTTCCGCCAGACGAACCATTTCATGATTTATAGAGCGATGCAATACTGGTACTTAACCTCCAAAAGAAAAGTAGATATTATTTTGAAAAGTGTATTCGATTGTTAAGTTAAGGTATAATCATAGAATTTCATTAATAAACTCAACTAACGGCCTTTCTTGGCTTCGCAAGGCTGGATATTTGTTTATTATATAGCTTTTCCTTAGTATTAATACAATTTTTGTTCTCACAGCAGTCTCAGCAGCTACCCATTATTTCTTGATAGTGTAAATTGTCGTAAATTTGTATGTTCCATCATTTTTACAGCTTATTACACAACATCTAGTCATTTTACATCAATAAATCGTTTTTTTTCTGAAAATTCCTTTTTTTTTTTTTTTTTTTTTTTTTTTTTTTTTGGCTTTGCACTATTCGTGCTTGTTGCCAGAAGATGTTAAAGAGCAGGAAAGATATCGCGAAAGGAAAAGGGAATGGACGGTTTGACGGAATTTGGAAAAGGCATCAATTAATTGTATGTAGGTACATATACACGAAACAAAATAAAAGTTAACTACAAAGGAAATAAGAAAATGTACATACAAATTAAATTGAAATATTATTATCAACTAAAAACTCTATAATAATTTTATATACATCTATATTGCAATGAAATAAAATACTAGGAACGGAAGAAGGAAAAGGAACTCCTACAGATAAAAGGTTTTGAAAAAAGGTATGATGATCATAAAGTGGACATGAAAAAAATATATGGTTGAGGTCACCATAGTCATCACCACATGCACACTCAGGACCCTGCACAATGCCAAGCTTAGCAAGATGCGCAGGAGAGCTAACATGACCTAAGCGCATACGTATCAAAATAGTTGTTAATTTCTTGCTAAACTTGAACCTACTAAACCATGGTTTAGCAGGTATATCAGGTTGAATTGCACGATAGTGTCTACCTATTTCAGATGAGGTTGTCCAGAGTTGATTCCAAGCTTCCTTTAAATAAACCCTGGGCAAGGTGGAAATATCTTGGATGTAGTTTTTGTACGGAAACATGTCACCACACTGCACCGCATCATTGGCTAACTTATCAGCTTTCTCGTTACCAGTAATACCACAATGAGAAGGTATCCAGGCAAAATGCACTGAATATCCCCTCAAGGAGCATTTGAGGAGAAGTTCCCGTGTTTCAAATATTACTGCAGAATTTTGGAAGTAAAAAGGAAATCTGGCCAAAGATTGAAGTGCACTTTTTGCGTCAGTCAATATTATTGTTTTTTTAAGTTTCATTAGAAGGACATACTCTACCGCTTTAAATATCCCAAAGCATTCGCCTGTAAATATAGAAGATTCGGGGGGAGTTTAATTTTCTGGGTTACATTGTATTGAGAGTGATATACACCAACCCCCACACAAGTGTCACTACTGTGCCTTGAGGCATCTGTAAAAATGTGATGATAATCATTCCAGTCTAGGCCCATGGCAACATTAAAGTTCTGGTTTTGACATATGTCATCTTTAAAAATGTTGAGGTTATCTTTGATGGATGGCAACAGAGTTAATGCTTTATAATCACAGTGGAATATGGGAAGAAAAGGAGACTGATGAATTGGAGCTTTAATTAGATTAAATTTTCTAAAGCTTTTAACTAAACAAGGCGTAGCTTTATGTTTCCAGTAAGTTGAACTTGTCAATTCTTCGGAGAGAAGAGAAACTTTCGATTTCAATGGGTGATTTGTAAATTGTAAACATCGGCACATAAATCTGTCAGCTAAAAATTGTCTTCGCAAGTGAAGTGGGGGATCTCCACATTCCACCTGCAAACACCTGGTAGGGCTGGATTTCATTGCACCTGAAATAACTCTCAGGGCCTTGGACTGAATTCCATCAAGTTTTTTGAACCCTTTAATGTTTCCAGGCTCCAGCAGAAAAGTACCATAGTCGATAACACTACGAATTAGAGTATTATATAGCAGTTTTAATGAGAAAGGATGTGCACCCCACCAAACACCAGAGAGGCATCTGATAATGTTTATGTTTCTTTCACATTTTGCTGTAATATATTCACAATGAGGAAGCCCTGTTAATTTGGAATCCAAAATAACTCCTAAAAATTTTACTTGATTTTTTACAGGAATAGAAGCATTGTTGTACTGAACAGAGACTGTTGGGGGCCTACGCATTCTTGAAAACAAAACAACATTACTTTTATGGGCTGAGAGGTCAAGGCCATTGTGTCCTAACCATGAGTTTAATAACTGCAAAGAAGATGTTAATGAAGTAGTTAAATTGTCAACATTATTACCAGAAAGGTACAAAACCAAGTCATCAGCATACTGAAGTACTTGTACTGATCTGTTCAGACAGGATTCTAGATCATGGGTATATATATTATAAAGAGGAGGACTGAGCACAGATCCTTGGGGCAATCCTCTCCACACTAATCGGGAAAATTTGGTTCCATCATCAAGGTAAAGATTTATAGATCTCTCTGAAAGCATATTAATGATAAAATTGGATAAAAATTTTGGAACTTTCAATGCATTCAATTTTTGTTCCAGCACAGATACCAGAACATTATCATATGCAGAATTAATATCAAGAAAAGCTGCAAGTACAGATTTATTGGCAGAAAAAGCTAAGCGAATGTCGGTAGTAAATACACTCAGACTGTCTATAGTGCCTTTGCCCTTTCTGAAACCAAATTGAGAGGGAGCTAACAAATTATTACTTTCAATAAACCATTCTAACCTGATCTTAATAAGATGCTCAGTAATTTTGGCTAGAACTGATGACAGAGCAATGGGACGATATGAAGAAACATCACCTGGAGGCTTGTTAGGTTTTAAGATAGGAATTATGCTTTGGGATTTCCAGCTAGATGGAATGGAACCAGATCTGACAACATTGTTGATAAGATTTAGATACACAGAAAGAACTGGATCAGAGAGATTCGCTATAAATGAGTATGGTATACCATCTTCTCCAGGAGCTGAATCTTTAACATGGGAAAGGACACCTTTCAACTCACTCAATGTAAAAAGTGAATCAAGCTCAGGGTGACAAATAGGTGAAGATGGAGAAGGACTTAAAGACCTATGTTCGGGAACTGAAGGAGGTGCTAGTTGGTCCATAAATAGATTAGCTAATTCTGGTGGCAACTTTGTAGCTGCTGTTTCACTGAATGCTGACCTGAAGCGCCTAATGTTACGCCACACGACCGACGCACATACTTGTGGACAAAGTGAAGTACAGAATCTCTGCCAACCTTCAAATTTCTTTTTTCTAAGGAGCTTACGTGTATCACGAGAAATTTCCGTGAATAATTGAAAATTGTGCTTTGACATACATTTACAATATCTTTTCTCTGCTTCTTTCCTGTTTTTAATTGCCTCTGTGCACTCAGCATCCCACCAGGGAGGAGAAGGAATCTTACCTGAGGCACCATTTTTAATTGGGAAAATATTATCTGCTACATCTATTAGAATCCTTGTAAATTCATCAGATAATAATTGTGAATTATAATTTGATAAAGAATCTGCCAGAACAAGAATTTTATTCTCTACAGCAACCCTATATGTCTCCCAGTCAGCATTCTCTAATCTGTACTTTAATCTAGGTTTTGGAGTATGTGATTCAGGTTTTTTAAAAGGGAAACTTATGATCAAGGGAAAATGATCACTACCATAGGAAGAAGACAAGGGTGCCCATGACAGTAATGATGCTATATCGGGTGTACATATAGAAAGGTCAGGAACGCTTGTTCCCTGATCTGGATCTGTATGACGTGTTGGAAGACCAGTGTTCAAAATACAAAGGTTATGAAGATCTAAAATGTTTAGTAATTGCTCCCCATAATAATTAGAGTGAGTACTACCCCAGGCTTGATGTTGGGAGTTAAAATCGCCCATCACTAAAAATGGTTTAGGTAATACTGCTAAAAGATTGTTGATTTCAGAGAAAATATTTACATTAGGGCGAGAATAATATATACAAACTAAACAGATATTATTTACAGTTGCTGCGACAGCCGAGATATCATCGCATAGAGGAGGAAGGTCAAAAGATTTGAAGGAAAAAGAATTTTTAACAAGTATGGCGACTCCGCCATACCCATCGCTTCTGTCAGATCTAAGACAGGTATAACCAGGGATTCTAAACGAAAACCCTGGTTTAAGCCATGTCTCACAGAGAGCGACAACAAATGGCTCATATTTATTTATAATATGTGATAAATCTGATTTTTTATTGACAATGCTGCGACTGTTCCACTGAACAATCTTTGAAAGATTTAGATCCATTGTGGTGGAATAAGTTTAATAGAATGTCAATTACTGGGGCAACGTTGGACGGTTCTATATTATTATGTTGAGAAAAAGAGTTAATTAAAGCAATAATTTCTTCCAATTGGTTTCCTTTATTTGTGTTCTGTAATGCACACCCATTACCAGTAGATGAATTATCATTTTTAACTAAAGCCTGATGTGCATGTTTGTCATACCCTTTTTGTGTTTTTGGTGGGTCCCGAGGCTTTCTAAATATTGTTTTTGTGTACGACATTGGCTGTTTCGATTCTAAAATGGGGGGAGGTATTGTTTGATGATTATGAATAGATTTTACCGTTTCAGAATATAATTTAGATACTGAGGGGTGCATTTGTGAAGCTTCTGCATAAGAAACAGAATTGTGGGCCATATAATGTTTGATTGACTTCTGTCTCTCATATTCGGGGCATTTTTTATTTATGGCATAATGATTACCAGTGCAACTACAACAACTAGCTTCACATTCGTCCTCAATGCTACAAGTGTCGGCGGAATGACCATCGCCGCACTTGTAACACCTAGGTTTCGACCTGCAGTGCAGTTTGGTATGCCCAAAACGACAGCAATTGAAACATTGTATGGTCGGGAAGATGTACAAGTCTACAGGTAAAGCATTGTAGCACATGAAAATTCTTTTAGGTAGTATCTGACCATCAAAAGTTACAACAACAGATTGTGAAGGTTTCCATGAGCTTGTGCCATCTGTAATGCTTTTAAAGTTAAGCCGTCTGATTTTTAAAATAGGACCGCAACCGATTGGCACTGTAATATTTTCAATAACTTCATCGGGAGACCATTCAACAGGTACTCCACGAACTAATCCTATTCTAGTTACATTGTATGAGGGAATGAATGCTTTTAAGTTATGCTTAGCAAGGCTATCGTGATTAAGAAAGGAATTTGCATCAGTAAACTTTGAAAACGCCAGACTTATTTTATTACGTCCAATTTTTTTGACGCTACCATTAACAATATTTTGAAATCTAAAAGATTTCAAAAACTTTCCAAAAGTAATAGGGTGCAGTGTGGTGTCTTTATTATCAGTGATATTTTTTTGTACATGTACAACAAAAGGCGCGCAATCCGTTTTGTCGTATATGTTTCTCGCAATTTGAGCGGGAACTGTATCCGGAGGGATTGTTGAAAAGTTGATTGGATTAGGGGTCTGAATTATCGGCAATGCGTTAATAATAGGGGCATTCCCCTGATCTGCAGCAGTGATTAAATCCGAGCAGTCACAACCCGAAGATTCAGTTCCGTGGCCCTTGCGAGTGCGTCGTCGTTTGTTGCAATGTTTGCATACATGAACTCGGCTACGTTTTAAAACTCGGGCCGTAGATGACCCATCGGTCTCCATGCCCGATTCATTGGACATAATAGTGACATAGCTGCCTGCCGGGGGGACTTCGCCCCCCGGGTCAGGCGGATCATTCATGTTCACCTATCTACAAGTAAAAATAAAACACTTACCACTAAAGCTTGAAACACTACTAACACTACTACTAAATATAAATATTTACACTACAAAACTACAACTATTGATGCTATTTTACAGTATTTAAAAGAAATTATAATTATTTAACAAAAAAGACGCGTCCGCTCTGTTAGAAATTTCCCGCCCTTTCGAAAATTCCTTTGATTTGACAGTTCTTTGGGGACCAAACTGTCACTTTTCACTTTGACACTTGCCTTCCCCGGTTGTGTTGAACCGTGAGTAGGCCCAAGGGCCTACTGACAGATGACAGACATGGGTCCGCCGAACCTAACAAAATTTCAAAAAGCAGGTGTTGCACTTACTAGCATCGTTATGTGTATTCAGAGAGCGACGTAAAAACGATTCTGGGTAAAAGAGTGGCTGTTATTAAGAAAGAAAATCTCGCATATATCGATTATGTATTATTTGGAACCAGAAGATTTTTCAAATTTTCTAGGAATGAAACGAAAGCGGAAGAAACTTACAATCCGCCACAACATTTGACCGCGATTGAGCCAAGATTGGAGCAATCGCAATACTCACGTTTCAACACGCACACAATCTGCTGAGACAATTTGTCTGGTTGCTTCCGCGCCGATACAATACGCAACATGTTGGGTTACGCCCCCAACGTGCCCTCAACATTATTGACGACACAATCTGTCGGCTCACTGCAGATTGTGTCAACAGATTGTTGCTGAAATTGAATCGTGAGTAGGGCCTTTTAGTAGAATCAATATTGAAGATTGACGCAGTAGGTCAGGGCGCCGTGAGTCACGGCGTCCTGACCTACCGGCGTGACGACTATCCAGGCACTCCTCAAAGAGGGGTCTTACCGCCGCGATTGCAGCGTGCCCGAAAAAAGTACCCTAGATACGTAATATTTCGAAGCAGTCTGTGTACCCTAATAGCGTTTCGAACAACGGGAGTTTTTGTAGAAAGTGCGCTGTTGTGTGCTTAAGGTGAACGCACATTCAGGCGCACCGCAGTCTCCGCAGTCCCCGCATTTCGAATTCTTTGTATGAAGTTCTATGAAACCTCGCACACTGAGCCGCATCGCAGTAGCCGCAGACCCTGAGACGACCGAATTCCCCAACCGCAGCTGATGACGTCACCAACGTCGACCCGCACGCAGCGGACGCTGCGGCTAGCGCGGTGCGGATGACGTCATCCGCATTTTTTGTCTGCCTCGTCGTCTGTAACTTTTATTGGAATTTCATCATCTTTGCAGTATTTTTCTTCAATTCTTAAAAACCACAGCGTATGTATCAATAAAAGTTCTCCTGACAATTAAATGAAGTAAAAATAATATATTTCGTAACGTTTCAATAGCTTTGTCTAAGTGATAGCATTTTAATAACTGTAAGTAAATTCTAATAAAACACTAGAAAAAAGCCCCAGCCACTAAAAGCAATATTACGCTACTAAAAGAGGAGTCAAAACCAACAATTTTAATTAGTTATAAATCCACTAAGTTGGCAACACTACAAAATGCGTGCGGTGACTGCGGAGACTGCGGTGCGGCTCAGTGTGCGAGGCCATTAACAAAATGCGATGAGTGCGGGGACTGCGGAGACTGCGTGCGGCTCAATGTGCGTTCACCTTTATGGAACTTGCATATTGATATTGATACCCTCTTTTCTGAACGAATTTTATCAGGGTTACCACACATGACCCTACTATGACATGATTTCCGTATATAATGCCGGCCACTCACATTCGCACGAATACGCAAACCCACAAGTGTAGGACGACATTGGCAAATGATTGTGCGAAGTTTTCGTGGCATTCGTGCTTTTCCAAGCTGTGTCGGTTTTTTAACCCTTAACCACCTGACGTCGGTCTCAGAGACTCTGGCGATTTTATTTTCAAAATAAATCTGTTGCTATGCGCACGGTGCAACCGTGCATCCCTGTACTTTTTCCTCTTCCCCGGCAGTATACGCCACAAGCTTGGCAGCTCCAGACTTGCGCACAGATTTGAATTATAGGTAATTATATTTTGTGTGCGGTCTGAGTGACCGACGTCAGGTTGTTATGTTATTATTACTACATAGTATTTATTTTATTGTCGGCTCGTAATGGCTGAAGCAAATATATTACGATGACTACAGAGTCTGGAAATCATCTCAGTGTACCAGAACTTCGTTATTGATGGCAACTGTCAGTCAGATTCAGAAGCTAAAGGTGACGAGGCTAAATTTTACCGAAAAACAAATCTGACAATCATAAAAAAATTTGAAAAAAGGAAGACATGTTCAACATGCGACCCCAAAAAGAACCGTTAAACAGCTTTGTTTCGTATGTAAAAATCCAATTTACATTGAATATTGCCAAAAAATGTGCCTTGATTGTCACCGCAACTTGTAACACTTTCCACTTTGTGATTTTATAATAATTGTGTCTTCAAAAATAATAAAAATAATTTTAAACTCAAGATAATATGTTCGACTAATAGTACATAGGTATATTACAATATGTAGTCATTAAAATTCCTATTCACATCTCATATCATGGACCTAAAAAAAAAGTCGGACGGAACTTCACGAAGAAACAAGTGAAGCACCCATAGTAAGTCACACCAACAGTAAGAACACACACATTCATACCATAGTAAGTCAGCCGTCGGCCATTACGCTTCGAACGACACTCGCGGTTTTATACGGTGTTATTTTGTCTACTAAAAATCAAACTATGCCGTCATGTGTTGTGAAAAGTTGCCGAAACCACAGTGGTTCAATCAAAAAAAGCCAGGGGATCACTTTTCATAGGTAAGCATGTCAATTTGAAGCTTATTTTTCGATTTTACGTCAATAAATTTAATAAACATCTCGAAATCAATCAGTGTTGCAACTATTTCAAGGTTCAAATTATTTTTAAATGGGGAGATTTATATTTTATGTTACTATTTATCGCTACCTATTGTATTCTTCTATATTTTTACAGATTTCCCTCAAATGATGATTGGAAAAATGATTGGATTAAAATAATAAGGGAGTGTAGACGTGAAAATAATTGGAATCCATCAAAATCTAGTGTAATCTGCAGTATACATTTTGAGAAGCATTGTTTGTACTCAACTAAAGGCGGATTTCTTCGCGTTGTTGCTTACGCCGTACCAACAAAGGTAATTAAAATTTCAATTAATTTAAGGTCCTCTTCTTACAACCTAACCTCTTAGTTATAAACTTTAATATTTTGACACTTAACAGTTTAATAACAGTTGAACTTTTTTTTTAGTTTTTATTCGATACGTCAACAATTCAAGATATACCGACTGAAGTAATTACCTCCAGCGTTTCTGATGAGGTGTGTGTTTTTTTTTTACTGAAACGCTATTTTATTCTAAATAAAGTTATGCTATAGAATCGTTTCTAACCTGATTTTATTATTTATTTTAGAGTTCACTAGTGATTGAAGCAGTAGCCACAGGTTCCGGGCAGCAAAAAAAAATAGAACAGCCTTTCTCTCAAAATTTAAAGACGACTTTGACACAAGTGAGTAGCCTAACCTACTGAAAATCTGATGATATTTTATAAGATGAAACGTAATTCGACCCTTGAAAGTTTGAATTGGTGTTGATAGTTAGGAGTCTTTTTGCAATGGGATTATTTTTAAGACCTAGGTGTTACTTATGACGGAATATTGCGGGTCGATAGAATTTTTGTTGAATATTGATTTAGTTTTTCCAACAGTATCCCGTATAGAGGTGGCCGGGACAAGAAATTCACAAAGGCAACGTTCGAAAATCACGCGGACGAAGTCGCGGGCGTAGTGCTAGTATTTTATAAGATTGATTTACCTACTTACAGAAATTTTATTCATTTTCTTAGAGTTCATCAGTGATTGAAGGAATTTCTGTACAAGAATCGACAGTGCAACCGTCTTGCTTATTGAACACGAATTCGTCCTTGCAAAATGGAAGTATTTATAAAAAAATGAGTATTTCAAGTTTATTATTCAAAAAAATGTATATATTAAAAATAATACGTAAAGTTAATGTTCGTTAATTATTTTTAGGAGCCACCCGAAACTGCAATATCTGGAGTTGAATTAGTATATAGAATCCCTTACTTCGCTCTGGATACAAAATAGCGCCCTCGCCGTAAAAATATTACTTTGCCATACAATCTACTATTATTTTAATCTTGTTTTAATTATTTTACCTTTATTTTAACAATAGGTATACGTCACAAAAACTTGTAATTAAACCCATGGACCTTTTTTTTAGGTCCATGATTAAAACTAAGTTCGAGGGGAGATCTTATTAAAATATTGTTTGAAAATGGGTAATTTTTTCCTTCATCTGGCAACCCTTTAGAAACCAACACATAGTAAAGCAGACGCCATTTTGGTGCTTCACTTGTTTCTTAGTGAAGTTCCGTCCGGCTTTTTTTTTAGGTCCATGTCTCATATATTCAAAGTTCCTTCTTTTCTCTAAAATTTCATGTGTTTATTTTATGTCTTGA
This sequence comes from Agrotis segetum, assembly GCA_036375495.1. Classification (NCBI taxonomy): domain Eukaryota; kingdom Metazoa; phylum Arthropoda; class Insecta; order Lepidoptera; family Noctuidae; genus Agrotis; species Agrotis segetum. Next base: position 179,551 of record JAQSVV010000269.1, on the reverse strand, counting down.
TTTAGTAGAAGTAAATCAAGACTTTTTATTGTTTAAAAACTTAAAATTTATAAAAAATGTAATAAAAATATATATTTGACTTGCATTTAACATAACATATAAATAAAAAATAATTAAACAAAGGAAATACGCAAGCGGTCTCTGTGACCGACGTCAGGTGGTAGTGTAACTGAAAAACACGTCAGGTGGCTAAGGGTTAAGCACATCAAAGTGCGCGAACCTCGAACACATTCGTTGTTACCAGTCGCGTACACGATTGCAAAGCAAACAGTCGTGTCGTTGTTTTATGTGTCTGGTTGTAATTTATCTATAATATGTATGTATTTAGAAATATATATGTATGTTTATCAATTGTCCCGTTTATCAGTACCCATAACACAAGCTCTGCTTAGCTTGGGACTAGATGGTAACGAAATACTGATCAGCATAAGTATGCACCGTTAAATTTTGGTCCTTTTAATCCCGTGGAGAGGATTCGGTACTTGAAACACTATCGATTTGCAAAAATAAAATTAAAAAATAAAGTACTTTTTTGCTAAAGTCGAAGAAAAGAATGAGACATTCGTAACAAGTGTAGGAGGAAGCGCAAACAGTTTCGCAAATAGAGTATGCGAACCCATTTGCAAATCCGCTACGTTTGCGAATGTATGTCTGACGGCCTTCCACATGCGCGCAAACTTTCGTATTATGAACGAATGTTTGCGCGCATGTGAGTGGCCCCGGTAAGGCATAACCTGCAACTACGCTAGCTTCATTTGTTGACATTCTCTTTGTTATGTACTGTTTGTCTATTATTTCTGAGGCCTTACCACGAGCTCTTAACGCGATCTTAGGCTGTGGGAAAGAGATGGCGCTAGACGACTCATACAGCTCTGTCTCTTTCCCACAGCCTAAACAGGATCGCGTTAAGAGCTCGTGGTAAGGACCCTAGACACTTTTTCAACTTACTCCTCACGATAATCCTCTTAGAAAAGGTGAAAGGAGTAGCCATGGTGAATCAAAATTTTTAGAATTTTACAGCTGGCTACACTCAACTAAGTAGCCCGCGAAACTAATTACATTTTGCGGGCTAAGCGATCAACGGAGGGGTGCTATGACAGGAAACCTCCACGTGCGCCCGTGGACTGGAGTTCCCTCTCGGATACGTCCGGGGGGAAGACCAGTTTTTCGGGCCGGTGCACCCTGGGATGCGGGCAAAAACTCTTCCTTAGGCACTGTGTGCCTAAGTGGTCTCTTTGCCCGTATGCGAATAGCCTGTCGTGTGGAAGCTCCAACGCGTGTCCCTCTGATCAGCAGAGGGCACAGCGGCGGAGCGGGCTTGCGGACGGTGAGTGATGGGTAGCTCTCCGTCCAACCAAGGACCAAGCCCGGGTCGGTGGCGCGTCGTGTTTCGCGCCAAATGCCTGCTGGGGTCGCGGGTTTTTTCTTAACCCAGGTTACCGTGGCCCCGGAACGTAAAGGGCATAGGAAGGAACACGGGTGGATTTTAGTCAGTAAGAGTCTGACAGTCCCTTCCGCCCCACCCAGGGCGGGGGGACTCATTTGATGATTTTACCACCTAAAAAAAAAAAAAAAAGCGATCAACGGAATCACCTGTATGTCGAGACTGGAGATGGAGACTGCAGCCCCTGGAACTTTAGTTCGCACGTAATCGTTACAGTCGTTACCGCACAACCTTATCCAATCTGTCAAATTTCCCCAATCGTATACTATAAGGGTGCTCCCACATCTATCGACGCGGAATCAACTTTTTCCGTCGCCCTTTCTCTTTCTGCCGCTTAGAACTGCCATTTGCTAGACCGAGACACTAACGCCATTCGCACCGGCTCGGCTCGGACGACGCGACGCGACTTCGGCCGACGGCGGAACAAGTCGTTTGTAGATTAGCTGATCGCATCCGTACGGCTGCGTGCAGCGTCGAACCGCGCCGAAGACGGTCGAACGCATGCCTTCATCTCCGACGGTAGCTGATCGCATCCGTACGGCTGCGTACGGCGTCGAACTGCTTCCCGCGAACAGCGCCGAAGAAGGCCGAACGCATGCCTTCATCTCCGACGGTAGCTATTCGCATCTGTACGGCTGCGTACGGCGTCGAACTGCTTCCGAACAGCGCCGAAGATGGCCGAACGCATGTACCTACATCTACGACGGCAGCCGAACGGCGCCGGAGATGGCCGAGTACCAACGATGGTGGCATAGCACAGTGTTTTACGAAGACCATTTTTCGGACGTAGCTTTTTTAATGTGAAAATCTGATAGTTTAAGTTATTTAAATGAATTACTTTGTATCCCCATTGCAAGGAAAATGGAGGGCATAATTTCAGTTTCACAATACGACGGAACATCAAAGAAAAAAAAAATAAAGACTAAAAACCTCGTATAAGTCTGAATCTACTGAGTACTAAAATATGCAGCATTTAAAACTCCGTCGATTTTTCTAAGGTCATAATTATTTTGCGTATCATAATTATTTAGTTCCAAAAAAAATTTTTTTCTAAATGGCTTATTGAAAACTGTCGATTTTCAAAAAAAAAATACATCTCAAAAACTAGACATGCTAGTACAATGGGGATGCAAAGTAATTCATTTAAATAACTTAAACTATCAGATTTTCACATTAAAAAAGCTATGTCCGAAAAATGGTCTTCGTAAAACACTGTGCTATGCCACCATCGTTGGTACTCGGCCATCTCCGGCGCCGTTCGGCTGCCGTCGTAGATGTAGGTACATGCGTTCGGCCATCTTCGGCGCTGTTCGGAAGCAGTTCGACGCCGTACACAACCGTACGGATGCGAACAGCTACCGTCGGAGATGAAGGCATGCGTTCGGCCTTCTTCGGCGCTGTTCGCGGGAAGCAGTTCGAAGCCGTACGCAGCCGTACGGATGCGATGAGCTACCGTCGGAGATGAAGGCATGCGTTCGACCGTCTTCGGCGGGGTTCGGAAGCAGTTCGACGCCGCACGCAGCCGTACGGATGCGATCAGCTAATCTACAAACGACTCGTTCCGCCGTCGGCCGAAGTCGCGTCGCGTCGTCCGAGCCGAGCCGGTGCGAATGGCGTTAGTGTCTCGGTCTATCAAATGGCAGTTCTAAGCGACAGAAAGAGAAAGGGCGACGGAAAAAGCTGATTCCGCGTCGATAGATGTGGGAGCACCCTAAGCCGGTTCCGTGTCGATAAGTTTGGGAACACCCTAATTATAACCTTCCGCTGTGGTAATGATAAGGTTGAAAATCTATTTATTTCACAGATTGAGATCGGTTGATTTGCTGGCGTCTGTCTGTACACTGTTATCGCTTTATCTGGGTATTAAAAGCAAAACAAACATAAATTATTTAACACAAGGTATATTTTTTTCACAATATCCGTCATAGCTGTTCTATTCTTACTTAGACGGCCCTAGAACGCAAAGGGCAACCGAAGGATTCGGAGTCCAACGAGAACTCATTTAATGATTCTCCAATAAAAAAAAAGGCTCAAAGGGTTGCATGCGTTTGGGAAAACCGCATCGTGGGCGCGGGCATGCGGACGGCGAGTAACGGGTGACTCGCCGCCGATCATAGACCACAAGCGCCTCAAAGAGCTGATGAAGTAACATTATCGAATGGTGTAATAATACAGCCTGTTTTTAACCGACTTCAAAAAAAAAAGTAGTTTTCTTCGAAATCAACGGCTTGGATTCCTTAACAGGGACATGGTTTTCAAAAATCTCATGCATGATGCAGTTTATAGTTTTCATTGAAATCGTTATTTTCCGCTATTCCTCAGTTTTGGATTTAGCCATCTACGACCATTTGGAAAATTCACCCTGTATATTAATATTGGGACATTTACTTTGTCGGTGTTTATATGGTACAGTACAGACGTAGACCATCAACCATTTTCAATCGATCAAATTTTCCCAAGCGAACATGAAGCTTCTAATTTTGTGATAAAGTTGAAAATCTGTAAAAAAAAAACTAGTGCAACATTAATATACAGAAGACATGGGAGAGATGACACTCAGCAGAGTGGACTTTGTAAACGACGATTTACCATGTACGACTAGCTTTGTTTGTTGGGCGGTTGCTTAATAAACATGTTTCACACAACTACTTGGCTGGTCATAGAAAGTTGACTGATTTTTTTCTTTTTTTTTGATGTTAATAAAAACATGCAGATAATTTGCTCCACAGCTATATTTCCTTTGACATAAGTACATCACCATTAAATAGGCAAATTATAACATTTTCGTATTCGAGATTATTTCATAATAGATTCTATACAGATTTGCAGTAGCACAAACAGTTAACGATTACAGATCACTACGAAATTTGTAACATATTTTACAGTGATTAATATAAAATATATAAATTAATAACATGCTCCATTATGGATTCTAAATGCTTATTATGTAGTCAACTTGTCTATTAAGAAATAAACTATCTACAGTCCTCCCACATTGAGTTTACCTCTGACAGCAAACAGCGATATATGAATCAAATTCAGAAGTAAGCAATACTGATTTTATAAATCACTATAATTCTGACAATGATGTGAAGTCAGAGGTAAAATAACTGTGAAAGGGCTGTATTAAGTCCCTCGCAGACAATATGGTCAAAATTCACTGACTTGACTAAGTAATTTGTCATTCTCATTGTAATATACTAAAACCTTCTTCTGAAGCAAATGCAAGCAACGAATATGAACTATATTCCGTTAAAATGAGTTAGGTACATATTCATATGAAAGGCTAACTAACTTAGCAACGAAAAATGTCGTTAGCTGTCGGGGTCACACTACAGTGTTGACCCCGACTGCGAGGCGGGCATCAACTTTTTCATTCGTAGTAATAATTCCTAGCCAAGAGCGTAAACGCTTGACCACTTTGCCTGCGCGAATTCTATCACAATGTTTATCAGATAAGGCTTGGTACACACACTTTTTTTTTCGTAAAACTCTACTTAGATCGTCGTGCGTAAGCACTGTCTTCAGTGTTGTCAGGATCACTATGTAATGAGAGTTTGAGTTAGACACGGTGGAAACTGCACCACCACAGGGTAGAGCCGGCGGAGCAAAAACGTGTGTGTGTAAGCTGCCTATAGGGCTTCACACACAGCAGCTATAATGTGAATATGTATATTACGAGTATAGCCCGATACATCTCATTACGTCTCCAAAGAGATTCGAAGATGTAAAAATATACATTATAGCTGTCGTGTGACGACGATTTCTATGGAAAGATGTAATGGGATGTATCATGCTATAATGTACATCTTTACATTATAGCTGCTGTGTGTGAAACCCTTTAGTCTTATCCATGTCTAGATATTATAATTTAAAAAGAAGTTCATTAACTAAACTTCAAAGCAACATATGCAGACATTTAAGCTAAGCGCATTCAGCACAATTACCAAGAACATCTAACACATTGAACTACGTAAGCACCTTTCGTAACTGCATCTAGAAAGTCTGAAAGTATATTAATTAATATTTATTTAAACATTACAAAGATCAAAATATTCCATACTGTACATAATTATGTTTATGCTTCATTTTTAAAGTTATTTCTTAAATATGGTGCTGTAAATAGATTCTTGTTCTAAAACAACTAAACAAGGATTTTAAAGTTATCTAACAAAAATAATTTAATTTAATAATTACATATAAAAATAGGGAAGGTACAAAGATCACATAATAGAAATACCGACAGGTACTACATTATTTAGGTTTTGATTAAACTGTTAAATCTAACAGTGGAATATAAAAATTACTATATTTCTTTTGTGATTTAATATAAAATTATACGTTTAAACGTACTTTTTAATTTTTTGATTAGAGCTAATGTATATAATGTAGGTAAAATAAGACATGAGTAGGTATATGCTCATGTTGTGTCTATCAAAACTTTTAAATAATACCCATTCTAATATTTCTGATATAACAATACTAAAAAGATCCAATACAAAATAAACTTGTAAAAATAAGCTGAGCTTGTCAATTAATCAACACCTATTAGCTAAGTAAATATTTATATAAAGCAAAATATTTTGGAACATTTACTACACACAATTATTGTCATGATTACAATATAAAACAATATATATATTGTAAAAAAACTCTTTGGTTAATATTTTCTATGCTGTCAAGGATTGATTTATTAGCTAATCAAAAATTAATTAAAAAATAGATTTTTTACGTTAATAAATGTGCCGAATACGAATCCCGTGAATCCGAAGAGCATGATCGCGATGTCTTTCCACAGCTTCCACTGGTACTGGCCGAGCTGGTCGGGCCAGAACGTCATGATCTCTATGAGCGGCGGGAAGATGAGTGCCAGCGCCGAACTGCTGAACGCACCAACCAGGGATATGATTCCGCTCAAGTTGGGAATCAGCACCGCCGCTAAAACTGTAATGGATAACACTTATCACCTATGTATCGTTATATCATGGTTCAATAACCAAGTATGTGAGTACATTTGATTGTAGTTTCCAAGAGCAAACCTATGAGGTAAAAATCAATATTGGTTTGATAACAATAATAGGGATGTGGTAATGTGTGAATGTAGGTATATGTAGATAAAACTATAGTATGTGTGACACACTACCATTGTGATTGTTTTAGTCCAACGTAGATAACCTACGAACCAGACAGACATCTTTAGGACAGCACAACAATATTAATCTATTTATGACAAGATAAACTCTCGATTTTAATTAAAAAATAATTTCATTTAATCAACTTTGATAGTCTAAAATTCTAAATAAAAAAATCTACTTACATGTTATGGAAATGAGCACAAACCGAGTTACTGCTTCACCGTGTTTTAGTGCTTTTTCATTTGTCAGTTTCGATTTCACGTATGGCCAAACAATGTTCATGGGTACATAGAACTGCAGTCCGTATGATAAAAAGATAGCGGCTGCCATAACTGCTCGAACACTTTGCGCCAATCTGCGTAAAGATATTATGGAATTTGTATCAATAACCGTCATATTTACTATCATAAATGTAGGGTTGCCATCTCTCTCAGTTTGGAAACCAAGACAAGACGCGTGAAAACCCCGGATTTTAGAGTCCAGAACCCGGACATGAATCGCGTGTGTACCGTGGCCACTGCGTTGGGGGTGGGGGGACGGCGTCCCAAGATTTAAAATTTTTAAACCCGGACTACAAATGAACCCCCATCTGACGTTCCCCGGATGCCCTCTCAACTAGGATAAATCCGGGGAAACCCGGAAAGATGGCAACCCTAAATTCATATAGGAAAAACATAGACAACAAACTATGACAGGCATCCTCCACGTGCGCCTGTGGACTGGAGTTCCCTCTCGGATACGTCCGGGGGGAAGACCAGTTTTTCGGGCCGGTGCACCCTGGGATGCGGGCAAAAACTCTTCCTTAGGCACTATGTGCCTAAGTGGTCTCTTTGCCCGTATGCGAATAGCCTGTCGTGTGGACGCTCCAACGTGTGTCCCTCTGATCTGCAGAGGGCACAGCGGCGGAGCGGGCTTGCGGACGGTGAGTGATGGGTAGCTCGCCGTCCGACCAAGGACCAAGCCCGGGTCGGTGGCGCGTCGTGTTTCGCGCCAAATGCCTGCTGGGGTCGCGGGTTTTTTCTTAACCCAGGTTACCGAGGCCCCGGAACGTAAAAAAATTTAGTGGGACCATCGGGAAAATAAATAAAGGTCCCACTAGGGGGACGAAGTAGGAAGGAACATTAGTCAGTAAGAGTCTGACAGTCCCTTCCGCCCCAACTAGGGCGGGAGGACTCATTTGATGATTTTACCACATAAAAAAAAAAGATGATAATAAATTGATAGTCGTCGAAACCCTTATCGAATACATAAGAGTAAAATATTACGTTTCATAAACTTACAAAGTATTGGGCAGGTTAAGGGTTATGCTCCCTTGCACTCGTTCACCGTATTTCAAATATCCGAAAAATCCAATGCCGGTATACAATGCGGCTACAATCACCATGCCAGTATTAAGCACGCCATTCCAGCCACCGAAGTCCTCAGGGGTTTTCATATTGTTCTCTAAAGGTAAGATCTGCAATTAGTTTATGAAGTTTATTACTATAGATTACACTTAGATAAAGGAAGAATTAAATACGGAGGTTAATTAGTAAAAGCAGTTAATCACACAGGCTGACTCCAATGCCCGATAAAAATAAGAAAAAAGTATAAATATTGCGTTACGATTTGTTTGTATCGCTGTGTAAACGAGTAGGTAAATAAACAACATGGGAGTTACGTAAATAAGTAAAGTTCATTGACTTCTGTATTTGTAAGAACTGTAACTATCAGATAATTCTATATTTTTTTCAGGGTTCTACAAGGTAGGGAATGCAGGGATAGTGACTGGGACTAATAGGTAAATAAAATTACTGCAGGATAACAAGGTATGGATAAATGTTTGAGAGATAAAGCTAAAGTTTACTGTACTATGTTTTTGACCTAATAATATTTCATTTGACGATTTCGCCGAAAGCTTACGTCATACTTGTCCAACGCTGGCAGTTCCCGTCACCAGCAGTGGTGTTATGTAGGCAGTAAGTATACATAAATATGCATGTCTGTGGCATCTCCCAAGATAGGTCGTTATGAGTCATAACAATCTTGTGACTGCGACACACACCATGAAATGAAGCTAAACTTAAGACATACTTTTCTTTCAGTTCTCCATTAATTGGAGGCAAAAGTTGGTTTATTCTAGAGAGTATAATATATGAAACATTTAATTCTACAGAACAGAATGAAAAAGCATAGGGAATTATGAATCGAAACGCGTCTCTTATCGTTTTAGAACTTTACGTAGGTACCTAGTGTGTTGTGTTAGAACAAACTTTCTACGCATTATTGGCTCTGAGATAGGTATGCAACCTTCCACTGAAACACAAATGCAACCTTGTGAGTGGCTTGTATCTAATGCTTATTTTGGTTCCATTTAAGGGGGATGCTCCAACCAGCCCGCGAAATTCAAATTTTTTTACGTTTTTTGCAATTTGCAGGCCAGTGACATGTTGTAACTTTATAAATATTTGTGTTGCGCAAATAACAAGTATAATTTTAAATATAAAAAATATCAAAAAACTCGCTCCATCAGCTCTCACATAGAAAAGGTGCATCATGTTAAAATCTCCGAAATCTAACTACGATGCACCTTTTCTATGTGAGAGCTGATGGAGCGAATTTTTTGACAATTTTTATATTTAAAATTATACTTGTTATTTGCGCAACACAAATATTTATAAAGTTACAACATGTCACTGGCCTGCAAATTGCAAAAAACGTAAAAAAATTTGAATTTCGCGGGCTACATCGACGCAATCACCTTAAGAGCCTATACTACCTCAAATGGCTTAGCAGAAAACTATGATACGTCGAAAATACTACAGCATTAATTTTGAAATAAATGTATGGTAAAGTTGAGGATTAATGTTAGGTCTTATGTTTGGCGAAAACATGATTCCATAAAATTTTCTCGATAGAAAAAAATCCCAAAGTTACCTCTAAATTGAATAATAAAACGCTGGCAATCAGATAATACTTAAAATTAGATCATTAAACTTTTTATACTAATTGAACTAACTATAAAGCAGGTCTTATGTTATTTACTTTTTTGAATTTCCTTTTTTTTCGCCGTAAAATAAATAGATTTGCGTGTAGACAGCTAAAAGAAAGAGCAAGCAATAGTGCGTGGTACGTGCAAGTGCGAGCGAGTAAGATTATGCTGAGGTACTATAGACCCTTAAACCTTTTCATAGGAAAGAATAATCAGTCGCGTCTCTACATGTTGAGTATCGCATCTCGCAAGCTGCAATAGAACGACATCGCTAACCGCAAGAACATTAAAATGTTAGAGGTTTCTGTTGTCGCCAGGGTTTTAAGAGCATTGCTTCACTATAAGCCGCGTTCATAGTATGACGTCATGATTCCCCAGCAAGTCTACATCGCTGCCAAACAGCTATGTCATGGTACTGACGTCATGTGGGATAAATTACTGTCGGGTGGCTGTATCAATTGCATTCCAGGGGCTTGAGATATTAAACCAATCTATTTGCAAATAATAAGGAAGGACACTCTAGAAATACTGCAAACGATTTCTGTCTGGAATTTTATTATTTGGGTAGGTACCTACAGTTTATCACCGACTCAAGGCATGTTATCGAATGACAATAATATATTAATAGGTACTTAAGTTGATATTAACATATAAAATACCTGTTACATGTATTTGCAAAAAGTGGAGGCCCGTGTCTCAAAAGTGGAAATCTTACTTAAAAGCCGTCTGCTACGAACTACGATCACGCAATGCGTATAATGTCTACCTACCAGAACATCGGTGTTGACCCAAGTCCGCTCAGTAAATCTATACTTCCGGTCGCCTCTGATTTGTTAGGATTCAAATGTTCAATTTGTCTTTTCAATTCGCTACGGGTAGCGTGGTTACTAGTCGCTAAGAACTTCTTTCTAAAGAGCACATGATTTGTAACTTATTTTTAAATCAGGTTTTAAAATTCATAAAAAAAAATCTGGTTTTAAATTACTTATTATCATAAACCTGTTTCTTGTGGTCAAATTCGACATAGTACAAAGGCGGACTCAATGCCTTAGGGATTTTCTATAGTCATTGTCTAGACTCTAGATAGACTACAGACCTTATGATGATCATTCAGATTGCATTACGTATCTGGTTTAGATATTAGTTTCTGGTCAATTTTCTGGTAATCTGTGTTTTCTGTAGAAGTCTATATCTACAGATCTAATAAATCCCGGAAGGTTTTATAGCATCTCGTTCCGCGGTATGCTTCTATGACAAGATTGATCTATGAAAGTAACGGAAATAGGTACATAGTTATAGCTAGGACTGTTATTACTTTCGCCTATTTGCGCCTGGCCGCATTTGTGAGAGTCGCGGGAGATTAAGGAACGTAGAATGCGGCTTTGTAACAATATCACTTGCTAAATTCTTTATAAATATACCTAACTACAAAATTGACTCGATAGAAATAAAATAGCTAGCAAAACTCTGTAGTCTGGGTTTGTGTTGTACGACAAAACAGAACAAAATTACGATTATACTACAACCTTTTGCTAGAGGTCTACAGACGATGCTTCCAGTTTGCTCTCTACATAACTTGCAAGCTTCTACGAAGGTATTATTTTCATTATCGAAGCTATGCCATTCCGCCAGACTTATATTATTCGTACTCTAGCTCGGTACCGCGAGAATAGAAATATTCTTGTACTTATAGAATGATGAAAAAGCTGTGGGCGATTAAAACTTATACGTATACAACTGCTATTGATCGCGTGGTTTTTCTTAGTGGTTTGTTAGTTTATTATTACTTATAAGATTATGTTTGTGTATTTTATCTATGGGCCTTCGCTGCCTGATGACAAATAAATAAATAAAATAAAAATAAATTTTCTCCAGTTGTTCTACCTACTTAGAGTTATGCAACCAATCGGAAAACTTTAATGTAATCTAGACTTTTATTGCACTTGCGAAGTGTAGAATTTAAGTAGGTATTCCCTCTTTTGCCATTATAGATACTAGATACTTTACTATATATACGATACTAGGTACCTTCTTAAGTTTTCTAGTGAACTAAGACGCCAGCACATCGAAATCCCCACCGTACAAACCCCAATAGAAGATAAACCTTCTACTTTTGCGATAAAGTTTAATTTTTTTGAGGTAACTTGATGTGATGGCCTAACTACATAACACCACCACTGAAGGTTGGCGAGCTTGATCAAATGGTAGCAACTGAACACAAACGAGTTTTGATGCTGTTTTTTTTTTTCCAAAATCGTAAGCCTTGCGAAATAAGTATCTACACACCGACTTACTATTTAAATAGAGCTATAGAGATAGATGCTATAATAGAGTGTAGACGTAGAGAGACATCAAAGCTAGCATTCTACATGTAAATTTAATAAGGTGGTGCAAAGAAAAAGAGGAATTTACAAAATGACACTACAGGGTATACAAATAATACATACATTAGTATAAAATTAAACTCACCACTCCTATTCCTTCAAATGCATAAATAGCCGTACCAAAATATAAAGGTAATTGATGCCAGCTAGAAAATGCTTTCACAGTGCGGGTAGGTGGCAAATCTTGAAGTATATAGTAAAATGTTATCACAAGGCCCCAAGCAGTCATTATAGATGCGACCAGAGAAACTGGTGTCAGGTACTTTAAGTTCTTCACCATAGCCAGGGCCAGAATTGCCGGAAATAATAAAGCTAAGTACTCATGGACACTTAAATTCATACGGAAAAAACGCAGTGTGTCTTGAAGGTTAGTGGCAACAAACAAAAAGTAAACACAGCAAAATCCCAATTGTGTTAATACCAAAAATACACTGACAACTTTCCTGAAACAATTTATAGGCGTATGTATTATAAATAAAACGTCTTATGGTTTAGGCGCAAAGAGCATAATTCGCAAAATGGCAACGTTGTCGCAAAAGGACAAGTTCTCAAAATGGCCAATTCTCTAAAAGCCCAATTCGCAAAATGGCAAATATTCAAAATTGTTTGTTTCTTTAAGTAGGTAATTCTTATAAATCTAAGACTTTTTCTTTCTGTTTCGCTAAGTTATTTCATGTTATGTCCACACCCAAATGTAGAAATGATCCATTTTTGATTATTTGCCATTATGAGAATTAGGCTTTTAGAGAATTGGCCCTTTTGCAAAAAGCCCAATTCGCAAATGGCAACCTAGTAAGGTTGCCATTTGCGAATTGGGCTTTTTGCGCCTAAACCGGTCTTATTAAGGCCAGACATGCTCTAACATAATTATCTCATATTTTAAGAAGCATTAGTTATAAATGTATGTATCACACACACATCATGATAACATACATCTATGTATTCATAAAACATTGTTAAGTATTTGATAAGTCCAGGGATACAAAAAATAATTAAGGTGAAATAGATAAGGACATTCATAAAACATGCCTACTTATCAACATCATTATTGTCCACTAGTAAATCTGTTCATATCTTAATCAATATAATGATACCAGACATTTATTGTTTGACTGCGAGTTATATTCCACGATGATAACAAATAAATCTAATTACTAGGAAGAGGAAATTTACAATGTACATATTTGTGAACACAATATGAAATAACTATGTCATGTTTACAGAATATCAACATGATTACATTCCCAGTAGTTCCCATTTGTGTTTTTTGCTCAACATCTGTTAGCTTCAAAACACTACTATATTCATACAAATTCAATAGTACACACCATATCACCATTTTGGGCTGTGTGACTGGACTGATGAAGTCATAAAAGAGATATTTATTAAAACCTGGCGCAAATGGTATGGTAGGGGTAAGTACTGATTAGATTAAACTATAACTTATTAGACTATGAGTGTTCTAGAGGAAAAACATGAAGTATTTCCTACTATTATTAGTAGTAGTGATTTTATAGTTAAACAGTTATCACATTATAAACCTAGAGATACTCAGCATGTAAAAAATTCCTTTATAATACTTATTTTGTATTGTAGTGGTATAAACAATAATATTGATAAGTAAACATCTTATGTCATCAATTGTTTAACTTTATGGTATGCTGCATCTATTCAAATTATTATGATTCACAGATACAGCAAAGTATTTGGGAACAGGCACATAATATTATTCATGATTTTACTTTTAATATAAATTATGTAGGTACTGTTGTACAATGATATTGTATTACAAATAGATAACTAAAACACATCAGGAAAAACCAATGGTTGCACTCTGGATGATAATTATTTAATAATAATTCAGTACATCATGAATAAGTTTGTTGATATTATGAAGAGTGAATTTTCCAACAGCGTGGATGACGAAATCTTAAACTACAAATAAGATGCTCAAAGGAGTCTCGAGGCTGATTTTGATAAAAACTAAATGTGCATTATTGGATTTTCTATTTTCTTACCCAGGAATTGAACCTATTGATTTGGAAAAAAACAATAAATTGCAAATTTTTGGTAAAATATGGTACTTAATGCAAACAATTAAAAGTAATCAGCAAATATCCCAACAAAATCCCAATTTACCGCCCATTCACAAAGCTCTACTTTCAATAATTTCATTTGGACCTTGAAGTGATTATAAAAATTTGAAATAAACACTATGTTTTGAAGATGTAGTGCACTATGAGCATCATCAATGAAGGTCATAATAAAAAATGATTTAATAAAATATATAATTTTCTTTAAGTTTTCTGTATGTTATTGAATTTAATCCTTGCTGGCGACACTATTGAATAGTGCAAAAATACAGGATGACATTCTTTTCCAAAATCAGTGGGTTTGATTCCTGGCCAGGTTTATTGCTTTTTTTTCAAATTCAATGATGCAGTTTTAGTTTTCGTTAAACCTTGGCCTTGAGTCTCTCTTGCTATTTTTCAATATTCCTCATAGTTTTGAAAATAGCCATCCACGCCCAATTAATTCACCCTGTATAGGTAGGTAATGTTAATTTTGCACACAAAAAAAAAAAACAATATGCAACACTTACTTCATTGTTTTGGCATATGGCCTCAATGAAACCGGTCCTGATGCAAAGGAATCTTCAACAACTTCTGAGAAACCAAGGGCTGGCTTCTGGCTCCTGATGCATAGCTCATGTGCACATTTAATGAGCACATGCATACAGTGGGTGCATATTGCTCCAATGATAAGTGTTGAGAATACACCTGGGCAAAAGAACACTCAGATAGGTCACACTAATCAATAAAAAAACTAAAATGAAGGCTTTTGCTCAGCATTGGGACAGTGTGCTGATACATAGATAACATACAATAAACTCACACCTTATTCCCATATGGTTTGGCAGAAAATGTATATGAATATTTACCTCGACTTTAGGACTAGCAAACATGGAATTGTTACTAAAATCAGGCGTTACTATGTGGGACTCTTTAAATTTTATGTCTGGTTGAATGGCTGGCAATTAAAAAAAAAAAAGAAATTATTTATTTTACTGAGCAAGAACCAACAGTTTTTCTTTCTATGAATGAAGGTATATTTATTTTATCTTATAAATTACGAAAAAGTTGGCTCGCTGAATTAGTATTCGGCAGTAAACAATCGATATTATTATTATAAACAGAAAAGTGTAAACACTCACCAAGTACAAGACCAGCATTTTTAAAAGCATCTGGCATAGCAAGAATTCCTGTGCCTATGTTTCCTTTTAAAAGGTGAATTAAAGTATCGAAGTTGGAAGTCGGGTGCTCTAGGCATCTTTCTGAACCTGGATCGTAATCTTTTGGTTTCTCACTAGAACATGGATCTGTCACTAATTCTACTGCCTGCTCAACACTTTCAATTGGATTGTTGGGTCCCGTGAGCAGTGGTTGCTTTTCATCGTTCATTATTTTATTCTATACTTTTATGCTTACAATATAAATATTATTACGCAGAGCAGAGCCATACGCTACAAAATCAACCGTTGTCACAAGAAGCACGCACGAATGTGCACGACACGCACGACACGAACGTCGAACGAACGAAACACAGACCACAGACACAGACTAAGTAGAGAGTATGAACGAAACGAACACAAAATGGGGATGGCAACTCAAAGCTAATCGTAGATGGCGCTGCGATAGTTGGTCCCCACGTCTACCTTGTACAAAAAAACAAACAAGATTATTTGTTATAAAAATTGAGTATAAATACAAAACAAATATGGAAAATTATTCGTCCATGCAAGTACTATATACTAAAAGAAGAATTAAGACGCCGCGGCGCATCTACAAGAGGAAAAAAGTGATTTAATTGAGTGGTTATACATTTGATTTTACCGTAATAAATCCACAATTACTTGTAGTTGAGGTTTCAATTTTTGAGTTTAGGTATGTTTTACCTGTCCTCTCCTTTATCAAGAATATAATGCTGGTTTTGACTTTCTATTTTGATAAAATATCATAATGTTTTAAGTCAGTAATTTTAACCTTTTTTTCTATTTAGATTCGAGAAATATCACAATATATTTAATTTCTTAACACCACAACTATTACAAAACTCGTTCCAGGTGATAACCTGATGCAATACTGGTACATAACCTCCAAAAGAAAAGTAGATATTATTTTGAAAAGTGTATTCCATCATTTTTACAGCTTATTACACAACATCTAGTCATTTTACATCAATAAATGGTTTTTTTTTCTGAAAATTCCTTTGATTTTACAGTTCTTTGGGGACCAAACTGTCATTTTCACTTTGACACTTGCCTTCCCCATTGATCACAGACTAGACATCAAACTTGAAATGGGGATGGCAACTCAAAGCTGATCATAGATGGCGCTGTGATAGTTGGTCCCCTACGACAGATTAATGTCAACCTTGTACAAAAATGAAACAAGGTTTATTGTTAAAAAAATTGAGTATAAATACAAAACAAATATGGAAAAATATTCGTCAATGCAAATGTATTTATAAAAAGAAAAACTAAGACGATGCGGTGCATCTACAAGAGGAAAAATAAGTGATTTAGTTGAGAGGAAAGTATAGTAGGATGTAGTAGGATTTTACTACATTAAACACACATTTACTTGTAGTTAGGATTTAAAATTGTATTTTTTAAGTAGGTATTA
Organism: Agrotis segetum; assembly: GCA_036375495.1. Lineage (NCBI taxonomy): Eukaryota > Metazoa > Arthropoda > Insecta > Lepidoptera > Noctuidae > Agrotis > Agrotis segetum. Next base: position 162,932 of record JAQSVV010000269.1, on the reverse strand, counting down.
CATGTGCTAGTCTCTAAAAAGAATATAGTACTGCTTCTGATATTCTATATTGAGAAAAATGATATCAAGTTTTTTGTTTGTCTTCTTCATTTAATTTTACACCTATTTTATAGATTGGAGCAATGGGGAAGGCAAGTGTCAAAGTGGCTTTGACGTTTTGGTCCCATATAAAACTGTCATATCAAAGGATTTTTAGAAAAAAAAACGATTTATTTATGTAAAATGAGTAGATGTTGTGTAATAGGCTGTAAAAATGATGGAACATACAAATTTCCTACAATCCACACTATCAAGAAATAATGGGTAGCTGCTGTGACTGCTGGTAGAACAAAAATTGTATTATCACCAGGCCTGGCTCACTCCGCAGTGTAGGTATAAAACTGCAAGCATTGGCGGGGACCACTTCGGAGTGGACATTTAGTCGGTTGCCGCGCGCCGCCCACTACGCACGCGCTTACTTATAATAATATTTAAGTTTGGTGTTTGGTTGAATTTGCGCATGCGTTTAAAAAATATATAAATGATGAGGAAAAAAAATACTGCATAACGTTTGGTTGTTTAAATAATGACAGTGATAGGAGCCTCACGTTTCACACACTACCGCGTAATTTCGAAAGGTAAGAAATAAAGTGAATATTTATCTATGTAGTACATATTTAATAATGATCAAAAAACTATCTACCTGCTTGTGGCGTGCTTATTAATGTCATTCAAGTACCGGCTAGTAATCATGATCAGTTAAGCATGATTAGGTAGGTTACAAATTTGGCCTACAAGACGACCAAGTTAAATAAATAAAATAGACGATTATCAAACCTGACATCACTCTCACTCACCTAAGCTGAATACGGGTAGGTCGAATTATGATAGGTAGAAAGTAGGAAGATGTTTACGTTATTGTTTAGACACGTTCAAACTCAGAAAATGGCTACACTACGCATTCAAGGTCAGCGATCGTAATTTTCTTCGCGACTTTTTTACCTACTTACCTACAAAGACACGCAACACGGGGCCTGTGACAATGAAATGAATGAAATGAAAATGATAAGGACTAGTTACCTATTTTGCCGTAAACGATAACAATCGATCTTTAAAGTTATGACTACAGCTTGGCCAGAACGGATTGAAACGGAACTAATCTTTTTGTTTCTGACAACGTTTTAAAATTTTTGATAATTGATGTATTCAAAGACCGCAGGTTTGTTAGATTTATTATTGTGCCACAAAACTAACTTATTAAGAGAAAAAATAAAAATAAAATTCATTACATCTTGGCCAGAACGGGTTGAAACGGAACTAAAATTTTTATTTCTGACAGCGTTTTAAAATCTTTGATATTTGATGTAAACAAAGACCGCAGGTTTGTTAGATTTATTATTGTGCCATAAAACTAACGTAATAAGTGAAAAAAACATTCAAAGTGAGAGCGAGAGCACAGTGGCGACTTCCGGTTTTCTACTGTTTTTTGCCAAGCGTACAAAATCAAGTGGTAGACGCCCACTGCGACGGACGTCGCTTGATGATCTCCGGCCGGTCGCTTGATGACCGCACGACTTGGGTGGCGAATGTCATGGATGAGGTAATAAAGCCTAACATTTAAAATATTTTTAAATATTGTTCTTAAGATGAAAATATGTTTAAAAATATAAAAATAATACGTAGAAAAGATAATAATTATTATAAACCCGACTTGCGACCTGACTGCGTCATAATAACGAATTAAAATTTTATTTTTAAAATTTGAAATCTCTTAATACACATTTTATATTATAAACGTGTTTTAGTCATTGGATACATAAACTGGGCTGCCGTTGTAAGGCGACTAAAAAGTCACGGTGTATATATTATTCCTCACGTAAGGTGCCGTAGGTACCTACTTTTAACATTCTGTGCTACCAATCGATATGAATATGAAGTAACCGATGACGAAACAGAAAAAGATATAGGCTGATGATAAAAACAAAATTCCTTGAGGGACTTAAGGAGGTAATGAGGATTGATATATATTTATGTTAATATTAATTAACATAAATATATATGTAATTAAACAATGCATAAAATACGTATTCCTACCTAACTGTGCCCAAACTCGCGAGTCGCAACCCTATTGAGCTTGACCGACAGTAACCTTTTAATGTCGTTGGCGTCAGATAAACTAAAATGAACTCTCGCGCGTCACTATTCAGTTCATTTTAGCTTGCGCACGGGAAGTTTAGGCTATTATAAAAGTAGGTGGGTGATGCGGGTGCAAGTAAAAATGGACTCTATTCTTTCGTGCATAGATTTTACATTTGTTTGTTTTCTTTTTGGGAGTAAGCCTTCTGTGCCTTTAGGTACTATTATATATTCTGTGTTATCACTAAGGAAAAGCTATATGTTTAATAAACAAATATCTACCCTTGCGAAGCTGGGACATGCCGTTAGTTGAATTTATTAATGAAATTCTATGATTATACCGTAACTAAACAATCGAATACACCTTCCAAAATAATATCAAAGGAGGTGTTAATTTTTCGGCCCAACCATGTACCGAGGTACAAATTATTATTAAAATCCCTTCCAATAATTAGTATTTTTAGCAGTATTTAAAATCCTTCAATACTAGATAGAAAAAGAAATAAAAGTATATGAAAAAACACTACTTCACAACGGAACTGCGTTCAAAGAAACGTTTATGACAGCTTCAATCTGTTTCATCTGTCAAAATCACGTCAAAATATGACATCGATGTTTCATTATTTGACAGCTTTTTGACAGTAATGAATATCAACAACAATAGAAAAAAACTATCGAACTAGGTCGGGAACCCTGGCTTTTGGCCGGCAGATAACCAAACGCAAAAAATAATACGAAATGTGAAATAAATGCATTTTTTAAAGTTCCTATTCCCATGATTATTCACAAAATATGTGTACTAGTAATTATAACTTATTTGAAATACATAAATAAATTCTGTAAAGTACATTTTTGGGTTTTCACACGTTTATAAATGAAGTAACGAAACGCATCATGTCGGAGACGTATGACATTGCTAGATTGAAAATCAATTCTTGGGTTGCAAGTTTTAACATTTTGGATCGACAATTTCATATGGTACAAATGCCCAAATAAATACAACATATTTTTTTTCAAAATCTACGATTTTTTTCCTATAATTTCGTATTTTTGTCCTTGAGGTACACGGCTTGGCCTTAAATGTAGGGAACAAATTAACACCTCCTTTTCTATTGGAGGTTAAGTACTGCATCGCTCTTTATATCTTGAAACGGTTCGTCTGGTGGAAGAATTATCACCGGAAGTGATAGGAAGTTAAAATTCTTATTAAATGGGGACGGCAACTCAAAGCTAATCGTAGATGGCGCTGTAATAGTTGGTCCCCTATATCAACCTTGTACAAAAAACAAACAAGATTTATGTTAGAAAAATTAAGTATAAATACAAAACAAATATTGAAAATTATTCGTCGTTCGTTATAGTCTCCTATAACGAACGACGAATAATTTTGGACAGGTAAAAGGTAAAACTTTTACCTGTCCTCTCCTATAACAAGAATATAATGCTGCTTCTGACTTTCTATTTTGATAATATAGCATAATGTTTTAAGTCAGTAATTTTAACCTTTTTTTCTATTTAGATTCGAGAAATATCACAATATTTTTAATTTCTTAACACCACAACTATCACAAAACTCGTTCCAGGTGATAATTCTTCCACCAGACGAACCATTTCATGATTTATAGAGCGATGCAATACTGGTACTTAACCTCCAATAGAAAAGTAGATATTATTTTGAAAAGTGTATCCGATTGTTTAGTTATGGTATAATCATAGAATTTTATTCTTAAACTCAACTAACGGCCTGTCTCGGCTTCGCACGGCTGGATATTTGTTTATTATATAGCTTTTCCTTAGTGATAATACAATTTTTGTTCTCACAGCAGTCACAGCAGCTACCCATTATTTCTTGATAGTGTGAATTGTCGGAAATTTGTATGTTCCATCATTTTTACAGCATATTACACAACATCTAGTCATTTTACATCAATAAATCCTTTTTTTTCTGAAAATTCCTTTGATTTGACAGTTCTTTGGGGACCAAACTGTCACTTGTCACTTTGACACTTGCCTTCCCCATTGACATGCATAACTATGAAAAGTGATCCCCTGGCTTTTTTAATTGAACTACTATGGTTTAGACAACTTTTTGCAACACATGACGGCAGGGCCCCCGTAAGGTCTACTGGCGCCTGTGTGCAAAAAAGGATTTTGGCGCCCCATATGGCATTTTGAATTATCTTTTTACTTATGGTAGATCGGTCAGTGGCGTATTTTTAATTCAGCGCCCCGGGGCTGTAAAGCTTGCGCTTCGGAACTTAAACACAAAAAAAACCATCAAGTGCCACTCAAACTTTACACCCTGAGTTCCGTACCATCTTAGAGAAGACAAGTGTCATTTACCAATGCAAGATTAACTATAAGATTAACTAACATATGAAGCTATTGCTATTTCGTCGGCTAAGAGTGTAAACCTGCTAACTCACTTTTACCCAATTTTACAGGAGACACATAAAACTTAATAAATTTGAATTTTACAATTTTAGGTTAAAACCAAAAATACAGTTGGTGTATTTTTGGATATTCTACATTACTAGAAATTAATAAAATAGTAAAATTTGGTTTTTAATAAGTTATTAGTGTTTTTGTGACTTGGCTGGATTTTTTTTGGTAGCAAATGTTTAATTTTGTGGACATAGCAGGTTTTTCGAAAAACATCCAGAGTAAAATTAATTTAATTGTTTATTTAATTTTACTTTATTTACAAAACATAACTATATTATAATTTACTATATTAATATTATATATAAACTATAAATAAAAACTGATTGTTAATATGTACAAAAAAAGTTTTTCTTTATAAATAAATTCAAAGGGCGTCAAAGAATACGTCCACATCGCTGCAATGGGAACAGTGCCGAGAACGCTGGCCACAATGCCACGTTGTATGGCAATGCTGATTCGTTGGCATAGGAATAGGCCAGCCCTCTGATCACCTGAAGAGTCGACTAATAGCCTGGCGATATCCTTAAAAACGTGAGCACTCGAACCCAATAGCTCTAGAGTTTCAACCCTTAATGGCTCAAACACATAGTTACTAGCTAAACCAATGTATTTGCGCTGCTTGGAGTTTTCAGTACCTGCATCAGCAGTGCCAGCACTACACGCTGTACCAGAAAGATGGGATGACGCAAGGGTGTCGACACATGTTGCATCCCACACCACACCACACCTACTAAGTTTCCATGGCATTATGGTCATACCATTTGGTCTGTCCCCATCATCGCGTCCAAGTCTCTGGGTTCTAAGACGGCTGGCACCCCGGCGGTGCCAAGAGCACGACGGATTATGTCGTTTAAGCTTGAATGTCGTGCTAACCGACCTGCACTCCTGCTACAGAAATGGCCACGGGGTCCGAGGCAGTCAACTACATATTTCACCACATTGACAGCGGTGTGTCCCCACAAGGAGCGCTCAAACACAAGTAGCGACCCGGATGGTTGTGTCACCCAGCATAGTATCTGTGTTGGGGGACGGTAGCGCCTGAAGCCAAAGGCCCAACTATCACTCGCCCACAGCCAGCAGGCGGGCACGCTCCGCAGTATTGGTGTACGTATTAATGAAATTATTCCGGTCAACTTGCACAGCGACTTATCCCACTGTCTCTGGGAAAACGGGTTCACGGGCCGATCCGTTACCGTGCTCAGATACGGATTACGGCTTTGGCACCTTTGCATCGTTAAACACGGACAAACCATTAACACCTCGTTTGCTCTCGGGACTAAATAAGTAATTTTCACCCCTTGAATAAAAATGTACTATTGTAATTTATTACGATAAGTACACAGTTTACAGCAGTGCAGTGGTGGTCCAGTGGTATCGGTTCCGACTTACGAGTTGTAAGTCGTGGGTTTGAACCCCGCCAGGTGCATTACTTTGTGTAATTTATTTCATTATCACTGCTCTCAAAATGAAGGAAAACATCGTAAGGAAACCGTCATGTCCTAGAACCAAAAATTCGAAGACATGTGACATCTGCCAACCCGCACTGGGCCTGCGTGGTAGATTACGGCCAACTTTTTTAGAGGATAACAAGTGGATAATCCAAAAAATAACATATTTATTGAATACTAGACGTAAAACGAAAAATGAATAGTAATAATAAAGGCTTGCCTCTACTATATTCCAACCAATACACCTTGAAAAAATCGAGTTAATTGACCGAAAACTAAATTTTAATTGCACTGAACGTTTTCACGCCGAAAACTCAATACAAAATGGCGTCAATCATGGAGTTAGCAGCGCAATTTGACTTAAGTTTATTTGGCTGTTTTACGCATCACACTTTTTTGCCCATTTTACGTTGAGAATGTGGGTAGCTGCTTTTACAGGCTGTGTGGCTTAACTTTCTCTTACAGACTGCATCAAAATGTCATTTTTGGTCAAAAGTGGAGTTAGCAGGTTTACACTCTTAGCCGACGATTTGCTATTGCTATCAAAAGCGAGGTCATGAAAAGCGAATGTCAACCCTAAACGTAGCGCGAGCGGAGCGAGCGCGAATTTTTTCAGCTTTTTGGAATAGGACAAGGCAATTCTTCCTAGAAGAACGCAGTGAGCTCTAAAAGTTTAACGTTTCCGGACTTCAAGTTTTAATCTTAAATTAGTGAGATTAGATATTTGAAGTCTACTAGTAGGTACTTAAAAGTAATCCTAGTTAGGTTCTCAACTTTTCTTTAAAAAAAAAATATATTTGTTTTTTTTTTTCATGTTTTTTCTGGGCCCTTGGTTTTGGCAATTTGGCGCCCCCTAAAGGATGGCGCCCGTGTGCATTGCACACATTGCACATATGGTAGCGGGGGCCCTGCATGACGGCATACTTTGATTTTTATTAGACAAAATAACACCGTATAAAACCGCGAGTGTCGTTCGAAGCGTAATGGCTGACGGCCGACTTACTACGGTGTGAATGTGTGCGTGCTGGCTTGTCCACATTAGCGCACTGACTTACTATGGGTGCTTCAATTGTTTCTCAGTGAAGTTCCGTCCGCCTTTTTTTTTAGGTCCATGATTTTACAGGCCTATTCAGACCTGAGCGATATTCGCTGCCGCTGTGGGTAGAGGTTCATACCGCGCGGGTTTCGCTCAGGTATTTAGTATCAAGTACCGTGGCTAGAGCGACCTGAGCGATATTCGCTGCCGCTGTGGGTAGAGGTCAGAGGCGGCCTTACCCATTGCGAGGCCCCGGGCGGCATGTCTTTGCGAGGCCCCTTAATGTCCTTCATAAAAAGTATGTGATGCGGAAGTAGGTTTAGTTGTCATGTTTGAGGACAAATGCTAAAGTTATACAATTAAATCATAATGTAATTTGAGTTTTAAAACATTTAACAGTTCATTCAGGAACTTTGAACATCCGTGTTTGCGTAAAACGGAGTAATTCTGATTTTTGCAGACTTTATTTGCCTTTTGGCGATTATTACCATAAAGAACAAGTTTACTCCTTTGATGAAACTTATGCACGACTTTTTGAAAGTAGAATAAATTTACTACAATATGAGACTAAAATGTAGACCCAAAAGCTTCCGAGCTAGCGCTGTTCAAAAGTATCTCAAATCAACGTTTTTTTTTTACAACAAATGTGGAAGAGGCATCTGATATCATGTCTTCAGTTGGAATGTTTTCCAACTTTTTTCGATAAAGAACTTTGAAGAGGTTTCGGCCTAGGCCGCACTACGGTTAAACCGTAGTACTGTGGTTTTTAATGGCGTAAATTTGTGCCCATAGAAAACTAATACAAGCGGCCACACTGTGGTTTTTCCCGTGACCGATTTTAAAACCGTGATTTGCTACAAAATGCTCACGGGTGAAAGCCCCGGCAAAACTAATCAATAGAACTTAGTTCGCACAATTTCAACCATGTCTTTCAACAAGTCGGAGTTTGTTTTAAACGAACCAGAATACGAATTTATAAGGAAAGTCTCTTAAGTTTTGATAATTCTTATGAAAGAAACCTTTCTCAGATCTACGCCCAGTAAGGATCCTATACTTTCAAAATTTGCATTCACGTCTTCATTTCTATCTCTTATTATCAGAGCAACAACACGCACCGCTTCCTTAAAATCCATTTTCAAATTGCAGGTTTGTGCGTCTCAAGTGGTTTTGCTGTGATGATAGCGATTAATCGACCCGACTTACGAGTTGTAGGTCGCGGAATCGAATCCAGCCAAGATTACTTTGTGTATTTATTTTATCACCATTGCTCTCAAAACGATGAAGGGAAACATCGTCAGCAAAACCGGCATGCCCTCAAACCAAAAAATTTAAGACATGTGACATCACCAACCCGCACGGGGCCCGCGGTTATGGACCCCTCTCACAGAAAGGAAGCCTGTGTCCCAGCAGTGGGAACATTATAGGCTGATGAAAATGAAGAGTTAATATAAATACCTCAGTAGACCTAATAGTCTCCGAGATAAACCCTCTCAACATTTTTTCGATAAAAATTCCCAAAGTTCTAAAACTTTTCAACTCTGATGCTTTGCCTCTTCCACACTTGTTTTTGATTCTACACTCGGTTCCAAAAATAACGGGTCAGTCACATAAACCCGAATATCTCCCGAACTACGTATGCCATCCTAATGAAACGAAGACTGTTTAATTGAGAATTTGATTATACAGATAAAAAATAAAATAAAACTTAGTTGTACCTACAACATCAATCTCTAAATTAAAAAAAAACTAAAGTAGTCATATTTTTCTTAAGATTACATTTTTGTAATGATTGTTTTTTTGCTTTTTTTCATCACTTTCTTCATTTAATACTTTGCATTGCCTCCACGAGCTCTTCTGACAGCTTCCAGGCGATTAGGCATACTGTAGGGAAGACAGACAACTGGTGGCTACAATGCTCCGAAATCGTTTTCAAACTGCTATTGGTCTAAAAACTCACTTTATTCGCTTTGGAGGTGGCAATTTAAGCGCTGAAACAGTAAGAAGACGTCTTGCTGAAGCAAATTTGAAACCATTGAGGCCCGCAAATGGCCCCAAACTGGAACGGGGACATCGAATTGCAAGACAGAGATACGTGCGCGAGCACCTAAACTGGACACTAGACGATTGGTCTAGGGTAATGTTCACGGACGAGTCTAAATTCATGCTTTATAAGCATGATGGTAAGCTGTTAGTGTACAGAAGACCAGGGGAGCGCTTCCATCAAGCGCTTGTGGAGTAAAAAGTGGTGTACGGTGGGGGCTCCGTACAAGTTTAGGCTGGGATTTCTGCTGAGGCCCGCACCGAGCTGGTACTCATTCAAAATGGAACTCTAAATGCAGAGAGGTACGTGGAAGAGATCCTCAATGAACATGTAGGTCCTTACATGGCCAGGATGGACCGGCATGGCATATTAATGCATGATAATGCGCGTCCCCATACCGCCAGAATTGTACATGACTACCTTGAAGAGGTCGGTATCGAACTCATGCAGTGGCCAGCGCGAAGCCCGGAGTTAAACCCCATCGAGCACGCCTGGGACGAGCTTCAGAGATGCGTGAAAGGTCGAAACCCCCACCAATCACGCTTCCCGAGCTCAAACAAGCACTGGTGGAGGAATGGGTAGGTATTCCTCAGCACCGGCTCCGAAATTTGGTGTACAGCATGCCTAATCGCCTGGAAGCTGTCAGAAGAGCTCGTGGAGGCAATACAAAGTATTAAAATATGAAGAAAGTGATGAAAAACACCAAAAAAACAATCATAAAAAAATGTAATCTTAAGAAAAATATGACTACTTTCGTTTTTTTTAATTTAGAGATTGATGTTGTGGGTACAACTAAGTTTTATTTTATATTTTATCTGTATAATTAAATTCTCAATTGAACAGTCTTGGTTTCATTAGGATGGCATACGTAGTTCGGGAGATATTCGGGTTTATGTGACTGACCCGTTATTTTTGGAACCGAGTGTAGATACCGCCAGATTTAATCAAGTGGTATCTTAAATATTGCAAGAAATAGCAAAGTTCTAAAAATATATAAATTTTGAAAAGCTAAACTCTGAAACTACTGGGCCTACATATACATATAAATCGGTTCTCATATTGTAGCAAAAGAAATCTATAAAACCGTTCTGAGAAGTTATTATCAACAACTAGTCATGGCATTTACGGTCATAAACGCAAAATTTTCAAAAAGGAACGATATTTTCGAGGTTTTTTTAATTTTTATTTCAAGCTAGCATTCTGTGTTTGAGATCTCAAACTTTGATTATTCATTGGGACAAGAGGCGTAGCTAGGCGGGGGCTTAGCGGACCCTAGCTAGCCTCGCACATGAAGGGCAATGTTAACTTTTCTTCTTTTTTTTTTGATCCACTTAGTAAAGCAGTAGGTATAGTTTTAACTACTATTTCTAACTGAGAACTGATAGAGCCAAAGCTGATGGCGCCAACGATCATATTTAGGTCTAGCAATTCTGCTCTCGCACGAGGCCCCATAGTTGCATGAAAACTTGCTTACTTTTTATTTCTAACTCTAAAGAAAGAGGCCTCGCAAAGCGATCTTATCATCAAGTCATCAAAAAAAAGGAGGCCTCGCACGCGACGGGCTTAAAAAAAATCACAAATCAGCGGTATATTTTTCATCCTCCATCAAAGAAATGGGTCTCGCGGACGCGTCTTGCGGGGGCAAGACGCGTATGCGAGACCCTTCCAAGGTTCGGTCTCGCTATGTCACGATTGGGCTAACATCATAAACAAGTCTGAACTACCGGATTTAACCTAAACTAAAGTAGCCATACATTCAGGTGAAAAAAATATTGTACTAAATAAAAGATTTACAAAATTAACCAACTCTGAGATGATAAATTAAAAAAATAGATGTTTTAATTTTTTCTAAAACTAAAATCTTATTTAATTTTGTTATGTTATAGCCTTAATGAGTAGCCTAACTACTCATTAAAGCTATAACATAGTTAATTAATCAAAATTAAGTTTTTACTTAAAAATTACAAGTTTTTTCTTTTGCTTGGTTTGTTGCGCGAGGCCCCCTGCAAGCGCGAGGCCCCGGGCGGTTGCCCGCTTCGCCCCCCCCTAAGGCCGCCACTGGTAGAGGTACATACATACCGCGCGTTATTCTACCCACAAGAATAGCGAAATCCGTTTTGGTGTGAACAGTAATATTACCGCATACACACTGGGTTTTCTCTGCCGCAGACGGTAGCGAATACCGCTTAGGTCTGAATAGGCCTTTAATATAAAAAATATAATAAATCCATGGTCCACACTACTTTATGTCTTTACCAAAAACAAGAAAGATTTTGATTTTATCATTTATCTTTAAATGTAAGTCAATGTCATCTGTCACAGATGACAGATGTGAGATGACACAATCATCACCAAGTCGTAGAAGATTTTAGTTTAGATTTTCATGTTTGTGACAAAAAAGATATTGGTGGAGTATTGGTAAAACAATGGGGAACGCAGGAAGTAACCAACCCAAAGAATGGCACAGAGACGCTGCAACAAAAGCTCCAGATGTAGGACCGTCCTCGCCAGCCAAAGAAGGAGAAGCCTTTACATTTGATAAAAAGGTTGACCATGATCGTATTGTTCGCGATGATGAAAATAACATTGAAGATGGTGCACCTTATTATACCAAGGCTGTTCCTGAAAGTGATGTAGAATATAGCGGACCACGAGAGAGGTCCAATACACTGACAGAAGATAATAAAATTATTGATGATGTTAAAGTTTTGCCAACTGTTTTTAAATGGGAAGGAGGAGGCAAACAAGTAAGTAAAAGAATGGGTCGACAACACTACCTTTTTTTACTAAATATAGATTAAAAATTGTCTTTTTAATTTTAGGTATACATCAGTGGAACTTTTACTGACTGGAAAACAATTCCTATGGTAAAGTCCCATGGAGACTTTGTAACAATCATTGATTTACCTGAAGGTGAACATCAATACAAGTATTTTGTTGATGGTGAATGGAGGCATGACCCCACTGTGGTATGTTTTATTTAGTTATAGTTTATTTTATTCAATATAATAGAAACCACTATAGAATAATAGTGTTTTTTTTACGGCACACAATGTTATGAAGGCAACAGGATCACGTTGGATGGAAGACGCTTCCAAAAGGTCCTATTAGAAGTCTATAGGGGAGGCCTATGTTCAGCAGTGGATGTCTTGGGGCTGATAATGATGATTTACTAATAAAGTTTTGCACTCATACACACATTGTATTTTTTTTTGTATTTTAAATATTTGAGTGTGTGTTAATGTGTCAAGGAAATATATTTTCAGGCCTATATTAAACTTGTTACAGAAGGTAGTGGACAATGGAATGGGTAGTAAAAATAACTTGGTAACAGTAAAAATGTCAGATTTCGAAGTTTTCCAAGCACTTGCAAAGGATAGTGAAGGAATTCACAGCAGTGCCCAAACAGAGTATTCTCAGGTAAGTGGGAGAAATAATTTAATGGGAAGCAAGCATGCAAATTTTGATAATAACTCGTCTACATCCCTGTTTCTTAAATTTCAGGAAATACCACAGTCAAAGCCCTGGGAGAAAGTTTCAGGCCCACCTATTTTACCACCTCATCTCTTACAAGTAATTCTGAACAAAGATACACCTCTTTCTGTAAGTATCCAACAATTAGTTTACTTTCATTAAATCTTTTGAAAATTAAGCCTAATATCTACTACTAAAGTAATACTTTATTTTTTTTCCAGTGTGAACCAACGCTACTGCCAGAACCAAATCATGTAATGTTGAATCACCTGTATGCTTTGTCTATAAAAGATGGTGTGATGGTATTATCAGCAACCCACCGGTACAGAAAGAAATATGTCACCACACTGCTTTACAAGCCCATATAACATGAATCTGGTGATCTGACATATCCTATAGTTATCAAAGCACAACATTATTTCAGTATTCAATTAACCTTTGCAAAAATAATGAATCACTAGATTTCATAATTACCAAAACGGTTTTGGCACTAAAGTACTTGCAGTTAAGAATATAGCTGAAATTGCTGAGCGGCATACCTAAATTATATAAGCTCTTAGTATTATTATTCTTTACTATGTTTATTAGTTTATATTTTGTTTGGAATTAAAGTGTCTCAAGTGCTATGGTCATAATGGGAAATAAATAAGCAAGTGGGACCCAGTTACTTCTGATCAGCACGCGTAGCATGGCGCCGTAGAAACGGGTTTTGTCGACGCGAGAATAGACAAAATGACAACGTCAAAGATTTTTATTCGATTCTGGTCTACAACTCGTGTCATACTTGTGCAAAAAAACAGTCGATTTGTAAAGGAATAACGATGAAATAATTTTGTCTTGGTAGAATCGCCATGCTACGCATGCAAGAAGTTACATTTAGTGATATGAATACAAAGGTGATTGCACTTGTATGTGTAAATAAGATCACTCAGTAAAATAGTTGTAGTAGACAACAGGTTTGACAAATAATAATAAAAATAAATACTTACATATTTATAAGTGCAGGCAGATGTGATAATTTACTATTTGTTTTTAAATTATTGACTTGTTGTGATTGTAACTATTAGTTAGGCATAAATTAAATGTGCTTTTTGTTAAAGTATATTATGTAAACATTAGTGTGTAAATAAAAGGTCTATTAAAATTGTTTCTTTTATTTTGTCAATTTGAAATAATTTATTTTGTCAATTTGAAATAATTTATTTTGTTAATTGAATCTGCTATCTTTACTATTGAGACAATAATTCACTATTATTATGAACAGTAACAAAATTTCATTCATTTTTGATGTGATGCTGGTTTACTAAGCTCCTCAGTAGGTACATAAATCTGCCGCCTTATGTAAAAAAGACACAACTGGAGAAAAGAGAATAGGGGAAAATATGCATTTATTAGTTAGTAAGGCTTATTTTTCTTTGCATTTTATTTTGCGCAGATGTGCCTCTTTTGCTTAGAGGCAGAAATAATAATTGCACTACTATATTATACAATAAAAAAATTAGTAGGTAGGTATGTATTTTTAATTATTGCTTTGTCTGTTTTGTCAATAATCTCACAAAAGTAACTGAATTTTCAGAGGAATTTACTACCTACCTAGAAATATTTCAGGTGATGTTTCCATTGAAATGAAAGAAACTGATGACTACGTAAAGTCAATAGAAGCTCCAGGACTGTGGAGAAACATACGAAAGGTACCTACATAGTATTTTATTCACCTGATCCTGTATTAGAAAGAATCTTTCGATACTTTTTTTAATTATTTCATTGTAAAAAAATAATTGTAAGTTTGTACCAATTACCGAAATCAATTAATTAATACTTACTAGGTATATTAATCACAGATCAAAGAAATAGGATCCTATTTCTTTGATCTGAGATATTAATATTCGAATGTAAACTTAAGCACTTTTATGTTAGGTACTACAATGGTTTTAATTATTACACCTAATTACAGGATTTATGGCCATGGCCTAGGTCCGATTCCGAGACGCAATTTGTTTCACGCACATAATATAAGCCGGTGCATTGAAGAAAGGATTCTAAAGTGGCGGCTTGTACTTGCGCTGACAGATAGTACAGGCAGCATATAAAATTTCTAATTAGAGTCTTTTTCAAATTAAAAAAAATAAAAACAAGACTGGATCACAATAATTTATCAATCTTAACCTAACAATAAAACAAAATTAAAGCAACAATAATCAACAGGTAACAACGGAAAAATAACAGAAAACTATAGTAAAATTCTTACAAAGATCACTGAGCGCTTCAAGGCATCAAGACATTTTTTTTTGCTTACGCTACGCGTGGGTGGGAGTATAGACGGCACTAGTGTGCGAGCGAGAGAACACGATAAGCGCCGCCATTTAAGATTCCTTTCTTCAATGAACCGGATTAAGGTGATTGCGTCGATGTAGCCCGCGAAATTCAAATTTTTTAACGTTTTTTGCAATTTGCAGGCCAGTGACATGTTGTAACTTTATAAATATTTGTGTTGCGCAAATAACAAGTATAATTTTAAATGTAAAAATTGTCAAAAAAAGGTTCGCTCCATCAGCTCTCACATAGAAAAGGTGCATCGTAGTTAGATTTGGACCAATTACGGAGATTTTAACATGATGCACCTTTTCTATGTGAGAGCTGATGGAGCGAGTTTTTGATATTTTTTATATTTAAAATTATACTTGTTATTTGCGCAACACAAATATTTATAAAGTTACAACATGTCACTGGCCTGCAAATTGCAAAAAACGTAAAAAAATTTGAATTTCGCGGGCTGGTTGGAGCATCCCCCTTAAACATACATACATAAACTCACGCCATCTTCCCATGGGGTTAGGCAGAAACTACAGAGATGTTACTGCTATGTTTCACATTTAAGTTAAATGTGAAACTTCAAACTATGAATGTGTTGATATTAATAATAAAACTTTATTTTTCTTATAGAATACTATAATCTTAGATTACACAAATGCCAGTCATATCAAATATAACACTAAAGTATGTTGGTATATCAAAAAAGTGATTTTAAGGTAACGAAGTTATAAGTAGTCGAAGAGTAGGTATTAATATAGTTTGTACATGGATTTATAGCATAGTATCTTACAAAAGAGCATGGTCAGAATATTATTTTAAAATTCCAGAACATAAGGCTAGCACACAAATACTTTTATCCATTTCTTAATTTCTTTCGGGTTACCAACCCTAATTGCTCTAATCACGTTTCAATCTGATTAAACATAGGTTATTTTAAAGACATTCCACACCAATAAGCAGCACCTACTCTAAACTCAAAATAATAAACCTCATGTGAAAAATTTGAAAATCTACTAAATGAATTTGACAGATTGGGGTAGGTACAGTTGGAGTATTGAAAAATTAAGAACCTTTATTTATTGTTTTTTTTTTTTTTTATAATCAACGAATAATGACAAAAATAAAACGCTCCGAATTCGGGAGTGGAGTCTTGTGACGTCATAGTGCCTGTAAAGTTATGCCGACCGAGTAACGTTTTGTGATTTTTAGAAGCGTAAGAAAGTAACAGTAACGGGTCAAATATTTTTTTATAATCATCTTTCGGACTAATACATTTGTTTGAGTAAAATAGCCTTTTGTTAGTGTTGTTGCATACATTTTAAACGAATAAACAAAAGAAACTACTACGATCAGCATGAATGAGATTCTATTTTATGAAAAAACTTGAAAAAAGATCGACTGAAATATTGTGTATATTTTCTTCATAATAAGAACTTATCATGCTGATACGAAGTAATAAAATACTTAATTGTAATAACATTATTTAAAAATAATTATATACACTAATAAACAAATAATTTTTGGATTACAATAACAATTGAAATAATGATTACAAAAGTATTTACAGTATTATAAACAATCTGCTGTTATTTGGTATATGCGCTGATTTAACTAATGATACACAATTACACAGCCGAACTATATAAATCAAGACCTAGTGATATGTATGTATGCATGCCTTTCTTAACTAGGTGGGTATTGTTTAACAGCCCGATAGACTTTAGCCTAAGGGACCCATGGCGCGACGCGATACGTGGCGATACAGAATTGCATCGATTGACGATATCGGTCAGATATCACACAAGCGTCCGGCCGAACAAAATGTATGGACAATCGCTATCGTTTGCTAATGGAGTCGCACGGATTGACGATATTGCTCACAGATCTGCAGCTCGATATCGAATTGCATGAACGTGCTAATGACAATGCACATGATTCTCTGTTTGAAATTTGATTGCGCAACTACTCGCCACGACGGCGACGTCGTAAATCAGTCGAATTGCATCATTATATCGTAATAGCAAGGACGATTTTCATTTTGAGGTAGTATAAAATATGCGATGTAAACTTAATGCCGAGTTCAGATTGTTGAAATGTAGCACACTCGTTGCAACAAGTTCGCGTACCTACTTGTTGCACTTGTGGTAATTGCGTTTCCGCTGTCTGATTTTATACTAAATTTCACAGATCTGTATATAGCCGTTATAGAGTGGTAACTGCTATCCTAATATTGTCTAATCAGCAACAAAAGTCTCTCAAAATATTATAATACCTACATAAATTAATATTTATATTTAAATAAATATTATAACGTTCTTTTAAGTGCAAACTAAAAGGTACATTGATTGTGATAAATACATACCAAAAGCTAGTGACTGATCTTATTTTATCGAGACCGGCAATGCACAATAATGCAAAACAAATGGGCAAAATTAGTATTGAATGAACAAAAGTAACTGTTATTCGACCTTTGTTGCTGGTCGTATCAAAATATTTTTATTGTTTTTAGGGTTCCGTAGTCAACAAGGAACCCTTATAGTTTCGCCATGTCCGTCCGTCCGTCCGTCCGTCTGTCCGAGGTTTAGCTCAGAGACGCACAGTACTAGAGAGCTGTCATTTGGTGTAAATATACGGATTTGTTGTGCCGAAAAAGTGGTAAAATAAAATCTCGTAAAATATTTTTTTTAGGGTACCTCCTGTACATACACGTAAAGTGAGGATTTTGTTTTTCTCGCGTACCCCTTAGTGTGGGGTATCATTAAATAGGCCTTTAAAAAATAATGATAGTTTCCATTAACAGTTTTTTGATAAAAAATTCGTTTGTGAAATATTAAGCTTTAAAGTGCTAAATTTTGCTCGAATCGAGTGTCCCCCCCCTCTGCCAGCTAAACGGTTATGTTTGGGGGTGTGAAAAAATTCACAATAGTAGTATATACAGGGTGATTTTTTAGTCACCATCCAAATTTTAATATATCTATTAATCTTTGGCGAAAATCATTGAATACGTGTTTTTTCTTTTTGTATCACTCAATACAAAAATATCGAGATATCACGTCTCAATGTTATCTATAAAAAGTTGATGAATCTGGACACCGCGCTGTAATGTGTCGCTCAGGTGTAGGCGGGGCGGGGCGGGGGGTAAGCGGGGTGCGCTCTGCCCGTTTCCTGCGTCGGCAAGTGTATATTATTAACGTTTAGCTTAGTCGCGGCAGACGCAGAGCGGATGAGAAAATGATTTAATATGACAATTTGAAGTATCGATTTTTTTTCAAAAATGGGGTTAGTGATTGATACTTAATGCCTAGAAAAATTTTGGACGGTGGTAAAAAAGTCAGCCTGTATAACGAAGTTTAAAAGAAAATTATCATGACTAAGTAGGCTTTACAACTATACGAGTAATAGTCGACCAACTTATAAAATGTACTTGGATAATGTTTTCTTAAACAAAATGTATCGGAGAACATGTTCTTCAACTGCAAATGTAAGTTTGTCAACTTTATTTTTACAGCTTTAATAGGTATGTTTTTTGGGGATAGGTAGGTTTTTATCGTCAACTATTTTTAACTAACTTCAAAAAAAGGAGGAGGTTCTAAATTCGTCGTAATCTTTTTTCTTATGTATTTTCCCTGATTTCTCAGACTCCTGGACCGGTTTTGAAAATTCTTCTTTTTAAAAATAAATTCAGCGAATCAGTTTAGTTAGTTCGCATAAGTATTTTGATGGGCAACTACGGAACCCTACACTGTGCGTGGCTCGACACGCACTTGGCCGGTTTTTTTTTTTCGTTTATAAGGCAGGTATTTAGGTAAGTACTGTGATTATTCACGGTAACATGAAATATTTTATGTATATACCCCCTTACTTATACAAATATTGATTAGACGTTATTTATCTGAAATAGCTTTTAAGCCACTTGGCATCTCTATTCATTGAAATAGAAATGATAAGGACAGGTGATATTTAATCGGTAGCTAAGCAACACAAGTTTTTATAAGTTACGGGGTTAGTTAATAAATAATTTAACTATACCAAAACATTTCCCAAGTTGCTCATTTGTGACCTTGGTTGGAAAATCAAACCATATCATACCTATTTGATTAGAAGATTTGAGCCGGATTTTTATTAAACATAACGATTACGAAAACAAGCACTTCTGTATTTTTTACATTTCCTTTTTTGGTACTTATATTCACTATGTCTGGAACGTATACCTAGATTGTTTCTAAAATTAGAATGATCTTCATAAAGAACTATTTAAAATATAACTACTTTTTTGTAGTAACTTCTATAAGAGGCATTTTGTCTTTTCCATCAGCTAGATTCATATTAACATTACTTACTGGATTTTTGAAATACATAGCAACGGCGATACTGACTAGACATATTGATAATACTGTAAATGCTGTTATCACAATATTAAATAGCATGTAACATACTACAGCCGTTATGACCAACTCCAATGCACTAGCATACGTTTTTAAAATGGAGTTTAGGTTTTTTAAGAAGAAACTAGTGACTATACCTACCACAGCACTGTTTATGGTAATAAGTATGACAAATATGTTAGCCAATGAGCTAAAATCGTCGAATATCGTTCCCAATTCTCCTTTGAACATTAAAATAAAGAAGTTGCACACAACTGAATCCATGTACATAAACACATTCTGTAGGAATATGTCGACATTAGAACCTTTTGTTTTTAATAAATATTCGTTATATGTACCGGCCAGACACGAGCAGAAGTTCTGGAAGTTAATGGATAAGAAATAAATATTGAATAATTGTGACCAGAGATCAGTGTCGCCCTTCGATTGTATCGAGGCCGCATCAAAGTTTTTGATAATACATCCCATTGTTAGTATTCCCAGCGATATCCACTGCATAAAGGCCAACTTTTGCTTGAATAAAAACTGGAAACAAAAAAAAAATGATTAAACATTGTATTAAATGTTTCAATTACATTGCTGAAAGTACCATCTGGCAATTAAATTTTTATGTAAACTGAGTTAAAGTATGCCTATTTTATTTCATACATTTTGTACAACAGATTAACAGTTGATTTTTAAATATAGTTTAATACATTTAATAGGATTATTTGAATGCAATATCTAATTTGTCCGTCACTGAGTTTTTGACCTGTTACTTGAACCAAAATTGACGGAGATCCAACTCTGTTAAAATTGGTGAAACGTCACAAGCAAGTACAGTCTTTACTTGCTTGTAACATCACGCACGAGCGAATTTTGATGCGCTTTATCCATGTGAATATTCATTGTTTCAACAAAAGAATAGAATACGCGTACATAATTTTATAAAATTTTAACTTATGAACTAATTAGATTTGTAAATTTTATTATTGATGTTGTCAACATAGTTCTCAACTTGGCATAAGTAAATAATAATGATATTTATTTTACAATTTATGTAAAGGTAGCTTAATCAGCTTATAATATCCCCACTGCTAGGACACAGACCTCTCAGGAAGCTTTGAGATTCAAGCGACTTCTTAGGCCCAAAGCGGGTCCGTTTTCTGTGGAAACATACAATTTTACTTTTTTTTTTTATTGTGGCATAAAGCGATATAATTGCGGCACGCTTGGCGCAGCTATTGAACAGTTATTACGACTTGGTATACCCTGTTAGTGGTTAGCTGTTCCGGGTCTGGCTGCCCGAGTGCAAATGTTTGTAAACGCACCCCTGATATAGAAGAAATTCAAAAGGTGGGACAAGGTTTAAGAAAATCCACTCTACTTATAAAGAAAGCTTAGTTCACCTGAAACAGTAGAGCTGTTAGCACTACCCTGAATTGCAACAGGATATAGTACGAGGTGGGGTCATAGTGCGACAAGTTGATAAATGCCAAATTGTTGTAAAAGCAGTATAACAACGACGGAATGAAGTACAGTAGCAGCAGCTTGTAGTTTATAACAATGGCTCTGAATATATGCGGCTTATTTCTGAAAGCAGATAGAAATAGTACATTTTATCGGACTGCTTATTAAACCACATCCTGTAGATAAATGGAATGGTATCAAAGGTTGCGAAGGAACCGTTTTATGTGAATATGAACATTAGGCGTATCAAATTAAAGTTCTTTTTTGTAAAATGTAAATATGCACGTCTTTATGGTTCATACTTCTTGAGAAACGTTTAATTAGCAATGTAAACTCGTAAGTTGCGGTATGTGAATTTCGACTTATCTCGGTAATAAATAGCACATCAAAATGAACCTTCTAATTATAAATCTTGATAGGTACCTAAAGAACTTAAAGGATTGGGGTAGTCCGACCTTGTTGTCAACAAAAACAGAAGGTTCATTTTCCAATATAATAAATTGACAGATTTGGGTAAGTTGATGTTGTGGCGTCTGTACATAAGTCCCGAGCAATAAAAAGTAAACTTAGCACTAAAATTCGCCTTATCTTTTGAGATAAGGCGAATTTTAGTGCTAAGTTAAAAAAATCGCTTTTATTTTTTTATAATTTAAGTAGGTACATTATTCTTCTTTTTCTTAGTCCCTTTACCCTTGGCAGAGTGTAATTGTGGTTAGAGTATGTAATATTTTATTTTATTTATTTCATTAAAAGTGTGGAGTCTTAGATTTTAAAATGTCCAGATTTAATGTTAAAAAAATAAAAACGTTTTTCGTGAAGCCATTTTTTATTATAAATGTGTGCGGGAGTGAGCGCCACGCTCATATTTAAATGTAAAAAACCTTGACATTCTACAGGAAGAAATTGAATTAATGCGACAAAATGAGCTGGGAGCTTTATTTACAGTAACATAGTCATTTTAAACTGTTTTTTCTAAAATCTGAAGCGTTAAAAAAAATTACGCGAATATCGTTTTCAAAAGATCCATTGATGTTATTACCTTTATTTGATACGAATCATCGGTATTCCAAAATTTAATTTCTGTTTATTTATTTTACATATTAAATGCTGGAATACCGATAATATTCGTACTTAAATAAAGATAATAACATCAATGGACCTTTTGAAAACGATAATAGCATAATTTTTTTAACGGTTCAGATTTTAGAAAAAACAGTTTATAGGTATGACTATGTTACTGTAATTGATGATCGCATTTCATTTTGTCGCATTAATTAAAAATCACTCTGTATAATCTAAGCGTAGAGTGTTAAAAAAAACGGGAAACTACAACACTGGTAAAATAAATATTAACTGGTTGAATTTAAATGTCATGGTCATAACCATGACATTTAAATATTGTATCGAAAATAAACAGGCCCGGCTTAGTCGTCTAACCATTATGTCTAAAAATAAAATATATAAAAAATGTTGTCTGAATATTTGTACACCAATATAACATATATTATTTAATTATATCTTTTAAAGAAAGTTGTGTGAGTTACACTATTAATTATATATTAACTCAAGAACGGCTAAAACGATTTGGTCAAAAAGTGGTGGGGAGGTAGCTTAACAGGAGATGGACATGGGATACTTTTATTTTTAACCGATTTCAAAAAAGGAGGAGGTTCTCAATTCGTCGGAATCTTTTTTTTTATGTATGTTCCCCGATTTCTCGAAGACGCCTGGACCGATTTAGAAAATGTTTCTTTTGTTTGAAAGGGGGGTCTGGATTTGATTATGGGATCCCAGGGAAATCGAGGGCAACTTTTACAGGCACATAGTACCATTTTTTTCACATATTTTCCAAAGCTGATCAAGTATTTGCATCTGATAATCATCATCTCAGGTGGATGAGCTGATGATGGAAGGTACAATTCCTTTAGTAAGGAGTCGGCATCGACTGATTTAGTAAATTATGTATGTGCCCGCATATGTCTGGAACTACAAGTCCGATTTAAGTAATTCTTTTTATGTTGTAGGTACTATAGGTATCGTTCAACCTAAGGAATACTGCAAGTTTCATCAAAATGGGTTTATATATAGTTTTTGAGATACGGAAGGAATGAAATAGATGTTAACGATGTTATTACCGGTGCTACGGATTACAAAATTCTAGTGCTCATGTAAGAAAATGATGTATTTGACAAGGATTGTGGTTGAATATTAAAACTAAAAAGAGTAAAATAAAATAACCTACAAAGCTTGTCAAAAAACAATGAAATTAATAAAAAAACCACCGACTTCCGAAAGAAAAGTTTTGTAGGTTATTTTACCCTTTTTTGTGGTTGTTTTTGAAGTTTTTTTCTTATTTTTTTGTCTATATTGAAAAAACAACATGTATTTAATATTGCAAAATACTCCGCAATAGCTAGTTTTATCAGCGTTGGAAATAATTTTCTGGGACGAATGCACAATGGCGCATAAACGTGCATTAGACGAACTTAACCGAACATTGAAAGATCTACTCAATCACTCGAGACATTTTTGAGGTGCAATGATTTTCCTGTTTGGCGATTTCGGACAAACACTGAGAGTAATTCCAAGATCAACTGCTATAGGTGAAATAAACGCTTGCCTCAAATCATAGAATCTATGGCGCTATGTGAAGAAACTTCAGCTGGCAACCAAATATGAGAGTTGCATTGCTGAACGATACATCTAATAAGAATTTCTCTGAGCAATAATAATTGCTGACTATCGATAATGGTCGAGTACCTGTCGACGAATCGAGTGTATTGATTTCATTTCCTCCGAATTTCTGTAACTTGTCTCATCGAAAGACGAACTCATCAACAAATTATTACCAAACATCGTTACTATAACCACTACAATAATGAATGGTTGAGTGAGCGAGCAATTTTGGCGGCAAAGAATAAAGATGTAGATAAATAAAGATGCAGACAAAATTCAGTATGAGATCATTGGTACACTGCATTCATTCAAATCTATTGACTGAACAGTCTGCATAACAAATGAAGATGAAGCCACCAACTACCTATCTAATTGCTTTTTTTAAATTCCTTGGTGTGCTTGGCTTACCACCGCCCGATCGGTAGCAATCATGCTTCGAAACATAAACCACGCGTTGATACTCAAAGGAAAATTTGAAGGTGAGGAAGTTCTCATTCTAAGAATCCCGATGATCACAAACGATATGCCGTTTGAGTTTAAAAGATTTCAATTTGCGATAGAAGACAGACGTCCACCTCACGACCCAGCCGCAGTGGTGGACGCCCACGCCCATTACACGCCGTCTTTCGACGTCCGTTGCCGGTGGGCGTCTCCCGCTGCAGCTGGGTCGTGAGGTGGATGCTGTTCTATGCCTCACGCGTCCCGCCTCCTCCTTCGCTAGCATGACTGCTTCGTAGAAGGAGGCGACCGCTTCCCATTCCGTCTCGGCAGCATGGCCTCGACCAATGCCGAGCGCGAGAGGTCTCCGCCTATCGTCGTGAGGAACTGAGGACAAGGCGGTGCTGCGCCTGAGCGGGGCAATCTTGCACCGTATTCTCCACCTTCAGCTCCGAGCGATCCTCGCAGTGGTGACACCCTGGCGTTTCCACTTTCCCTGTCGGATAGGGACGGAAGGAAACTTTCGAAACTTCCGTGTCAGGTGAGTACCTGCGTCAAGCGGAAAGTAAGGACGCCGTGAAGCCTATCCAGCCGCTGCTCAAACCAGGGTCTTACCGCCGAACTTTTCAGAGCCTAAGGGTCAACTCACACCGAAAGAGCGGCGAAGGGCAGCGGAGCAGAGCGCAGTTTTAATGTCAACTTTATTTCCATTACTATAATACTTATTATTGCATAGTCGACTCCGTTCATGGAATCCTCCGGAATTCCCGCGGCGTCGCGGGTATTCGCGAGACTCATTCGAGTTTCTCTTGCAATAATAAGTATTATAATAATGAAAATAAAGTTTAAATTCATATGACACTGAAACTGCGCTTCCCTTCGCTGCGCTTCGACGCTCTTTCGGTGTGAGTTGACCCTAATACTATAATATAAAATCACGTAAGATTCAATCGAAAGAAACCGAAAAATTAGTAGCGAGCGGTTCAAATATAGAATCCTGAGCGTAGCAAAGTTTTCAAAGGTACGAGACGCAGTAATTATAATATAATAAATATCTGGTTGACCGAGCTTCGCTCGGTTTTTAAAATGTATATATCTTGGGAACCGAGCTTTTCTCGAATCTGGGACCTTGATAAATCGATTCAGTGAGCCGAAAAATCCCTAATCTGTAACTTTCATGAAAATCCTTGGAGCCGTTTCCGAGATCCTGATTATGTATAAAGTTCGTTTAAAGATATTAGATGGATAGATAAACATTTCACTCATAGTTAAATACATAAATATAATTTCAAAATGAATTAATAAGGGAAAAACATGCGCAACACAACTGCAAAAGTACCTAGTTCAAGTGTTATTTCTATTAAGTGGTTGACCACAATGTCTGTACTATAGTAAACTGTAGAAATACTGTAATAGGTACTTACTCTCTCTTATATGTGTACAATGTTGCCGATGCACATAGTTTAAGTAGTTCTGATAGAAAAACCACGAGGGTTGTATTGTAGTCGTAGCCGCCATTTTCAGTTTTAGATGCGGTAACAAATACACCTGGAATAAAAATATAAACAGTCAGTTCTAAAAATTGCAGTATTGCACAGTGCGATTGGCCATCACTTAACAGGGTAATTTACTGAATAAATTAAAAATCTGTTTATTCCGTCCAGTTAGAGTATTGAACAATAAAACGCTTCTAAATTCGGGAGAGGGCGGGGGGGCTTGTGACGTCATTACGCCTGTAAATTATACCGAAAGAGTGACATTTTTATATTTTTTGAAGATTATTTTTAGAAGTGTTATATCTTCGTCTTTTTTGGTTTTCTTTTGAAAGCCAAAGATTTATATTCTGAAAAATTCTGCAAAACAGAAACTGAGTAGATAACTTGTTTTCACATTCAAATATAGCCATTGTGTTATGAATTAGTAATTACAGTGCAAACATTCATTGTTGAAGTTTATAAACACACATGGTAATCACAATGATTGCAGGAAGTAAAAATTATTCCTTCGATTCCCACATAAGGCTACTCAACATTTTCCTTATGCTATTTGAATATGTTTCTGACCAATTCATTGAAAAAAAATGTGACAATACAAGTCGCCCAGATTTTTAAAATGAAGTTGTTTGCTTTACTTTCATGGATGGTTATTTTTATTGTATGGGAAGGAATATGGTCAGCAGAAGTGGGTCAAATCATATGCAATGCAATTGTAGCTATATGACGAAACATTACTTTTTGACCAACTTTTAATGTCCAGAAATTTTCCTTCCCATACAATAACGTGATCATCCTTTAATGAAACAAAATCAAATACCTAGTATTCGTAGTAGTAACCATAAAAAAAAGAAGGTACTGTTTCTTTCATATAAATTGTATTATTATTACTTCTTCACCCCAATTGTTTTTTACCATACTGTGAAGTGATCTGAGTTATCCTTACATGAAACAGAGTCCAACAACATTATAAAAATTGGTCTATACACTGCCATATATGGTTGCCATCTCTAAAATTTGGAATCCAGGACAAGAGATGTAAAAACCCTGGATTTATATAATACTAGCGACCTGTCCTGGATCTGCACGGGTGCAATCTCTACTATATTATGATGTTCCTTCCACTTATATCACTCTATCTATTAAAAAGTACCACATCAAAATCTGTTGCGTAGTTTTGAAGATATAAGCATACATGGGGTCCGACAGTGGGAAGCGACTTTGTTTTGTACTGTGTAGTGATGCTTAGAAATAAATTTAAATTAATAAAACATCATTACACACACTATCATGTATTGTACTGAAGTTAAATATTGAATAAAGATAGAGAAAAATAAGTCTTCTTTTCTTAAGTTTAGCCAACTGGACAATCATTAGTCCAAATAAAACTTCTACAGACTAATAAAACAAGGTTAATTGCTTAAGAGTTTTAAGGCATGGAACTACCATTTTCCTTATCAGTAATAATTTATTGATTCAGCAATACCTACCTAAAAAGGTATATAAGTAGCTGATTACAGTGTTACTCAGGTTTTACTGCTGATTTTGAACATAAGTATATTTTTTACCATATTTTGGAACATTCTTTGAAATTATACTGAACTTCAAACAAATTGCAAATACTATAGGAAGGCAAAGACTGAATTAAACTACTTACACTATAAGGAAAAAAAATATTCCTACAAATAATCATCTCACAAATATACTTTTTTATAAAAATATAAAAGCAGGAAATACAGCAGAAATTATCTTCACTTAGATACGGGTTCGAGTTCAGATAATTGTTGATATGTCAGTCATGAATCAGCTTCTACAATATTTAAAATAATATTTAGTAGATAATGTTTTCATTAAAGAATCACTGTTTTTATGAAAGTTTGATTAGTTATTGAAGAAAATCAAATAAAAACTTACCTTGAAATACGAAGAGAATTATGTACAGTGCAAAAACGATAAAAGCCTCTTTATTGGGAAACAAATTGGAACATTGTGTCATTTTCCACTCACAGTTTCTCAGATCTAGTAGTGAATTAGTAGGCTTTATTACAAGCCCATTAAATATTATGGTCTCAACATCTATTCCTAACTTGTTAGAGTCGCATTATCCGCCCATTGGAAATTCAATCAAGCCCGAGTGTGTCCGGCACAAATTCACAAATCACAATAAATACATGTCAAATTGACATAATTTTTTGACATCTTGACATTGTCAATGATTTGACATTGACTTTTACGTTTCGAAACACACAATTAAAAATTAGAAAACGAACAGTGTTATGGGGCTTCGTAATAAGCAACATCTATTTTCCTAACTATGTCGTGAAGTGAACCGCATGCAGCTGAATATCAGTAGGTATTTATTTTTGTAGAGAATTGACAGCGCCTTCGTTACCAACTGTAACCAACTGACTAAAACCGTATAATGTCCATTGTTCATGGCAATGTAAAAGAGAGAATTATTAAGACATTCATTCAATAGTGGGGATGCTCCAACCAGCCCGCGAAATTCAAAGGTGCATCGAAGTTAGATTTCGGAGATTTTAACATGATGCAGCTTTTCTATATGAGAGCTGATGGAGCGATTTTTTTGATAATTTTTATATTTAAAATTATACTTGTTATTACCGCAACTCATATATTTAAAAAGTTACAATATGTCACTGGCCTGCAAATTGCAAAAAACGTAAAAAAAAATGAATTTCGCGGGCTACATCGAAGCAATCACCTTATATGGGGAAGGCAAGTGTCAAAGTGGCTTTGACGTTTTGGTCCCATAAGAACTGTCATAACAAAGGAATTTTTTGAAAATAAACGATTTATTGATGTTAAATGACTAGAATGTTGTGTAATAGGCTGTAAAAATGATGGAACATACAAATTTCTTACAATCCACACTGTCAAGAAATAATGGGTAGCTGCTGTGACTGTTTTGAAAACAAAATTTGTATTATCACTAAGGAAAAGCTATAAAATAAACAAAATATCTACCCTTGCGAAGCCGGGACCGGCCGTTAGTTGCATTTATTAATGAAATTCTATGGTTATACCATAACTAAACAATCGAATACACCTTTCAAAATAATATCTAATTTTTTAATGGAGGTTAAGTACTGCATCACTCTTTGTATCATGAAACGGTTCGTCTGGTGGAAGAATTATCACCGGAACCGAGATTTGTGCTAGGAGTGGTGTTAGGAAGTTAAAATTCTTATTATATTGCTCCAATCTTTAAAATAGATGTAATATTAGATGAAGAAGACAAACAAAAAACTTGATGTCATTTTCCTCATTATAGAATATCAGAAGCAGTATTATATTCTTCGTAGAGGTTAGCACATGTAGTATACCTATTTAAAAATACAATTTTGAATCCTAACTACAAGTAAATGTGTGTTTAATGTAGTATAATCAAATTTCTAACCTCTCAACTAAATCACTTTTTTTAATCTTGTAGATGCACCGCGGCCTTAGTTTTTTCTTTTAATAAATACACTTGCATTGACGAATAATTTCCCATATTTGTTTTGTATTTATACTGAATTTTTATAACAATAAATCTTGTTTGTTTTTTGTACAAGGTTGACATTTAATCTGAAGTAGGGGACCAACTATCACAGCGCCATCTACGATTAGCTTTGAGTTGCCATCCCCCCTAGGCCACCTGTCATTAGGTTAGGGAAGGCGCCGTCCATCCTCTAAACCTATGGTGTTGTCCTCATCCTCAGTCAGTGTCAGTGCAAAAATAGTCTTAGTACAAATACTGCTAAAGTCTAAATTACTCTATCCTGCCAATGCTTTTGTCTGGTTGTTGGGGAACTACAAAATGTCAAATCAAAATTACAAATTGATTATTCCTTTGTTGTTAACTTTTATTTTGTTTAGTGTATATGTACCTACATACAATTAATTGATGCCTTTTCCAAATTCCGTCAAATTGCCGTCCATTCCCTTTTCCTTTCGCGATACCTTTCCTGCTCTTTTAACATCTTCTGGCAATAAGCACGAATAGTGCAAAGCCAAAAAAAAAAAAAAAAAAAAAAAAAAAATAATCGGAGCAGTCTGATTGCAAAAAACATTTTATATCAATTTAAAGTGTCGTTTCGTGTGAAAAAAGAAACCACTGTGTTTTTATTTGCTAATGTTCTGATTGGTGACCGAAGTGTGAATACTTACTGAGCTGATTCAGTAAAATAAGCAAAATATAGTGTTATCAAATTTTCAGTGTTCACGAAAATTGAATGAGATGGCTAGTGACGAAGACGATAGTACTTGGTAAATATTTGAAATCTATTACTTAATTTACTTAACCATTTCCTGTATAGTCTATACATATGTGGAACACATAATAATTATTGTTTCAGACCATTGCTATTTTCTTGCATTTGTACAATGACATTGAACAAATATTTGCTGAAACACCAACCATGCAAAAACAAGCTGTTACTTGCATGTAACTCAAAAATTGGAAAATAAGAATGTAGTTTCCAAGTAACAATCAAAATTAAATAATAGTAATACATTGTTATTATTATATTGTTATTACTTTCAGGTTAATTGAATTGGAGTCTGCACTCTTGGATGGCTGTTCTGCACAAGAAATTAATGTTCTCACCAAAGGCAAGAAGATACCAGAAAGCTTACGTCCAGATGTTTGGCTTCTTTGTCTAAATTGCCAAGAAGCAGGCAATCAACTTTTGTCTTTTGATGAAATATTTGATTTAACAAATCAAAATGAACTTCGAGATGATGTCAAGAAGTTTGTGAAAAGACTTGGAAATGACGATGATGATAAACTGTCAGTTATCTCAGATATTGAATCCATCATAACATTTTACTGTAAGTCGAAAGCCCTTAATTACTGCACCAATAATGGTTGGATTGAAATATTGTTGCCATTATTGAGTTTGAAACTGCCTAGATCTGATACATATAATTTATTTGAAAAAGTTTTACAGCTGTATATTCCACAAGGCTGTGTCAAGAATGGTGTTCCATTTCATATATTAAGATTGATTCTTCAATATCATGATCCAGAGCTGTGTTCCTTTTTGGACACAAAACGAATAACTCCTGAGCAATATTGTTTATCATGGTTAAGGTCTCTTTTTGCTGGTACATGCAGTCTAGAGGTAGTGCTTTTTATGTGGGACTTATATTTTCAAAGGTCTGATCCTTTTTTTATATTTTTCCTTTGTTTGATCATGATTATTAATGCCAGAGAACAATTATTGCAAATGAAAAATGAAGACAAAGATGCAATCATTCAAACTTTAATTCAGATGCCTTCAGATCTAGAAGCCAATGATGTTTCTGACTTTTGTTCACTTGCACATTATTATTCATTAAAAACTCCACAATCATTCCGAGAAGATGTTTTAGAAGTACTGTTCTCTGAAACTGGAGTAGAAATTAATTCTAAACTGTATTCTCAAGCACTGTGTCTTCCTGTAGCTGTACATGAATTAATTGAAAGTGCTACTTTAGATTCCGGGAACAGTGACAGTGTCAAGTTCTTTTTGGTTGACTGCCGCCCAGCTGAGCAATATAATGCTGGTCACTTGTCAACTGCATTTCACCTTGATTGTAACTTGATGTTACAAGAACCTTCAGCATTTAACACAGCTGTGCAAGGATTACTGAATGCTCAGCGACAAGCGTTGGCTGCTGGCTCTCTTGCTGCTGGAGAACATCTTTGCTTTGTTGGATCTGGTAGAACTGAGGAAGATAGCTATGCTCACATGGTAGTGGCATCCTTCTTAAAAAGAAATACTAAACATGTCTCTATGTTGGAAGGAGGATTTGTTGCAATTCATGACTATTTTGGTCCTCATATGACTGATTGTTTGGAGGAACATAATCCATCCACTTGTCTAGTTTGTGCACCTAATAACAATAATGAAGGTGCAGAAATACATCAAACCAAAGTAAGAGATAACATTCCGGCCAAACAGTTGTTCAGTAAATTATCTTCTGCAATGAAAGCAAAGAGTCAAGAAGTCAGGGGTAAGCTAATTGAATACATTGTCAATCCAAATTCCACATACAATAATGGGGAATGGCATGTATCTGCTGGAGATAGAAAGGAGCAAAGGTACAGGAATGTTCCTCCAGTGTTTAGTATTAATGATGAAGATGATGACTCAAGGTCAGACAGTCTTAGGCGAGACTACACGGATTCTGATTCATTAGAAGAAATTGTAGAGGTACAATCCTACCTCAAGGAACATAATGTTGTTGATAGTTTCCCTTGTCAAGAAGTTCTGCTTAATGGATATATGCATGACTCTTACTTAGTAGTTTCTGAAACTCACTTGATTGTTTTACGCGACATTCCAAATAAAAGAGGCGTTGCGAAAGTGATGTCTAGAAGACCTTTATCCACTATTGTTAAGATAACTGCAAAAAAGAGGCATCCTGAATTAATTACCTTCAAATATGGTGTACCAGATGGTGACAATCTCTTGATAAAAGACATGGACCGCTTCCTTATACCAAATGCTTCCATAGCTACGAAAGTGGTTTCAAATCAAATTGTTCAACAGTTGGATAGCAAGACATAAAAACAACCACTTTATTGCAAGTTACCTGTGACATAAATCAAATAAATAAAGATTCTTTGGCTACGTAGTAAATTTTACCCCCCTACATTTTAATTGCCCATTATTCACTTTTCTCTACTCATTGAAATTGAAGTAGGTAATTGCTTTAGTTATTTAACTATTTCGTTATCGTCTGTCATAATTCTGAATAGTTAGGTTCAGCTAGGTACACACAAATGGTAATCCCATAATTAAAATGTATTAAATAAAAATGCGATGTTGAGCATAATCACGTCCAAAAATGTAACTGTTCTCTATATAAAAATGCGATGTTGAGCTTAATCATGTCCAAAAATGTAACTTTTTTCTCTAAATCGCACCTACGTTCAAATTAGCGCGTCACCTCTGAATGAGAAGAAGAAAATAAGCTAGAAACTCGTAAACACCTTTTCTTTTGCCAAATTTCACAACGATTGACTTTGAATAATAATAATGCAAACACGAGAATTTTGAAACAATTTTCAGAACTCCCGAATGAGATCTGTAATTCCGCTTTGTGTCAAGCGTGTTCAAGCTTACCTGGCACCTATCTACCTACTCCTTTTTTATTTAACTATAGTTTAGACGCTGAACAGTTAACTGAAATCAAAAAAACTATTGTATAGCGTATAGCTTAAATGGCATTACGATTAGCTAGGTTTTTTTGGCTCTCTCCACTCGTCCACTCCACTTGCCTCCGTGAACCTATCGTCTTTCATCAATAAGTAGGTAACTTTATTTTATCTTGTGATGTTTTCCACTTACGAGTGTACCTTTTGTTTGAAGAAATTATCAATTCTTTTTTCCTGAAATATGAAACAGAATATGGTGGTAAAATTTTGGGTCATTGGCTTACTGTAGATCTTGGGACTACTATCGAATTAGACAATGTGTTAGTTTCATTAAGAATTATTTGTATAGGTAAATAAACAGTATTTACTTTCTTAATTATTGTAAATTGTACCTACTTATAACTTAACACCATTTAGCGGGATATGTTTAATTTGTCAATTTACTTAGATTAAAATTAGGCATAGATGCTATTGCGGATATTAAAACGCATAAATTGTATCTAATACATTAGTCATGTTACATAGATACTTTGCTATAATATCTATATTGCTAATTCTAACTGTTTGGAATGGCGACAAACTTGGTCGTTACTTGTATCCTAAATATCCATACTTAGGTAGGTACCATAATAATTATTTAACTTTTACGCAATTTATACCCCCCAACGTCCTTTGAAAAAAGGAAAGGTCATTAGGAAAAATGCCCCAAATGTCCCGTGATTACGCGACATTTTTTCATTCATTCTTATGATCCACCATACCTTCTTCTTATTCTTTTTTTTTTTGACACGGGTCAGAAGCTAAGCTTAGTTTGTGGACACAATGATAAAAAAGCTTCGGCGGATTTCCGTATAATACACTTTAATAATTATCATCGAATTTAGTTTAAGACAGCCTAGACCTGTTATTTATTATTATCATTATTTACAATTATGTTACCGCCAATGTACAGATTTTTCTTCAATAGATTTTCAACCTTATCACAATACTAGAAGGCAGATTCGGGTAGGTTGACCTGCTGGCGTCTGTACTGTGTTTATTTTTATAATTTTATGTAGGTATCTATCTAGCTATAACAAAATGTGATAAATTCGTATATTAAAGATGCACTGGTGTTTAAATATTGCCAAACTAGTTTGTTGCAATTTTCTTAGTTAATTGAGTAGTAAACAAAAGATAATTAGGTACTTATTATGAAGGCCTTTGAAGAATACACGCGAAACATTTGTAAGTAGGTATATCGAACAGATAACTTATAGGTACTTACTAAGATCTAGATACTTGTGGTTTAAATACCACAGGTGTTGCATTTCCATGTAGGTACACACGCCAGTGCACATCAACCTACCACAATTAGACTTTATTAGATTTTCAACCTTAGAACAATAGAGGAAGGTTATATTCGATTGTTGAAATTTGATAGATTGGGGTAGGTTGACCTACTGGCGTCTGTATTCTTGTCTTTAAATCTAAGGTACAATTCCAAAGGCGGTAGTCGCTTACTGAAATTCTGCCTTTACTTTCCGAGAAATCGTCTACAAAATTTAAAATGTAATGCAAAATGTAGCAAGATGTTGTAGCGCTATGTTAAATTTAAACCTACAAATATGGCTGACTCTTTGTTTTCTACATAAAGGCGAATGAAACGTCTAAATGGCGTGCCCAACTGCCCATACCTTTGTTAATTTGAGAAAACCAGAGGACATAAGGTGGATAACCTTTTCAAGAATGGCTTTAAAAGTCAAGTTTTAAAGTTCAAGAATGACTATAAAACGTCACCATGAGACGTTAGAAATGGAAGGAAGAATTCGCCGGGGCAGGTACTGAATCCGAAGGCCGCAGGTTCGAATCCTGTCCGCGGATTGAATTTTTCTTTCCTAAGAAAATCTTTGGCTTTAAAAGGTTTTAAATAATGTTCAATATTTATTTGTTTAGGTAATCTAAGTCATTATTTTTATATTTTTTTTGAGGCCTTCTATGAAATATTATACACCGTGTTCCGGACGATATACATAAACTTCGACCAGATGTTCAGACCACGGAAGTAAGCATTTTTCATTATGGACACATTAATAAATTCTTATTTTTTATTTTTTGTTAATTTTCATACAAACTAAATACCTAGACGTAAATAACCCGATATGCATGCCTCTTTATCCGAATTGGCAACGTCGTATTTTCATTCATAACATTTGGCGGGCTGAAACTTGTCAAAACAGTTTCTTTGATTTTTTATCTCGTTCCTCATAGCACTGTCAATGTACTATACTTATCTAAAGAGAACGTATAAGGCTACCAAGCAGGTAGATACGTATTTCGAATTGTCTTTTTAATTGAGGAATAAAAAAAAAAACAAAATTCCATAACCAAATCATGATAACCTCTTCCCACGACATGCAGCCTTCGCAAAACGTTTCTGCAGTCCTTATTTTTAGTCTAGGCTTAAAGCAACGCCGGACCTCCAACGACGGGAAGGGGAGTAGGCTACCATAATTATCTTCCCATTCTGCCGTTTCGGCTTAAGTAACGAACATTCAATCTCAAAATTATTGACTAAAAGAGGGGCAGCTCAACACGCAATCTGGGGACCACGCTTAGAGCTCACGTACATTCGTAAAAATACTCTCAAAAGATAGGTCTCGGTCAAATTAAGATAAATGGTAATCACAGCATATTTTTTTTATGCATTTGAGTAGAATAATTATAATTTATAAGCACACTTGTTGCGTGGGCAACATCAGAACTAACGCCACCATCTTATTTTTCAATACATTTCACAAATGAGCGCTCTCCTGTCAACCTCAATGGAGTGTCCAAAGATCCATATAACACTGTAGGTTAGACAACTACGTCAGCCGTAATGTCATTCAAAAATATTTTTATTAATAAAAAATAAACTCTAAAAAGCAAAAAATAAATTTAATGTAAAAAGTTTTCGAAATGACCACCTTCTTTTTCGACACAAATATTCAAACGAGTCCTAATTTGGCCATTTAAATTTACAGACATTTGTCTTATTTGTTCAGCAGCCTGAGATATTCTATCTAAGAGCTGTTCACGGTTCTGAATTTGTACGGAGTACACCTTCTCCTTTAAGGTTCCCCAGACATAAAAATCTAAAGGAGTCAGATCTGGGGACCTAGCTGGCCATGCGATATTTGTGCTACCTCGTCCAATCCAACGGCCAGGAAACGTTGCATTTAAATATTCACGCACTTGTGTGCCATAATGTGCAGGGGCCCCATCATGTTGGAGCCACATGGTTCGCAGAGTTTGAAGATCCACTTGTTCGAAAAATTCGAAGCTAGTGACGTTTCTTAGGAACTCTAAGTAATTGTCAGCATTTAGGCGGTGGGGAATCTCAATAGGACCGATCAGCTGATTGTTAAAAACATCAGCCCACATGTTTACAGAGAATTCAGTTTGATGTGACGCCTGCCAATGTAAATTCGGGTTGCTCTCATGCCACTGCACTTGATTTTTGGAATTGAATACTCCCGCTCTTGTAAACTGGGCTTCATCCATCCAAAGAATTTTTTGAAGCAGTATTGGATTATTTATCAGTTCTTGATTCATTCTCTGGCAAAAAACAATTCTTGAGAAGTGATCAGGTGGTATTATGCCTTGGGATTTTCTGTAGTGGTAGGCATGCAAACCATATCTTTTCCACAGTTTCCACACTAGCTTATGAGATACACCCACGATTCTCCCAACGCGTCTCGTTGAGAGTGTAGGATCATGAATAATAAGGTTCATTATTCTGTTTTCTTGAGCGACGCTCAAATTGGTTGCTCGTTCAGGCCGGCGTGGTCTAATTCCGATCTCACAAAATCTCCTGTGTATGTTAATAAATGTTCGTATATCAGGAACGCGCCGACCAGGGAATCGCCGTTGGTACTCTCGCACAGCTGCTGTAGCATTTCCGTCACAGAAACCGTAGACGAAGTGAATATCACCTTGGTGTTGAGCAGAATATTCGTGCGGCATAGTGAAAGTTGTAATCAAAATGATTGATTAAATTAGTCGGAAACCAAAAAGCAAATTACAATAAACAATAATCCTGACAGTTAAAATCATGCATGACAAACAATGACAAATAACAACTTAGGTATCCATAGCAACCAGTTTAATCTCTTTGAAAGATTCGTTATCGCAAATGATCGTATTTCTTCGCTAACTCTCGGGTTCCTCTCGTACGTGCAAATGAAATGCAAATAGTATTTGATAGATTTATCATTTTAATTGCACTAAGCGGCAACATAGGCCAAATTAAGATACTTTCTCACTGCATAGCTCAATTAAATTTCATTAAATGAAATTACAAATATCTTTGTAACGAAGCCTTTTTAAGTACTACTTCCTTTGTTGGATTTGATTTGTAAAAGCCATAGAAGTATTTGCTAAAGTTTATGGATAACGTGAAGAACACGGTGTATATAGTTATAGATAATGCAGTCGCCACCTTTAATGTGCTTCATTATACCTACTACATCAAACACGAGCAGTTGAAAATATTTTTTTCTCATAGATCCATTTATCTTATGTACGAAGTTTCATTAAATTCGGCTCAGTCATTTTGAAAAAAAGCTGTACGTATCTGCTCCTAATGTTATGTAATAATAAATGGCTCTTAAATAACTTGGCAATCAATTATTTCTGTAACGATAAAGACACGCTTTTTAATCAATTATGGAGTTGAAATTAAGTTAATAGGTATAGGGTCTTAAGTTTTTTACATGCACACAAATATCTTTACGTAAAAATCATGTATAAAATGTTGATACACATGGACTTGCACTTTAGTAAGCTATCGAGATAGTATTGTAGGTTTGTAATGATTATTATCTTTCATGTATTCCTAATAAAAGGCGATAATTATCACCGTGTAACTCTGTGTTATAGATGTTCTATTTTCAACGTTTACTACTCTTAAATTATTTGTATATTTAGTTGTTATTGAAATAAAGAGATATATTACAACTACCCGTTTTTGTTTATTTTCCATCAATCTCTAAACCTGACCCGAACCCTGTTGCTCACTGTATTTGTGGACAATGATTTCACTAATACCATGCGAAACTTAAAAAAAATGTTGCCCCACACTAGGAATTTCTCCTGTGTCGTGGGTGCGTTTACAAACATAAACTCACGTACTCAAACGCCCAAAACAACCACTTGTAGATCATACTTACAAATATTTGCTCCGTGCGGATATCGAACCCGCGACACGTAGCACAGCAATCCGATCGCTCATCAACCCATCATCTGTTTAGACTTTTCCAACTATATTGGGGTCAGCTTTCAGTTCAACTGGATGCTCTAGATACTTACTACATCTATCTACAGCAATCGTTGAGATCAAAGACGAAGATTTTGTTACTTGATCTCAATCAATGTTGAGGGACTTCAGGAATAAGAAATAAGTAAAAATAAAACATTCCACTGTTTTAATTCTCATAAGTATTTTATTTCATTATTATGTGTAGGTATGTGTTCCTGCCGGGGTTGCGGGACATACGTATACCGCGACTCCGGCACACGGAGGGCTACCGAAGGACACCGTGGATTTTAGTCAGTACAAGTCTGACAGTCCCTCCCGCCCTGCCCGGGGTTGGAGGACTCATTTGATGATTTTACCACGTAAAAAAAAAAAAGGGTATATTTTTAGTACGCATAAAAACAATTAAATATATTATGTATGTATGTATGAACAAATTAAACCAAGCCACAATGGTAGAGCCACTAAACTCAGTGAAATTATGAAATGATCCAAAACGAATAATGAAGGACACAGCTTACATAATCACTGATTCCTCAGTTAACACTTTTGTATTGGTCCTCTTACACCAATAATCCAGTGTTCGTTGGCTAAAATTATTGTACATACTATAAAGTATCGTACTCATAAAAGTTATTGACGCTTTATTTCTTAAGATTAAGATTAATAATAGTGATTCTACTGTTGCAGCTCCGTTTAATTAAATACCTACAGGGCCATTATGACTAGGGTTGCCAACTTTTTTTGACAAAAAAAAACGTATAAACGGGTTTGGATAGGAAAAAAATAAAATATTAGGAAGAAAAAAAAAGTTTTTTTCAAATTATATTTTTTTATTGCTATAAAAACGTATTTTTGTGTGCTTTTATTACATGCACATTATTTTTTTTGTTGACTTTAATTGTTGTAAAGCTTGTTTGACAA
Organism: Agrotis segetum; assembly: GCA_036375495.1. Classification (NCBI taxonomy): domain Eukaryota; kingdom Metazoa; phylum Arthropoda; class Insecta; order Lepidoptera; family Noctuidae; genus Agrotis; species Agrotis segetum. Next base: position 124,267 of record JAQSVV010000269.1, on the reverse strand, counting down.
TCAACATTAAAATTTAAATAAATAAACAATTCGTTTTTAATTAAATTTATTGATGCTCTATTTCTCTCTTCCCGCCACTTTAGATTCATTACTGAAAAAATTCTTTCAGTGAAAGCTGAAGTGGCGCGAATGGATAGTAGGTAAGAAAAAAATATTTCTATTATATTTAGTAAGCTATTAGATGCTATGACACTATCAGATTTTTAAGTAGGGTTTTATTGAAAATTCTTCGTCATTAGTAAATTTTCTTTAGATCTCTTTAAGTCTACATTCGGAATACATATCGTCCATGTTAATATTAAATCTGTCTTGTAATTTGGCTTTTTACGCATCATAGTAAAAGTTGAAAATAAAGTATTTTTGCATACTTTATTTGTACGTAAAAGTATAAAGTATAATTACCAAAAATAAAGTAGGATACTTTATTATAAAGTATGGTTGGCAACCCTAATTATGACACAAGTGCATAGATACCAATCACTGTAAAATTATAGATATTAATATACATCATCGAATTAAATACCATCTTACGATACTTTTTGCTTTATCAGTAATCATTAACACCCCTATGCTCTTGTGTTTAGAGCCTTTACAAATTGAGAAAGGTATTAACTCCGAAAATTCTTAACAAAAAGGTAGAAGTAAGTACTTACTGATACCTACCATTGATTCAAACAATATCCTCAGTTTAGTCGACATTTCTATGTCAATTAATAAATCTTTAGTAACGATAAGAACAATCAAATAGGTATCGCATAATAATATTCAAATAACATTATTTAAAAACTTCACTCATTGGACACTGGACAGCGCATCTTGATTTAAACTTCTACAAATCATAACATTTTTGTTAATTATGTACAGCATAATTTTAAATTGTAGATTTCTATAGAAGTCAAGAGATTTGTGTAAATATTAGGTATAATAAGCATATTCTGCAATCTTATAATTTTTCGTAATTAACTACCTAGTTATTAAAATAGGAAAGACAGGTAATTGATATGTTTCGTTTAATTAGGTCACATTTTCAGGTTTGTGCTGGGTATGAATTAGTATCTAGTAATTTCGGACAATCATCCAAAGTAGATTGCCTCAGTAGGTACTGTCAGACCCACAGTGCTAATTGACACACTTACAAATGTTACAAAATATATTATCATGATAACGGCTATCAAGTGCAGAAAACAAACATTTCTGGATCTGATAGTACCTCGATGTCATTTATTTCAGGATTTTTGAAGTGAAAACTTCTTTAGCGGCGTTGTACACTTTTTCTGTAATGGGTAAAAAATTTAAAACTCGCGTCAGGGTCACGTGACCCTGATCGAAAATGAGTAAGACGTCATTCAAATTAAAAATAAAACATAGTAACAAAAAAGTTTTCACTTCTACCGGCACTCCTGGAGTGCAACCTTTTTTTATTTTTTCTATGTACAGTTAGAATTCTAATATTTAGTTTTATTTTATATGGTTGATAGGCATCTAGTAACTAGGTATAAGTAAGCCTATTTTATTTTTCAGAATTCGAATTAGGTAGGTACCCTAGGTAAATTGTAAGTGTAAAAAAACAATATTTACAGTCGGTAAAATTAAAAATTGTTGTGTATTTATAATACCTAACTATTTACATTATTATTCCATTTAAAAGGCCTAACTACATACATAAAGGCAGCGAAAATTACTTAGGTATTTGAAAGATTTCGACCTACACAAGCAGAATTACTTGCAGGCAATATACGCATCTTAACATCTGTTTCAGATATATTTAACAATAACTAAATCAGAGTAAGGCCGCAGTGTGCGGTCAAGGAGCCATATTTTGTAGAATCAAGATTTAAATTTTATTCAGCTATACCAATTTATGCACAGCAGGCCGCACGTCAGTGCAGGCACCTAACAAACGTAGTAAGTCAAACTAGGTTAATTAATTAAGCATGCTTATAAATTAAATACCTAATCAATCATATTAAAATATAAAATTAATCATAACTAAATTAATTGACGAAGATCTTACAATATTAGATGTCGGGACATAAATGCCTACACGTACTTTCCACTTATATGCGGTCCAACGTAAGTACACCTCTATAAACTAAGTATATAAAATGGATTTTATGGATATTCTGAAGGTTGAATATTCTGAATGGCTACAATTTAAATGCTCATCACTAATTCTTTTTCTAAACTAAAATGGATAAATGCTCACCAAATCTAAATCGCGCTTTAGCAAGATTTCAGGGATTCCCCGAAGTCCGGTTTGGTCAGGCAGGTTTCTTTAAACCCTGCAAACAGAAAATGAAGCCCCGCGAAGCGGGGCTTCGTTGACCCTACTTGGGTCGATTTTTTTTTTTCTGATATAATTAGACTTTTTGGTTTTAATAATTTTCTGGTCGACGTTTAAACACAAGCCATTCTGAATGAAAGTGGCTTAAGTGTTAAAATTGAAATTATTTTAAATCTAGTACGTTTTTAATACGCAGAAATGTATAGTTATTTATTAAATTGTTTACTTATGAAATTAAATAATCATAATTTTATTTTCACGATGACGAACACAATGTTGGTTAAGTGTAAAAGATTATCCTGAACTAGAATACTTATAACTAGGCACATAGGACCGACCTACCTACCTATTTATGGATATGTACTGGGGATTAACTATTTACAAGTTACTTTTTTCCTATAAGAACTTACATAATAGATAAATATTACCCCTCTAAGTAAGTGTATATCTATTTACATTTTAGATTCATAAGCATTCTTAATATTATAATTATAATGAAAGGATTTATTTTTGTTCTGGAAGAACTAATCTTGATTAAAAGGGACGCAGTAGAGACACCGTGTTTCTTCGACATAAATAAGAACCGCACTAAAATACTTCCATTTCTTGCCCTTTCGTAAAAACATAATATATGTATTATAATGTTTAATATTATGTGGCAAAAAAGGGTACATAGACAGTAGGCACAAAATAATAAGTATGAAAAAGTTGATCAACTCTTGTTAAATTTAATAAACTTCATTAAACTACTCGTCCTTTACAATTAAAATTGATCCCATTTGTTTGCATTGGCAATAGACTTGCTAGTAAAATGGGACGTTGATCGCACTTGATATTAGGTATCGTTAACATTTAGGCATATTTTGATGCAAAAACACATAGTTACAAAAACATAAGTATAAGTCAACTTCACATCAGCGTCATCAGTTTAAATCATAAATATGATGTTTGTAGCGCAAGTGTTACAGACCTAAGAGCTTCACACACAGCAGCTATAATGTAAAGATGTACATTATAGCACGATAGATCTCATTACATATTTCCATTGAAATCGTCAGGAGACCACACACTGCAGCTATAATGTATATGTTTACATCTTCGAATTTCTATGGAAAGATGTAATGAGATGTAATGTACATCTTTACATTATAGCTGCTGTGTGTGAAGCCCTTTACAGCTGATGTGTGTACAGTAGTTGATGAGTTGACTATATCTGGTAATTTTAGGAAATATTCAGATTCCAAAAGAAGATGCATTTTTTGAGACATTACAGGTAATTCAACTTTTGATTTGTTTCCTAATATTTGACCGAAATAAGCCTTAGCCTGTAGATAACCTATTGTTTTATTTAAGTTAAATAAAAAGTTATAATTATACGTGGTTATAGGCAAAAGGCAAAATATTTAAAAATTATTTTGAATAAAAAGAATTGAATATTAATGTACCAGAAAATAGACCATGCTTACCAGACTGCTTGGTTTTGGGTGGTTTTTATTATTTTTGAGAGCAGAGATCTTTGGGGATTTTTGGATGGATAACGTCGCGGGAGTCTGATCGGTAGTTCCTTCCGCTTAAAATGCGATTGATGGTTTTATCACTCTAAAAAAATTATATCGAATTTCAAGTATGGGTTCATATGTTTTAAATCTTTTGCCCTTCTACAGATATTTGTATACCTATTAAGAACTTATTTGAATAAGAACAGTCTGTTGCCAAAAAGCCAAAATTATACATTTCCACATTCATCACATTTCAGATTCTACAGCTCAACATTTATACAATTAAGCACTTTGGTTTCTTTAGTACCTACCTAATATTTTGGTTATCCTAATAAAAATATTAAAACTACTTACTCTAGAAATGTTCTCTCGCGGAGATGATATGTTATTTTGGCGACTTTGAAAATGTCTAGGCACAACAATGGTAATTTCCTTTTTTTATTTTTTTATGTAGGTAGAGTAGACAGTAGTATCCATAGAGCTTAATTAGGATAAACTTCCTTCTGAACATGTTGCCTCAAGAGACTACGTGCATATAATGATCACGTATTATCGGATTAGATTCAGCTTGAAATCTTGAATCAGTATGAAACTGAAGTATTGAAGTTGAATGTAGCGTTATCAATGTCTTATCGTAATAGGTAAATACCTATTCATTTAGTGATTTATGTTTGACTCATCGAACATACCTAGTTGCTTACGTAAAACTCCACTTAATTGGTTTCATTGATACCATAGTCTCATACGGCCTTCTAATTGCATCCAATTTGTTTGTGCCTGAACACGATTATCTAGCATAATATTCACATATTCATTCACGCGCGTTCTAATATTATGTTATGTAATGTTAACATACTACATATTTTTATCACAGCCCATTATTTAATTTTAAAGACTTGCTCTATCAAGCAATCGTGAGCAAGCAAATAAATAGAACACACATTAGAGACGATAATCGATTTTTAGATGATCCTGAGGTACTGGAATCTGCCGTTGTCAAGTTCGCTGAAGGCTGGGACAATGTTGAGGGCTTGATGACATCAACTGGAAAGAAAAAATGAAAACTTTGATTAGCAGCTGTTAAGTTACGAGTACCTACTATTTAAAATGTATCTCTACTTATACATTTTTGAACCATATATTTTTATTTTTTGTAGGTGTTTTAGAGTGTTTATTCAATAGAGTGAAACGTACTTTATGATAAGTCAATGACCGTGTCTGTTGTGGTAAGTAGATACTCGTATATATTCATAAAAAGTTGTCGAGGCTATATCAATCTTCACAAAAAATTAAACTATAATCGTTGTAAATGAGATCAAGGTTGATGATGAGAAACAAATGTGGTAAAGGAAGGTTGGCCATAAGTTGTACAATATTATGAAAAATAGGGCATTTTGTTTCCCAACACAAAAAAAACCTATTTTTTTTTGTCTAACTTTATAGCCCACTGTTTCAAAATATCCTGAATAAAATTTTATTGACTTAAGGGAAAAGGTAGGTAGTCAAAGGAGGTTTTAAATATGTATTACAAAAAAAAAGTATTGGCAGTTTTATGACATAAAAATATATGTGGCCGTTTGAGTCGATGATTAATAAATAAAAAAAAGAAAATGTAAATGGCTTTTCCATTTTTTTTATTAGCCTGTGGCCAGTTGTTTTGCAATTATTATAAAGTTAAACTAAGAAAAGAGTTTGTATTAGTTATGATTGAAACTTCAAATCGTGACCTCATTATGGAAAACATGAAATATAAAAAAAAATACTGTTACTCGTGGTTTGTGGTGTAAAAATGTTAACAAGTGAGGTTTTTATTTTTTAGAATGGATTATGATTAGGATATTAATTCATTGAGGTTGGTAAAATTAAAAAAAGAAACATCGCTTGTTAAAATTGTACAGGTGTACAGTCACGAGCAATAACATGTAAACACTTAACAAAAAAACGCAATTTACTCGTAAAATGCTGGTCTACACTTTGAAATAAGACCTGTTTCGTTATAGTACGGCTTACAGAACAGAAGTCTAATGAAAAAATCTGAAGTTTAATCAATATGGTAGCAGAAGATCGCTTTTGAATACTGCTTAGTGTTTACATTCTTTTGACTGATGAACTCAACTACAGACCTGGGGGGTATTACAACGTCTTATAACCAGGGTTGTTCCAGTGAGTGAACAAGATGGCGCTAGACGACTTGTATAGCTGTCACTTTCACTCGCCGGAGTAAGCCTGGTTTTAAGATGTTGTAAATGTTATACCCCCCTTTATAACGATTTCTTTAAAAAGGTTGTAATATATCGTAAAATCGGTCAACCGTAATGAGTAGTGGTTATACCTAATAAGTTAAGTAAAAAGGTTTTAATTAATTAAGACACACAACTCTACCCGAAAAAAATATGGATGGCCATTTTATTCGACGATTAATAAATAAAAAGAAAACCTAATGGCCTTTCATATTTTTTTGATCACTTGGGGCCAGTTGTCGAAACTCGAATGAAAACTTTTTACACAATTAAAATAAATTATGTAAAGAGTTTGCATTCGTTGAAATAATTTCGTTGTTGATAATAAATTATTATTGCTCGTTGTGATGATTTATTGAGAACCTGCATGATCTGAATATTATTATCTACATAAATAGTCAACTATATCAGTTTTTTATAGCAAATTAATTATTAGAGAAATAAATTGTGTTATATAATTGTGTTATAAAAGTAGGTAATAACATTGCGGGTAAAAGCATTATATGAGTCCCACCCAGGGCAGGGCCGGGAGGAACTGTCAGACTTGTACTGACTTTACACGGTGGCCTTTAATAGCCCGTTACGATCCGGGGAAGACTTCAAAAGACTCACGACCCCGAACGCTATGACAACTAAAGCGCTGAACCCATTTTAATAAATTTTAGTACCTATAGAGATTAATGGAAACTAGGCCCCTTTTTGTATAAAATAGGTTATGAAGTAGCTTATTAACGGATATAAGATAGACGACCCAAATTCCTCACCTATGACAGTATCATTTCTGACATCGGCGAACTTGTCTTCGATACTTCTGAACTCAGGTATCGTGCTGACGCAGGTGATCTCAAGCCTGCCCGTGGCCACAATCTGTAGCTCCGACACGGTCACGTACAAGTCCCTTTTACTTGGCTTGCGACTCTTGTGCCGACTGCCTATGTGGATGACGTTCATTTCTTCCTGCTCTTTTATTTCGGCCATCTGGAAAAGCGAAGTGAAGTTTTAGCTTTTATGATACCTACATTAAATTTTTCTGAAATAAATGTTTAGCATAGAAAATTTAATACGAAATATTCTAATAATAAAACAATTGCGTATTTTTTTTTTGTGTAACGTACCTATTTTCCTATAAGTAGGTAGTTTTTTTTTTGTTGGCTAAGTTTTTTAAGAAAGAAGACTTAGTGATACACATTGGAAAAAAGCGTAAATATTAATAAAAATAAAAATATTTATGCTTTTTGTACCTATTTAGATAAGTTACTTAATTTGGAAATGCTACTTAATCAAATCGCTCTTCGTTAATCCATAAACTAATATATAAACTACTCTAAACTATCCCCAATAGACGAAATAATAAGATCACACTAATTGACGATTTACTTGAGAACAAAAGATGTTGTATCAACTTTTCAACGCGGGGATCGTTTGGCATCTAACGCCGCTACCTCTGAGAGAAAAGCACAAAGATGTTGTTCTCCAAACATTTGTATTTGAGGTAAATAAAAAAAAATATTCTATGAATTTCTACGTATTCCCGGCAGTCGGTAGACGTGCACGTACGAACATAATGGTTAATTTGCATAAAAGTAATTTCCTTACGCCTACCGACGTGTGCCTACGTATATTATGTACCTAGGTAGGTACCTACATAATTATGTACTCAAAAATATTTCATGCCATTTTCAATTTGATTAACAATAAGTTGCAGTAAGGATAATTTCGTCTTGCAACTAAAATAGTTTGGCCAAATGAAACCAAAATTTATTTATCGAAATCTAAGGTAGGTACCTACCTACGCTTGAAAATAAAAAAGGAAAACAGATTACCGTAGTTAAGAAAGCTGAATTTCGAACGCATCATTTTGTGCCAATCTTTTTTCAACACGTCTTTTTTCAAAAGCGCCGGAAATAGAACAAATGTACTGTTCACACGTCAGCGCTTTTAAAACGCGGCGTTTATTTTCGAACTGCATTGGATTTTAAATGCTGGGCGGTGACCTTTTTTGTTAAAACTCAGCGGTTTTTTAACGCCCAAAAAAAAAGCGGTCGTGCGAATGGCAACTTCTAATACCTATTTTACCTGATTTTCCTTCAGCATGCAGCCAGGCGGCCTGGTGGCTACGTGGGAGGCATGGGTGAGGGTAAGCAGAGGTGGAGGGCTGCTGAACCCGGGGTCATACTCGAAGGTTCTTTGCAGCCCCCGCCTACCGCTCCGCTCACTCATTGGCACACGGAACTTGTGGGAGTGAGCTACCAGCTCGTCCATCTAGAAATGTTAGAAACTAAAATCAGTTAGGTAAATTATAACAAATGGATGAAGTAGAATTTACACTAAAACTGAAACCGTAACTGTATTAAATTGAAACATTTGCTTCCCGCGACGTCCCTCGTCTGCTTGAATGCGTTGAAGAAATAAAGGTTCACTGCTGTTGACCCGTCTTTTTAATAATATTTGTGCCAAAGAAGTAAATCCATGCAGTACTTTTTGAGTTAATCCGGGACATATATAGAGGCAAAGAGACAAACATTCTAAAACTACCAGTATATTTTTGGCTTCGGTATCGATTGTATCACAATTCACACCCCAAGTATTCTTTAAAAAAATATTCAATGTGCAGTTTTGACTTTCCTTCCATTTTATTATAATAAACGAGTAGATATTCCATTATTGCGTGTTCGAAAGTGTTTTTAGTGAAGCCATGTTTTATAAATGTGTGAGTGAGCGCTTGGCACACATTTAAATGTTTTCCTTGGAGATGTTCACTTGTTTTATGTAGGAATCGAATGACGGGGGTATTTTTTTTACCGTGTTTTTAATTTTAATAGGTATCTGGTCATTCTATAATACCTACAAGGTATATTCCTACAAACGCCTGTAGTTAAGTGTATCATACGACTATGAATATTAAATACAAATGTTTAAAAAAAAAAAAATATCTATATTTATTTTCGAATAATGTGCGACTGAGCTAAGTTTGAACTAAGACTAAGTCCGTTCTACAGATTTGCCTGTTAGCAGTGTATGTTAGGATCCTGAATGCTAAGATTAATATCACAGGCGCTTTCGGTATGTCTTGAGTGTGCAATTGGTAATTTTTAAACTCTAATTATTCATCAATTTCATACACGAATGAAAGAAAAGCATATACAACGCTTTGGACGTCGGTACAATTTGACAGGCGTTACAAAAAAAGTGTCCATTTTATTTATTCTAAGTATTTAAGTAACTGAAGGACAAAACAGATTAAAAAAAAAATGCTTTGAAATAACCTATTGCGGCTAGCCCGAGCTGCCCTTCCCTGGATGTATATAAATTTTTAGAAATTAAAAAGGATCATTTTTAGGGTTCCGTAGTCAACAAGGAACCCTTATAGTTTCGCCATGTCCGTCCGTCCGTCCGTCCGTCCGTCCGTCCGTCCGTCTGTCCGCAGTTTAGCTCAGAGACGCACAGTACTAGAGAGCTGTAATTTGGTATAAATATACGGATTTGTTGTGCCGAAAAAGTGGTAAAATAAAATCTCGTAAAATATTTTTTTTTAGAGTACCTCCAGTACTTACACGTAAAGTGAGGATTTTTTTTTTCTCGCGTACCCCTTAGTGTGGGGTATCATTAAATAGGCCTTTAAAAAATAATGATAGTTTCCATTAACAATTTTTTGATAAAAAAAATTCGTTTGTGAAATATTAAGCTTTAAAGTGCTAAATTTTGCTCGATTCGAGTGTCCCCCCCCTCTACAAGCTAAACGGTTATGTTTGGGGGTGTGAAAAAATTCACAATAGTAGTACATATAACGAAGTTTAAAAGAAAATTATCGTGACTAAGTAGGCTTTACAACTTTACGAGTAATAGTCGACCAACTTATAAAATGTACTTGATATCATATTTTCTTAAACAAAATGTATCGGAGACAACTGCAAATGTAAGTTTGTCAACTTTATTTTTACAGCTTTTATAGGTATGTTTTTTGGGGATAGGTAGGTTTTTATCGTCAACTATTTTTAACTAAATTCAAAAAAAGGAGGAGGTTCTAAATTCGTTGTAATCTTTTTTCTTATGTATTTTCCCCGATTTCTCAAAGACTCCTGGACCGATTTTGAAAATTCTTCTTTTTAAAATTAAATTCAGCGAATCAGTTTAGTTAGTTCGCATAAGTATTTTGATGGGCAACTACGGAACCCTACACTGTGCGTGGCCCGACACGCACTTGGCCGGTTTTTTTTATATACCTACTTATTAATTTGACTAGGCAGAGGCACTCATGTTCTAGTTTTTTGAGACCCGGTTTGAAATCAATGTAGGTCCTAGACTGTTTGCCGAAAGGACTGTCAGACTCATACTGCCTAATTTTCCACTATGTTACTGTTACTTGCTCCCACTTAGCCCAGTACCTAATGTTTGATCTGATCACTTTATTAGCTGGTGTTGTTGATGTGTTAGAGGATTTTGTGCTGGACTCCACGAAAGCTGTGCGAGTCGAGACGTGTTTTGAGCAACCAATAGTATTGCGTTGCCGGAGTGGAGCTGTGTTAAGAGGAAAGAATAGATGCTGCCATTTCAAAAAATAGGTATTTAGAAAAACTCGTACTGTCCCTCTCACGCGTTGAAAAAACCCCGATCGTGCGATAGAGAGCGTTGCAACTCGCGACTGAATGTAAGTATTTTTTATATGAAATTTGTCTCTCGGGAGAAAACGTTTTTCACATACTAAATCACGACCAATCTTTTAGATTCTGGTGTCAATCGTTTCAGCATATTATATTCTAGGTTTGTAGGTTTTGTTTTTTTTTCTTAAACTTCTTTGTTTTTTTAATACAAAGGTTTTACTTCAATGAAGATTTTGTCATAAAAATAGTAACTTGTAGGCGCCTGTAACTTTCAAACTATTATAAATTTTGAAAAAAAGAAAACCTATAAACCTAGTTTTTTACTGTGTCAGATGCATTGTAAAAAATCATTGAGATAGGATAACATTTAGGGGGAGGAAAACGTTTTCTCTATTTGTATGGACGAAAGCTCGGTAGACGATAGTCTTAATAACGCAATTCTATTAGTTGTTCAAAACACGTCTCGACTTGCACAGCTTTGGTGGAGTCTCGGCCTTACTGTGGTCGACGAAGCTTTTTCGCTTTCAGTGCCTACACATACCTTTCTTCCATTAATGAACCACGTGATATGCGGGGCTGGTACAGCGGGAGCCGTTGTACAGTTGGCCCGGAGCGTCTCTCCGAAGCTGAGGTAGCGCGTCGGGAAGTCGATTCGAGGGTGATGCTTTTGAGGATCTGTGCGTCAATCAAACGTATTTTTAATTAATGTGTGATAAAATATACTATGTTAGAATAGCTGGTATAATGTAGAATATCAATATAATCATATTATCTTAGCTGGCTATCGGCATAGCTGTTTAATTTATGAAATTGAGATGGTTATCTCAGCGAAAAGTGTCTGTTTAACGATATCCTTTAGTGTAATGTCAAAAAAAAACTTTTGGAATTGTAAAATTAATAAATACCTAGCTAGAAAACGAATCGTTGACGGAAATAGATCGATCATTGTTATTTATTTTGACTGATTAGACATGTCACATAATTTTGTCAGTATCGTACAATGGTGACATTAATTACAATATTTACGGCTAATCCTATTTATCTAGTAAGCACAATAAAGGCCGTTGTAATCCCTGCCCACAGCGGATCGCATATTGTTAAAAGCAAACAATACTTGGCCACAAACGAATATCCGCCAATATACCATTTCATCCTTTGCATAATACAAACAAAACGTCATGAATATTTATATAACACGAATAGATAATTAATAATTTACTTTGTCATCCATTAACGAAATTCCCGGAACAAGGTTTCTTTGTCCCCATTTCGTGGTGACCGATTGCCGATTTCATTATGCGAATCAGATCTAATAAATTTTCTTGATCAAGTTTTACACCATTTTGTCACAAGTTTTCAAGTAGAAAACTTAGTGGATGACAATTTATTAGTAGACAATAACAGTAAGCTTAGAATTTTGTATTCCGATGTTCTACATTGTTCACTGACTGAACTTCTTGATGGTCCCACAGGATTTAGGTTTATTTCATGGATTGTATAAACTCTGACGAAGTGGTCCTTAGAGATAGTTTCTTTACGCTTTATGTAGGATAGTAAAGGCTACCCAAAACTGAACGGCTAATATATCTTCTCTTGAAAATGCTGGAGTGATTTGAGGAAAACGTGGTTAAATAAAAGGACGGTTTGAAGTTTAAACATTGAACATTTTATTACGTCTGGTGGCTCTTTGGTGCCAATTGATACAGATCTCTGACATTTTGGCGGGTGGCACAGCGTTTTATCTCACGAACCGACTTTTGAAAACTATTTCAATTTTATAAAAGTAATTCAGTAACATTTACCGGTTTAAACAGCTTGTGCTCACGCTTTAACGTTTAAAAAAAATACATAAAATGTTGATGATTAAATTTAATACTTATAAAAATAATGTTCTCTTATATTCTAAATATTTCTACTACAATAAAGGTTGTTGGAACTAAGTTTTGAAGGTAACTCTGTGAAAGGAAATAAACATTTTCTTTCCTTTTATTGATACCACTGCACATGATTCACAGAATCAAATATAGTGTGCATTTAAATGTATTTTTATTTTAAAACTGAGTCTATACTTTGCACTCATAACACTGTCTTGTTTTTAATCACGTCCTTCTATATAACTGATCCATTCGTCTAGAATGATCTAGATAGTGTCATTTAGAGAGATCAACAAATGTTGTAGTTACAACTGTATGCGTATCCAGTTGATGTAACTGCTGACTCTTCCGAAGGCAGAAGGATATTCCAGTTCACATCCATCACGTGCCACAAAGGAACTCACCCCAATCAACACTTGTTGTCCTTGCACGTTCATCGTCAAAGGGCCGCCAGAGTCTCCCTGGCAAATGCCAACTCCTCCGTAGCCGTTTGTGCATATGTTCGAGTCTTGTACCAAGTCACCATAGTATGAACGGCATTTCTCTAATGGGATCACTTCCAGCATTACATTCCTAGCCATGGTATTTGTGGTGGGATTGGTAACATCCGAGTACCTTCCGTATCCGGCGGCAGTGACGTGCTGAGTAGAGTAGTCCATGTCCAAAAGCGGCCCTGACGGCAATGCTATCGGCTGGATTTCTCCAGAGAGAGGAACATGAACCGGCAAATATAACATTGCAATATCGTTGGCGAATGTACTCGAGTCATATGTTGGGAAAATAGCAATACCAGTTGCATGTACTCTGAAACCTCCATGGAATAAGTATGGTGAACCCAGGACTACTGTGATTCGGTGTGCCTGGTTACGTCCATCGAACCAGCAGTGAGCTGCCGTCAGAATTTTGCTTGAAGATAGAAGTGATCCTCCGCACGCGGAAGGTGAATTTAAGCCAATAATGTCGATGAGTAGACCGGCCAGATAGGGGTGAGCGAAGACCGGAGCTATAGCTCCTCCGACGATGCGACCGTTTCGCGCTGCCTCTTCCGTTAGTTTTATGCTTTCAGCATTTTTTATGCCTACTGTCTGATGCCATCCTAAAGAGTCCTCCCCCGCCGTGTCGTGGCTCCACGCGGAATGAATGAACAATAGACAGATTACTTGGAAGGCGCGCATTGTTGACTTTAGTTGTGCTCGGTCAGCACTCCGACTTATATACTACTCATAGTTAACTTTTATCTTTTTAAACGTTAAATAAAGCTGATAAGTACCAATTAAGCCGTGATAATGTTTTTATTACCCTTATTTTAAAGGGATTAATTAACACTCTCGATTAGTGATGGGTTTTTGCCCGGGAATTTTCCCGAGGTGGGAAAATTCCCGATACATTCCCATTTCTTCCCGGGAATATTCCCAAATGACGGGAAAATATTTTTTCGTATAAAATTATGCAATTTAATTATTTTTTTTACAAAGTTTTGCGTTTGTGTGAGTCTGTGCATGCATGACGTGGTTAAAAAAAAGACATTCATTGTAAAAGTATGGTTACAGCATAAAAGTAAGGGATTTTATGTACGGAAATGTTTGTAAGATACGTATTTATTTAAAAAGACTTAGAATCAACTTCGAACAAGTCTCAAAAGTACCACACCGATCTTTTTCTGATTATTAGGTTGTTTTTTGAATATTAGTTTTGCTATAAATGCGGCTTTATACCTATAAAGTTATCAGCTGACTTTGAAGATCTATTACTTGGTGCGCTGAAAACTGGGTATTGTACGTATAAACAGCCACATTATCATATCTCTAATCTGACAAATTATATTTTTTTTTAGTTTTGCTTTGTAGACAAAAATGGCAAACGTAAACTCTCGAGTCTGTAACAGATTTTCAACGTAATATAATATGGTCTTAAAAAATTAACTGCAAGCATTTGGTGTGCTTACTCGTATAACCAAAGTACAATACTTAACCTTTTTTTTTTCAAATATTATCATTTTTTTTTTTCAAAAAATTTGTTTTTTTCAAGCACTTTTCTTTTGGCCTATTAATATGGCCAATAAAAAAAGTTATTTGTAAGTATTTCGCTGAATTGCCAGTTCAAAGTCTGCAAAATGTGGTACGAACATTGGAATCAGCTGTGAATGCTACACACGGGTAAAAGAACTCAAACAGATATCAAATTCATTAATACGGTCAAAAATAAATGCTTGAAAGGCTCGCGTGGAACACAACACGCCATCGACCCCGGCATAGTCCATGGTCGGACAGCGAGTCGCCCATTACTCGCCGCCCGCATGCCCGCGCCTACGGTGGCTGGAGATCCGTCTACCGAAGTCCGGCACCGTGGGCGTCTACCACTGCGGCTGGAGTGGACGGACGCTGACCTCTCCCTTACTCGGCCCATGCATGACTGCTTCGCAGAAGGAGTCCACCGCATCCCACACCGTCTCGCCCCGAAGCATGGCTTCGACCAAAGCCGGGCGCGAGAGGTCTCTGCCTATTGCCGTGAGGACACGGCGGTGCTCTGCCTAAGCGGGGCAGTCCTGCACCGTATGCTCCATCGTGTCCTCCGGGTGGTCCTCGCAATGGTGACACTTAGGCGTTTCCTGCTTCCCCATCCGACACATGTACTTCATGAAACTTCCGTGTCCGGTGAGGACCTGCTTCATGCGGTAGGTCAGGACGCGGAGCCGCCTATCCAGCTACTCCTCTAAGAGAGGGTGTTACCGCCGCGATTGTAGCATACCCGGACCTCTGTTGCGACCATCGCTCCCTCCATATTGCCCTGAGATCGCGACGGAGCTCTTCCCGTAGCGCGTGCATATCGCAGTGTCATATTGCCACTTTCAAGAACTGGGTCGAGCACATACCTGTAGTAGGGCACTTCTTATTCCAAAATGTTGTATTTTAGAGCAAGTTGATGGATTATTCTGGCTACAGGGTTGTGTCTACAAATATTCTCCGTTAGCGAGACGAGAACACCCGGAGAAAATGTGATAGATTGATTTGCCTGGACAAGGTGGCATGTCCGACATAATGTCAGCCCTGCTATCCTTCACAATAAACCTCCGGTAGTTATATGTCATCATAACTTCATCCATTATTGCTCTGACAAAACCTTTGGTTTCTCTAAAGGAGTCTCCGGATCGTAGCCAGGCTACCGACGCAGATATGTCTACATCTGCATCAGGCCTATGTACGGCCCGCAAACGTCCGTTAAGCTCCTTGTTCTGTCATATTTCCATGCGACCATTAGTGTCAAGCACTGCAGGTTTGCGCCAGTTCTCTTTAGCCCAGGAGAGTGGGGTAAGGGCCTTGTCCACCGCTATTACATCTCGATGCATTCCCACGTCGGCTTTTAGGAAATATTCACTGAGATTGCATATTTCACGATTGTGGAAAGTCTTAAGCTTGACGTTTAGAAAATCTCAACCTCGAATATACAATCTCATAACCGAAGACCGTGAGTGGTGCATTCGACATACAGTAAGCAATGTACGAACCTATCGCCTTGGATACGAGGGTCTGTACAATTAAGTTCTGCAGTTTGAGTCCATGAATATGTCAAAAGAGTACCTACCTAAATCAATACTGGCATGACCCAGCCGTTGCAGGCCTTACTACCACCTTATTACCACCGAATACAATAATTATTTACATATTTTTAATATCGTTATTGGTTCAATGTTTATTTTCCCGTCGTTTGGGAAAATTCCGGGAATTTATTTTATTTTCCCATATATTCCCAATCTTTTTTTTCCCTCCCATTTTTTTCTTCCCTCCGGCCCATCACTACTCTCGATTAATTCATTGTTATTCTACACATGCTACTTATGTTATTTGTGAGGAACCAAGCGAAGAGGTATTCTATCTTCTAATCTTGGGATTAACAAGTATTTACGTAGGGAAATTGTGTGATACGTATGTGGATATAAATCCCTATTGTAACATTATTATTGTTATTACCTACGTTCAAGTTACTGATTATACAATTTCTAGAATAAGATTATTTTAGCATAATATCATTAATTTATAATTGAGAAAAACCCATTCGTTTACGTAATCATGCAATGTCTGCATATTTATTTATTTGTATCTATCTTTTTATCAACACAAGCTCTATTGCATTACATTATATTATTTATTATTGGAAAACATACGTATACATAGCTTTATGGCCAGTAGAACTTGATTTTTATATTTTTTAATTATCATTCTTTTATTATCCCAATAGTTAAAAATTCGTCCAAACTAATTTAAAACTGTTAGTAGCTTTGATTAATGCTCAAAAAATGGACTCTATTCAAAGGGGAACAAAGGCCTTCCAGATTGGATCTAAGTATCCTTCGCTGCCAGTCCAACAGAGCGCAGCGGAATATTAGTATTTTACAAGAAACGACATCCTCTACACACCATATTTTACTGAATAAACCTTTGGCAAAACTGTTTGTCAATTTGGTGACTTTCAAATATATCTAACAACAAAAATAGCAAAGTGAGAAAGATCACTATTTTCTAAAAAAAATTGTTTTGTGATCTAGTGGAGTCACATAAAATTTGGGCTACGTTAACAGTACCAATACAAAAACTATCTTTCTTCATACATTATCCTTCTAAATAGGACCCGGACGTGCCTTTTAACAGTAACAGGAAATGCGTACAAGAAAGTAGGTGATGTAAAAAGATATTTCTTTCTCTTTTCCTTAGGCTTTTCTAGCTAAAGATATAAATAATCACTAAATTATTCGAAATAAAACAAGTGATTAAGAGTGGATATATAGAGAGACAATGACACAACGTTTATTTTTAGGAAACATTTTATGGATTAGTCCATTTTCCTCTACTTTTTACACGTCAGGTTTGGTCTCATTTTTCAGAACCACTGAGTAACATTCTCGTTGTTCACTTTCACCTGTAATAGCTGTTGATTTACTACCATTGGCTGAGGTATTTCCTCCCCGAATCTTTTCAGTGCTCGATTAATCATTTATTACGTAGCAGGGTTCCAAATTACGAACAATTTTGGGTCTGCGGTTTCACCAGTTATTCGTCGCTCGATATTATCAATACCTCCGGTTCTGGTGAGATAAGGTAACTTTTATAGTCCACAAAGTATAGTTTTTAACTCCTATTTAACTAAGTATTCTTTAGGGAATTTGGTCAATACTGTTTGGTCGTGTAGCCCTAAATTAAGCAACATGGGAGCTACATAATATATTATCTGGGTTACCTTACAGACACATTCGTATAAAGTATCAGGGAACGGAAACGGATTCTCCTCAATAAAAACGAGACCGCGATATTTGTTGCTCGACCCCGGGCTTGATAAATGATCGGAGAGGAGAAATAACCAACATACATTTCTTCACGAAACAGAACAATAATTTCAACAATGTTTACAAAAGAAAACGTGTAAAGTGATATTTTATTTGCATTATGTTCACAGAATAAGAAATATAACTTGAGGGGATGAGTGAGCATAGTGAGCATTCATTCAAAATTGTGCAGCATGCAGGGACCATTTACTTGCGGCATTTGTCTTGCTGACACGGGATTTATTCAAGTCAGAACTGACCGAATTTGCTCTATTCGGTGAAAGCAAATTCAAAACCTAATCAACCGACCATTTCTGGTTCGAAATAGCTCCGTTCCGATCAGCTATCCGTAGCTTTCAGGTTGGATTGCTTGAGTATTCCGTGTGTTTAACTTTAGCTGATTAGCAGAAGGTATAAGGTTCAAAGTTGTATTTTTGTAATGTCAGATTTTAATGGTGCGTGTTTTGTTGTTTGGTATGCGCCGCACGCGCCGCGCTGGTCAGCTTTCATCGTGCGTTCTAATAGATCGCTAATGACGATGTTTTGGGCAGCAAATAAATACTTTTATAGGTGCCATTCTTTAAGAGGGCGGGTTCTGTTTTATTTGTATTCAGTTTAGGGAAAACAATTGAAAACACAGATTAAGTCTATCTCGCATACAAATGAACGGCTACTTCGGGAGTCTACGTGCAGTCGCATTTTAATGACTTTGACAGAGATGAATATACAGTAATTACAGCCGTAGATTTAATAGGGTCACTAAATGATTTATCTGAAAGGATTCATCAAGAATTGGATTAGGTTACGCCTGTGGATTTAGCTGTTCTGTCCAAATCTTATGAGAATAATAGATCAGGACAGAAGAATAAAAATAATAAATTAAGACATAATACCGTCAGTTTTTTTTTTAAAGATTGGCAGAATTGCTTTTTTTTTTTTTTTTTTTTTTTGCCAGCGTGGTAAAATCATCAAATGCGTCCTCCAACCCCGGGCAGGGCGGGAGGGACTGTCAGACTTCTACTGACTAAAATCCACGGTGTCCTTCATAGCAAATCTGTTACGTTCCGGGGTTACGGTTAGGGAATAATCCCGCGACCCCGGCAGGCTTTGGCCCTCTGAGAGGGGGGCCCCGTCATTATGCTGACGCTCTTTGAGGCGCGCGTGGGACACAACGCGCCGTCGACCCGGGCATGGTCCTTGGTCGGGCAGCGAGTTGCCCTTTACTCGCTGCCCGCATGCCCGCGCCTACGGTGGCCGGAGATCATCTTGCGACGTCCGTCGCCGTGAGCGCCTACCACTGCGGCTGGGGCGGAGGGAGGACGCTGTCCTCTCTCGCTCGCGGCCTGCCTCCTCCTTTACGAGCATTACTGCCTCGCAGAAGGAGCTGACCGCTTCCCAAATCCGTCTCGCCCCGCAGCATGGCCGCAACCAATGCCGGGCGCGAGAGGTCTCCGCCTATCGCAGCCGTGAGGACACGTCGGTGCTCCGCCCAAGCTGGGCAGTCTTGCACCGTATGCTCCACCGTGTCCTCCGGGCGATCTTCGCAGTGGTGGCACCCAGGCGTCTCCTCCTTTCGCATCAGACACAGGTACCTCCCGAAACTTCCGTGTCCGGTGAGGACCTGCGTCAAGCGGTAGGTCAGGACGCCATGACTTCTCTCCAGCCACTCCTCAAAGAGGGGTCTTACCGCCGCAATTGCGGCGTGCCCGGCCGTCGGTCGCGACAGTCGTTCCTTCCATACTGCCCTGAGATCGCGCCGGAGGTCTTCGCGCCGCGCCTCGACTTCGCGAGGCAGCGGGGTCACGCCCCGGCGCTGCGCCTCCACGCGCCACTCATAGACGCGCTGGAGGGCAGTCGCCTCCAGATCCCAAGGCAGCAATCCAGCAAGCAGGTTGGCCGATTCGCTTGCAATCGTGCGGTATCCCCGGATCATTCGGATAGCCATGACCCTCTGGCATGCGACCAGCTTCTGTGGTCGCGTCCGGATGCTCAGGGCCACACAGGGGCCCCGTAGAGGGGCATGGACCGCACGACGCCAGCGTACAGCCGTAGTTGCCCATCAAAATACTTATGAACTACGGCAGGAAGCGTTTGGCCCGCTGAGATTGGGCAGCAGTCGCCTGAGGGCGGCTCCTGTACGGTTCAGCTTTGGGGCCAAACTCAGGAAATGCTCCCTGAAGTTCCACCGGCTGTCGAGGACGAGTCCCAGGTACTTCATCGTCCCCTGTACGCCGATTGAAACTCCTTCCACCGTAATGCTGTAACTCGACTGTGGCGCGTTACGGCGGCCATGAAAACACATGGCCTCCGTCTTGTGCAGCGCCACCTCGAGTCCCAACCGCCGGATCCTCTGAACGACTGTCGCGACCGCTTCCGTCGCCACGTCGGCCGCCGCCTGGTGCGACTCTCCCTGTGCAAGGACGAGCGTGTCGTCAGCGTAACAAATTACGCTGACGCCGTCAGGGAGGTCGCTGCGCAGCACCCAGTCGTAACCGATGTTCCACAAGGGCGGTCCCAGGTCCGAACCCTGTGGAACACCGCACGACATCTCTCGCCGGTTCCACTCTCCTCGGTGACCGGGGTAGATGACGGCTCTGTCCGTCAGGTAGTCCTCGACTATGGCGGAGGTAGGTCGGCACCTTGTGATACCGGAGTGCCTCCCTGATGTTTTTAACTCCAGGGCAGGGTGTTGAAGGTCATTTAGCATGATGTCCAGAGACACCGCCAAGACGACCCTGCCCCGGGCCACTGCATCCCCCGTCGTGAGGGCTCTCAAGCGCATGATTGCGTCCACCGTCGAGCGCCCCCTGCGGAAGCCGAACTGGCTCTCCGACAGGTGGCAGAATTGCTTGGGATGTTTTTAGTACGCCTATCTCTGCTCGCATAAATTATTTGCCAAGCAAGCACAGAATAACTCTTTATGTGCACTCAGTTCGTTTATTTCAAGCCACAATCGATCGTAGTTCGTACTTCGTAGCACTTGCTACGAAAAGCGTAGCTCCGTAGCTTCCTCACCGTGAGCAAATAATAATATTGAACGTCAACATGTTATCGAGCTTTCAAATTGCAAATGCGTCAAATCTCCTATTTACGTTCCGGTCAGTAAAGTTGTCGGCAGTATATGGTAGTGTTCAAGTCGAGTTGTATTCAAGGTTTTAGTGCGACTTTTACCAATGGTTAAACATGTTTAAAATTTTATTTAAGCACAAAAGTCAATAGAATTTTGTGCTTAAATAAAATTTTAAACATGTTTAACCGTTGGTAAAAGTCACCCTTAGGGCGATTTTCACCAAAAGTAACTATTTTTATACTTGTTTTATTTTATGTCTTTTGACAATTCATAAGTGCCTGTAATTGGCCTATTTGAAATAAACGATTTGATTTGAAGTTTCTTACACCGTTTATTTTCAGAAATCTTTTGTGACTAAACAGAAAAAATAATATGACTGTTTTGCCAACTATGGCAAGACATTCACATTTTTAATATTAGTAAGATAAGATATATTTTACGTCATAATTTATATCGACTTAATCAAAATTTAACGAGTTGCCGT
Source organism: Agrotis segetum (assembly GCA_036375495.1). NCBI lineage: Eukaryota > Metazoa > Arthropoda > Insecta > Lepidoptera > Noctuidae > Agrotis > Agrotis segetum. The sequence goes on along the minus strand of JAQSVV010000269.1, from coordinate 102,898 downwards.
CATGCAGTGTCATCTTCTTCAATTTGCAATAATAAAATGACACATACGACTGCATAACAATTGATAAAAACTGATTGATCCATTTTTAAGTACCAACAAATCAGCTTACGTAAGTAAAACAAACGTCAGAGACTTACGGAACACTGTGAGTTGTTTCTCGGTAGAAGCTTTAGTGAATATAGGTGTGTCGATCGACACCTCGCACGAGTAGCTGCCACTCGCTGCAAAATCCAAGTTCTGTAGGATTATAGAGTTTTCCGTAGCTAAGGCGATCTGAAATGAAGCAAACAAGTCAATTAGTTTCGAACAAAAACGCTCAGTGAATTTTAATACAATAGTTCCTTTTTGTTACGATATAAGGTTCTTAATTGTTAGTGCGGCAATTTCTTGAAAAAAAATGTACATACTTAATTATAATTTTAATTATGAATTCTCATAACATAACCTTTGACATATGTATTGGGACAAAGCGCAGTGAATATCATTATGTTGAGAGGTAAGACAAAATATTCACGCTTACAACAAGATGGTTCAACAAGTGGGCAGGTACATAATATGATTACTTAGGTTTTTGAATAGAGTCAGGAATGTCGGAATATGTAAGTAGTTATTCGGGCAAAGTAATCGATTTCCCGGTAGCTCGGCGGTGAGCTTGTGCAAAGCTTTGGGTTTAATTCTTGTTTGCAGACGTCCCTCCGTCGTTCTACGTAAAAATATTTTTTCGTTTTTCGTCGGTAAGTACCTACCAGTAAATATTACTATTGTGTCGGTTATACCATTAGCTCTGTTTTGTACGTTTTATTACTGATAAATATTGAGTTCTACCTGCCTGAATAATAGTGCGCCATCCGGTCCACACAAAGGAAGTATTTTTAATAAAAACATGAATAGCTTTAAACTTATTTAAATGTTATACAAATGTGCTGCTTTGTGGTCGGATTAATGCGCAGGCTAACTATTATTTATTCAACCTGTACTTTATTAATTCATTTAAACATTGCATCTCTATTTTAAGTGATCAATAAACGTCGAGTGGGACAATAGTAGGCTTGTATCCGAATCATCAATGGGTTTCCGAGCCCGTAACCTCGACTTAGCCAGTTAGGCCTTCAGCTCAGACAATTCACTCGGATATTCACAATTCGCTAGATTGACCCGGTAGTGAGGTCGACCTGTTACGCCCTCTTGCGGTGGAATGGAACGAGCAATGTGCATGCAATGCGAGCCACCTTAGGCACGCCGAATTAATTTAAGTGCGCTTTTACATTAGGTGCATACTACCTGCTGTTAGCACACGTTAATATAGTCTTTATTATCATACATCAAGTGTATGCGAGGTCTGGACGTAGATTTTAATAAGCTGGCTATTATGGGCAAAGTTCTTGTACAAAGACATTTGGGTAGGTGTAATTGAGCATAATGGGCAATAACAGTTTTACGAGTGGGAAAAGATTGTAAGTTGGAATATGTGTAATGATATTAGAAGCGGACATTCTTCAGAACTTACTAACACATTAAACTAGCAGATAACAAGCCGATTTTGTCGCTGTAATGTAATAAGTTCCAAAGTTGGATTACGCTGCAAACAGCTCAGTATATTATTTAAGAGATAAGCCTCGAACATTACATTTAAAATTTAAGTTTTTGAGAGTAAAACAACTCTGCGAAAGTTGCGGGAAAATAATATTCAATAATGAGAAAATGTAACTTGGGAAGTGTTGTGAAGTTTCTTCGGTTGTAAAACAACTTGTATTACGACTACATTTCATTATAGAGGTTTATTTTGCATCCTTTTCTATATTATTTATGGTGTCCTAAAAATACTTTCCAAGTATTTAACACTTTTTTATGTTTTTGCGAATCGCGTTTGGCGGCGATAATAAATATGGAAATACATATCTCCTAAACTGGACGAACATAATTATATATATGTATTAAACATATACACATATGTCACAGGATAATGTTATAAACAGATGTTTCGCACATTCTAGGGATTTTGCGAAAAAACGGATACTTAGAGAATGGCTTTGACATGGTCCTGGTCCTTTATCTCTCTTTTTACAGCTTTTTGAAGGAATACTAATTAATAAACGTCAATTTTGTTCACAGAATTCTTCCTAAATAAATCAGCGAATGTCTTTCATAGGATATATGAACAATGCCCCACTGGTTCGCTGGATCCGTCGACAGAAAAGCGTTAATTCATTAACATCTATATTAGACGGTGAACTGGCGAAAAGCCGCCGCCGGAGGAAAACTTTCCTGTACGGTGGCCATGGTTTTTTCTATTTATTTCGGAAAATCGGTAATACTTCAAATTTAATTTTTCTTTGTCTACGGAGATTTCTAAAGCTTGACTAAGACAATGTACTGTTCCTTGAGAAATTTCTCGAAGGCGCTCTTTGAAACCTTATTTTCCACTTTATTTTTACAACGACCTAAATAAGTAATGATTAACAGTAGGACAAAAATAATATTCTATTTGTCTAATAGAGGCATGGATCGATAAAAGAGTAACGATACGAACTTCGTAAAGGGAATCGAGATAGCATCTCTATTTTGGTTAGGTATAGACAGTGGGCTGTAGTGTGAGTTAACCTTACGGTGCCGGTGATGGCCAGCGACCTGCCATTACTTATGCATCGGCGTTATCTTGACCCAACATCAATTGGTGGGTACGGCCATAAGCGGTTATTGCTGATAGGGGAGGCTACGGTGACAATGTTTAATAACCTCACTGTTGTATCCTCAGTAACTTAAAACAATCGTTATCATCATCACCCTATAATGTTCCATAGACCTTTCCTCTGTGGTAGGGAGTAGGGCATCTGGGGGATTATGGCCCACTCTACCAAACCGCACTGGGCCCGCGGGCCTCTGTGGGAGGGCCACAGATGGCCGCGGGCCCAGTGCGGGTTGGTAGATGTCACGAGTCTTTGAATTTCTGGTTCTAGGACATGTCGATTTCCTCACGATTTTTTCCTTCACCGTTTTAGAATTCTACTAGAATGCTATTAAATATGGCTAGCAGTGAGAAACCACAGATTTAACAATGACTGAAGTCTAACTACTTTTGTGTTTAACATCATATGACAAGGAACACAATGAAAATAAATCGTTAGTCAACGATATCAACTTTTTCAACCATTACTTTGTAGATACCACTTGTTACAGCAAGAAAAACCACAGTTAACTTTAAACCAAGTTAAACAACAAACACACGAGCTATCCCGCGCTTCCTATTCCAGGAGCAAAATCTAACTAAACTGGAATCGTGTGGTTACCCTAAGGTAACGTTGACCTGGAAAATTAACTCCAGCCGCGCCATTACCCAACTAGCACCTACGTCTGTACATTTTTAAGGTACGTTCACGTATTCAGGATCATTGCAGAAAGTGAAAAGTATAGTTGATGTAATCTGGAGTAATACGCTTATGAGGCCGTGTAAGCACGGTCTTAGTGGACGGACCCTGGACCGGCTAATGGCGGCTAAGTGACGTTACTCTCGCATATAAAATGTCTTGAAGATAAAATAAAACTAGATAACGTTTTCATAGATATAGTAGAATAGCTGGTAGTAGTATTTATCAATAGTTCGCTAATCTAATCTGTATGAATTAGTGTTTAGTCGAAGTATTTTAATTTACCTATGTGTTGATTTTTTAGAAAAAAACAACGATATTTAAATGTAGAATATTTAACGCAGTGGTTAAGTGATTGACTGCTGCAGTGCTTGTATCTTGTTCGAAAAAAATGAACTAACCTATGAAAACTTATCGATTCATCGAACTTGGTTTTAAACAGAATTTAGAATATATAAGTATATAAAATAGAGTTAAAATTCAATTTGGATAACTGATTTGAGAAATATTGAGATGATTGATTTAAACTTGAAATTATTTCGTTAATGAGGTCGTTTAATCAAAATAAAGGTTTGTAACGAAATATCCATTTCGCAAAAATGTTTTAATTAAATCTTACACGTCAATAAATGTAGCGCAGCTCATAATTGGTGGTTGTAGTTCACACAAAACGTACGGCAGTGATTAAAATGTTTTCCGTTTAAACATTTCGAAATATTGCAATCAAATACTGTCGCCGGTTTATTTCTGGTTCACTGATCAAGCTGGCGAGATTAATTCAGTCATATCCGTTCATGTGACGGCCGGAAACTTTTATGTGAGTTTGAAAACAAAAACGTTCTGATAATATGCCCCCGGACTACTACGCAATCCTACTACTATTATAAAGGCGAAAGTTTGTAAGTATGGATGTATGGATGTTTGTTACTCTTTCACGCAAAAACCACTGAACGGATTTGGCTAAAATTTGGTACACACATAGTTTATAATCTGGATTAACACATAGGATAGTTTTTATCCCGATTTTATGTTCCCGTGGGATAACTTTCGAGTAGTAGCGGGTGAAGCCGCTGGCAACAGCTATTATACTATAAAGGTACCCTCACAAAGGGTATTCGCGTGTAAAGTAACATTAAAAATCGTCTGTGATGCTCACAGTCGATTTATATACATTACAATACATTAATACCTACGTGACTGACGAGCATTTGCGTGTAATGTGCGTATGTGGCCCACCGGACATATTTAATTGCAAGCGGAGCGCAATGATCATTACAAGGTACGCATTGTAACGCTCGATTTTCTTCCCTTACTGATTTAATGTTCAAATCTGTAATGTTACGTTAGAAGCGAATGCGGGATGTGAAGCTCCTTCACATCCCGCATTTGCACCTTTAGTAAATCACTACATGTACGGGATGCTGTTTCAATATCCACCCGCAATATTGTTTCAATTAAGAAGCTGTTCTGTTCTTCCTGCGATACCACGATCCCAGATACCGATAAATAGAGCGCTTCCCAAGCTAGGCAAGGAAGCGTCGCTCCTGGGCTGGCAATTAGATTCTCATCGGTCACTACACACTGTGCAAGTTGAGGCAAGTTAAATCCAGACCAAACTTTGTAGCTTTATTTTTTTTTATTAAAACACAATTTTCTATAGTATTTCGACATTTATTTATCGATATAATAACGATAGAAGTTAATAGAGCGTTGGAAACGTCTCTCAAGTGGACAATTACCAAGTTGGTCTATAGTTTCAGGATGAAGCACCTCTTTCATTTTATAGTTATTGCTCATGGGTAATATTTAGTACCTCGAATAGGAACTAGACGACTCTCTAGAGAAACATGTACCTAGTTTCTTAACTTGGTGCATTTGTAATAATTAGAAGCTGTAATTTACCATGACAATGACATGCTGACCGTAAGTGGATTTTTTCCGTGCCGTGGCGGTAGAGCTCATGTGGAAAAAGTTTCTTCTCTTTCTCTTTTTAAGTGTGCTATAATCAAGCAAAGCGGAACCGAAATAAATCATCGGCTGTTTCTGGTCGAGGAACCGTTAAGTAACAATCTATCTTTATTTTCAAACCACTCTTCGCTTTTAATAATGCAACGACTTTTTCCTAAAGTTGCTCTCGTAAGTTCTGTAACACAGTAGTTTAACAACCCTAGTGACGTGAAATATAGTCTGTAGTCACACCTCGTAGTGCAAATAAATTTTCATACAATGCCACAGTTCATCGTTAGAACAAAAAATAACCATTGTTTTGAATACCGTTATACTTATGTGGGGGTTTTACACGTATCTAGCACAAAGTGCCCATTTGTTAGTCTGAAACTTACCTAAACTAATTAATTAAGTTGCTAAGTGAGTTAAATAACAGTGCAACAGCTAAGTCTAGAACTTTTTTCGACGAAATTTCACGTGAATATAGTTTCAACATGGTAATTATAAAGGTCAGTGTACACTGTAAAGTGCAGACGCCTTTCCATGGTTAATGGTTTATTGTTTTACCCTTGAATATATTAACGTATAATTACTATATGAAAACTAAGGAGTACTAAATACCTATTGTATTTCGTATTTAAAAATTAATATGATAATTCTGCGAGCTAACGCTGTTAGAGCAAACACATTTAGTTAGGTACCTGAGTTTTAGTTTGTATCGACATTAATTATTTAGTTGTAGTTTCAAATGAAATGAAATGCTTCGTCAAAAAGTCGTCTTATAAAACAACGGAAAAACGAAGCACAATCAACAATCACTGTTTTTCCAATGTTAGGGCCCTGGCCTCTTATCTATGTGTATCTGCCTTACTTTCTATTAGTGCCTTCAACCATGAAGAATTTTAATTAATGATGATCAAGTGCAATCCTCTCACAAATTTGACGTCGCCCCCAGTCGATTAATTAGGCTAGGCAGGCTAGTTTACTGTTACCTTTGTTTGGCCGGGCTCCGCGCCGTTCATGCAAAATGTACGCTTTGGTGCGAGTGTGTTCATTATTGTGACTGAGTGGGAGCTTTGCAGATCGCAGCGACTGTCGTTACATGAGGTAATGTCATAAATATGCATTACAGACAGTCGCTGCGGGTTGTAAGAGACGACGCGCAACTACGACATTGAGCGATGATAAGTGAGACTGATAAACAATGTACCTAGCCTCGCGATGTTGCATCGAATTCCGGAAAACGCGTTGCTACGAAATAAAACAAGACATTAAACGCTGACGTATAGACTCTTTCTGTGAGCACGTTAGTACACAAAAGCAATACACTCCTAGTTTTAAATTACACGTCTTAAGAAAGCGAAATAACAATTTTATTCGTAGCTATTCAGGCGAGAGCTCTTCTATTATAGCTAACACGATCTTTGGAAAATGTATTATTATCACTTACGTTGTGCACAGCTCCGGGTGTGGTAAAGTTTCTATAAGGCGGTTTCCGGTCCCTAATGTACTGGAAGATTTTGGTGCCATGCCGTAGGAAGACCACTTTGTCGAGGAGATGGGGCGGAACGTCGTGGACGCAGCGGAGCCGCACGGAGCCACCGCGCGCCGCCCACCGCTCCATTTGTAACTCCACGCGCACCTCTGCGTGCCCACGGACTGGAAAAAATACAGGAACATCACTGCCCACTCTATTACTCAGTTTGTTTCGGCTGGAAAGGAAGGCACATACTTAGTAAAACATTTTGTATCTAGTTTGAAAGCTCAGATATTTATTTCTTCACAATTATGCAGTAACAATTATTATTGTGCTTTTATCCTGAAAATAATTATAAGTACTCGATTTAGTGTCCATCAATTCAAATCTAAAAATAAATAAGTAATTTAAATTTTTGTTTAAATTATCCAAGAATTTTGGGTTTCGGTGTTTCCATCCTATCAAAACATGCAACTATTATATAGGTGAATGAATGGTGAGGAGTGTGAGGTAACTCCACGTGCGTCTTGCACGCACCCGTCACAGACAACAACAATGTCCTTTTTTATGACCTTTGTCACGTTTTTCTGAAATTGCTTCGGCTCCCTCCTGTTCCCACGATCTAAGAGACCCATGCCATTCTCCGCGTCTTATTTTCATTGTATTTTGGACTCTTTTGACTTAGATGTAAAGTTCTCCGTAGCTAGCTGTTTGGTATTAGGAAAATGTGTCTTTGTTAGTAACATTCTCGGGTGCGCCTCGGTAAACTCAAGGTTCATGACGCCACGTTTTATACGCGCTGTTATTGTGCGTTGGGTAATGTAAAAGTATAATACCTACACATGAAGAAGGATAGTTATCATAGCAATAGTCGTATGTATGTTCAGATCCATGAACATTTGACTTATGATTGTTTAATTGTTCTGTTATTATACTATATAAAGCTCGTCTCATTATATAATTGCTTTTATTTTTATCTTAACGTACCTACTTTGTTATATGCGTTGGCAGGAATAGTTACTACCTCTACTGTATACAATAATTTCCTGATTCCGAACATGGGAAGAGCTGACGATGAAATATAATGTGCAATCAAGTGAAATGGAAAAGCTCCGTGAAATAGCTCGCATCCTTCTCGCGTGCTATAAACCATTTCCGTCGGTTTCATGGTTTGCACGTTTTATGATTTTCACCGCTACACTGCAACTTCTAGTTGGTACGCCGCGGTACAAAATTAGAATAGAAGACAATGCCTTATCATTTTAATATTGGAGTTAAATATAAGAATAAAAAATGGCAAGTTTTTTTAAATTGCCTAGACATATTCGTGTGTAAAAGTAGTAAGAAATAAAAACAATTTTATAAATAAGCAAGTCCTTGAATAAACGGCTGTATGATAAATTAAACGTGTTTGTTTTTAATTAGTCGAAACTTGTTGATAATAACATAACTGTATTGCGTGAATTTTTCAGAACAGGCTGCCTTATTTAGCTAAGTAAGTACAATATTTGTCCGTCGCTATTAAAGACAGCGCTCCTTATTTTCAGGAGCGGTTTTTTAAATAGGTTTACTTTAATGCTTAAACATAAGAAACCTCGGTAAAAAATGTTTTTTATTCAAATGCCGGCAACCCACCTTTATCCGAGCTGAACGACCCTAATGAAAATATTTATCATAGCGGGTTTACAGGCGAAACCGTTAATAACACTGATGTACTTAACACGATTAGGCTCTTTGTTTTGAACTCGTAAAGTCTTTTACGACATACGACTGTGTTGGTAAATCCTTAAGATTGTGAACTTACAGCGAAAATTAAAAAAAAAATTCAATGCAAAGGCGTTTTTCCGATTGGCAACAAAATAGAATGTTTTCCGACTCTTCTGTGCTGAATTAAGCCAAACCGAAGACTTAAGTTGTACATGTACATCTTGCCCATCTTACAATTATTTAATCACTTCTTAAGAAATGGTGTCATGAAAATGTACGCTAACAACAGGTTTGTAGTTTGACGATTTGTAGGTACGGCTAAGGACTCTTCATGAATTATGGGCAATAGAACAGTTATGCTTTTGATTCACATCACAAAGTGATCAATTATAAGATCTGGCCACGACACACGTACAGTTCCGAATGTACGTGCAAAAGACCGTAAGTCGGTTGCGAACATAATTACAATAACTTCTCATGAATGTCCACTATGTGACAGTGGAAACTATGAAAGAGAGCCCTATTTTTCTCTATGATACCTAGTAGGTGCCATTATCTGGTCTATAAATAAAAGAACAAATGTGCGTGTTCTGGTGAAAGGAATATCGTTTTTTTGGATACCAGATTAGTTCCACTATATTCTATTTTGTAACGTTAATGGCTCGATGTGGAAGATTTTATGATTTTCACTTAAAAAAGTTAAAGTTGAATAAATAATTATCTAATCTAATACATAAAATTCTCGTGTTACTGTGTTAGTTACCATACTCCTCTGAAATGGCTTGACCGATTTTTAAGGAATTTTATATGCATATTCAGTAGGTCTGAGATCATTCTATTTTTCATACCCCTAAGTGATAAGGGTTAACCACAAGAAATAATTTATATGCCAAAACAACGTTTGTGGGATCAGCTAGTTTCATATAATATTGTACTTACAGTATCAAACCTTAAACAAAACAGTTGCACCACTAAACGTAAGATGTCAACTAAATTCTCAGAACGTGATAGCTAAAATTGTTATCATAACTGTGAGGATTCAGAAATAAACAACCAAGATAATGCTCGAGACAACTGAGGGTTTGAAACACCTTAGTAATGTAGCTCAGACTCCGAGACACAAGTTTAATTTTAAAACAAAATGTTAGCATTAGGAGATGATAATAATCAGAACCTCTAACCATGAACTAGACACGTTAGCGGCTGAAGATAACAAACATTAAAGAGTTTGTTTAAAACTTATCAGTTTACTCTATCTCTACTTATGCGTCTTTTGGCTTAAATAAGATAGATAGAAAGAAAAAAATCCACTTTAACATATACAACATACCTACAAATTAATTTTTTTTAATAGATATTCAACCTTATCACAATAGTGGAAGATTAATGTTCAATCGTAAAATTTGATAGATTAGGTTTGGTTGACTTTCTGGCGTCTGTATAAAGTAGATCTTATAATATAGGTGACACAAAAGGCGGAATGGAATGGATGGATTTTTTTCAATTGAAAGGTTACGAAGAACAATGGGCAATATGCTTATTGCTTATTATGTTGCATATAAACTAGAAACAAACCGAATAACAAATCGCGCAATCTCAGGATTTTTTGCAGTTAGAATCTCTTATCTACACTCTATAAAATTGACTAAAGGTCTTTAGCACAGCCAAAAGTTTGCCAGGTGGAGATACCCCTTTTTTCCAATATGTGAGCCTCGCGATAGTTGTTGCCACAGTTTTTTTTTATATAACTATAAGACCTCTCTTGAAACTTAAAACTAAATGGACTATCAGTGTTGTGCAAGATGGAGAGGTCTGCCCGGAGGCTTCTGTCTTGATCACCGAAGTACAATCTTATGTTAGGAAAACCCAACACGTTTTCAACAACAAGTTTTCAGTTATAAGTAAAGTCGTTGAAAACTAATTTCACTGTAGATACTTTTATAAATAACCGATGTCTTATTAGAGAACATACATATTATTATGATTATATAAATAATATTGTAATACACACAGATAAATATTATTTTAATTACGCAGTCTAGCGTTGTAATCCGGATAATCTTCAATTATGATAAGGTTTGCTGGTACCTAACTGTTCACGGGTATTTGCGCCTAATCAAAGATTTAAAACAATGATTCCAGTAGTATTGTATGTAGACGACATACAATGCTAATCTTCGTTGGCATTTTGTTTTTTTCTCTTTGAAAACATTTATAACTTATTAGATGATCGCCACCGCAATTTGTGTTACAAAAAAAATGTCTAATCATTATTAAGTAATCTTGGAACCTATACATTGTAAATAAAATCAGTGAAAGAATAACTTTCTACCTCTTTGTTCTGGCTTCAACGGTCTCAAGTTTCTGATCAGTCAGTCATTTAATCAGTAATCACCATAAAACTGCTATTCAAGACTGCATTACGACAGTAGATATCAAAGCTTGCGTCGACTCTCAATTCTCCATCGGACGTATTAGCTTTGTCAAAAGTGACGGAACACGAAAGAAAGCTAGTTTTATTTCCTTGGTCAACGATTTGTTTCTATGGGTGATGGTGGAACTGCATATATCGATACAATCTCTAAGGACTGCATTATTTATAAATTGTGTGATAGCTATAGTATGTGCCGTTTAACATGGCAATAGCGGTCATTCACTCCCACCTACCAAGTTTTTCATCACTAAGCGGTAATGACACTTGTTGTTACCTAAAACTACTAATAAGCGATAGTTGCTTCTATCGCTACAGTATCGTGGTACCAGCCTGCTTGACATACAGGGGTTGCGAATCTTGTGTTGCTCTAATTCAAAATAATTATGTTTAATTTCTAGAAATCAAATTGTGTGCTTATAAATTTACGCGTGACGTAAAAAATGTTCTACTGTGACGGATTTAATGGATGCAGTGATAGGTAACGGCCCTTTTCCCGTCATATGTATTTTCGACCGCGCGCGGATCTGGTCCGCTCGCGTGCTTCCCGCATCATAGGAAAAACGTGTATGAAATGATAGGATGCGGGCAGCCTGCACGCGGACCACATCCGCATGAGGGTGAAAATATGCATGACAGGAAAAGGGCCCTTATTTGAGGTATCAGAGTACAAATTTCTGGAAAGTGTGGGTTTGAGTCCAACTCATGGTATACCCGCTCGTGGTCGACCTTTACTTTTATAAGTATTTAAAATTATTATAGAATAAAATATACTTTATGGTACACCAAAATGAAAACAAGTTTTAGGCGATTCTCACACTGCCCCGCATCATGCTGCATATTGCATGTCGACGCACCTACGCGCGTCCCTGCGGGAGTGCATCATCGTACGGGTTTTTTGCGCACTCACGCGCGTAGGTGCGTTTTGTAGATTCACGCACGGCGGCTCTCATTTATTTATTCGCCGTTCTCTGTGGTGGTCGTGCAGTACTGAGCATTCAAAATCACGCGCGGCACTGCGGGATTCGGTGTGCCATACCTTGCGTCTCGCCCCGCACCTACGCGCGGGGGTGCATGTTTCTCCGCGTGTATGCGCGTGATCCGCATGAACGCGCGTGGATGCATTTTCAGTGTGTTGGACTGTGCGTGTTTTCCATACAAACGGAGATACTTACAAGCAACAGAAGAACACGCATCCACGCGCTACGCTGCATCATGCGGGGCAGTGTGAGAATCGCCTTACAATATTTTTACCGACTTCAAAAAAAAGGGAATAATTAGATGCAATGACGATATAATTACTAGACTCCTCATGCACGATATAAGGAACAAGAACTATTTTGTCAACTCGCTGAGGTACTTCGTAAGCGAGAGGGACGGGGTACTGCGTTGTGATTGGCTAACTCAAGGTCTGTTCTGTTTCAACGTATGTTTACGGCTCATAGGAGTGGTCGAAATGAGACGGATATAATACTTTTTTGCCTAATGTGTTGACAGACATCGGTCGCCTGTTATTAGGAGTCTAGTATTATATAGTCGTTGATTAGATGCGTGTCAACACAGAAAGCAAAAACAAAAAAGTAACAAACTCAACAACGATAACAATAAACGCAAAGAAATTATAGCACAGACCCAAAGAGATTTGAAAGAACCTATAGAGCTGGCATTGGGAAAATTGACATACAAATTTATTGATGCCGTGTGTCAGTAGCACAATCTAGCGTTGCATAGCAACGCGACTACTAGACTGAGTGACTTTTTATCTAGTGGTAAAAAGTTTTGGATCAGAACTTTCTTTGTGATGTCACGTCTATTGCTCGTATTTAGTTTAATGTCTTTGCACAGACCGAACGCAAACGAACTTCCACACGGAATGTCAAATCAAAATGGCGGCTGCTGCCGGGGGTGCTGCACCCCTGACGCGATGACGTCATCGCGACAGAGTAAAACAAAAACGACATAAGATCAAAATTAGCATTTTCTGTGATGAAATAGTTTTTGTAATTTATTTTAGGAAAAATAAGGTGTTTTTACCATCCTGATATCAAAAGAATATTAATATGCTTATATCCATACAATATGCACTAACTTTATATTTACTCAGTATTGTATTATAGGTTAATGCAAAATTATATGATGCATAATATTATACATATATATATATTTACTTACTTTTGTTAAATTGTCTCAGTGTGATAAACTTGTGTAAAAACGAAAATACAATATTTAAAAAAAAATATTTCGTAGGGTACGTTTGCTAGATTTTCTATTATTTTGGGTTGTGCATTGTGTTATGTTTGTGGTCATTTTTGATGTATTATGAGACTAAAGCGATGTCAGTTTTGCGACTGTTTGTGACAGATTTGTACGGGTGAAGAGGAAGTATCGCTAATATTGAGATATCGGGATGAAAGTCGGAGCAATGACCGCTATTGCCATGTTAAATAGCACATACTATACCTACTGTAGTCCCGCTATCACGTGAATGCGTTTCAGTTTACTAATTCACAATCGCTCGTCAGCGCATTCTAAACGAACATCGCTGCATTCGTGCAGAAGGGACACGTCAAAGCTGTTAGTAATTCATCAATCTACATTAAACTATAGCACAAAAGGCCATTGTCTACTACGGCAATAGAAGTTACGACAAGTTTAGGAACAGACATGAACGTCAAGTTAACTTAACGGTCCTCGTAAATGTCTAATAAACTCGTCAACGCTTAGGGAACACCTGTTTGTTTATTTGTAGAACAAAAGGTTTAAAACGAGGCATCCCGTATAACATTACTCCATTTCAGAATGACCTACAATACCAACATGTGTATAACAGCTTCATCAAACATTTTCATTGTTTCACAATATAGTAGATTGTTATACAAGGGTGGAAAGGAATCAATTCCCATACGAGGTATTTAGACGCACGAGCGAAGCGAGGGCGGCTATAGTCCGAGTGGGAATTGATGACTTTCACCCGTGTTAAACACTCTACTTTTCATTTCAAATATAAGGAAAGTAAAAAAATAGTAGTTTTTCTATATTTATTGATAGTAATAACACGAGCAGTACCTATTTAATAGTCTTTTTTAATTTAAATTTCAAATATGGAACACACCGCCCGCGTCACCGCCGCGGGCCATCCCACTATAATATGTTTTTTTTTTAATTCACATTGGCCGTATACACTCACAAGACCGCAGCATTTTTTTTAATCGATATTTTTCTTAATTATTAAAAAAAAAAATTATAGCCGACTAACAACTAATTTTAGTTCTATTTTTAAAATTCATTCCCGCCCTAGGGAGGGAAGCAATTACTATGAGTCTTTCCCGCCCAAGGGAGGGAATCATCGTTTTCGACCCGCTGCTCTGATCAAACAAACACTACTTTCCGAGTATGAGAAATGAAAAAATAAATTCTCTCCGCACAGTTGTTTGGTATTGACGTGTGCTGTTCATTGTGTGAGGGAAACTTGAACCTTTTCAAGTTGACCTGTCTCTTTGTTTCCTTGTTGTCAAAGTGTCGCAGTTTATTTATATGTTAAGTGACAAAAGCCGTGAACGAGCGCAAGACATTGAGTAATGTGTGGCCAGTGTCGCCGAGACAAGACTGTCGTGTTCTCACTATCCTATAATCCAACATTAGTAACTGGTGTTACCGCTTCCAGCTTTCTGCTAAGTCAGCTTATGTCGTACTGTAGATGCTCTGAATTATATATAACCCCGCACAACTTTCTGAGATGAACATACGAATGTTATTTATCAACTTGAAAGAGCTCTTGGTAGGTTTTATCCATTTATTTACCGAAAAATATATGTGACAGGTTAGTTACTTATGTAAGTAAGTTATTTATTGTAATACTAAACTCATCATCTATACAAAACATCCAATCAGCCAAAGTTTGTGGGTGTAACTTTATGAGGAAATATTATAAAAGTTGGAAACTGTCGTAAAACGAAACGACACAAGTTGGTTACAAACCCAAGCGTGCATGTGCCACGACTTCTTTTGCTCTAACTGCACAACAATTAATTTCGTTAGAATTTTATACTGTACCTGTATGTTTTGATTGCTTGATACTATCAAAAAGCACCATTCTTCATTGTCTAGACGCTCGTCGTCAACAAACGAGTAGCTTATCGCACTAATGTTTGTATAAGCTTCCAATAAACTAAGATTCAGTAAAATGCTTGTCATTCAGCAGTGAGGTCGTCCGATCCATCTAATTTATAAATTGAGTAGTTTTCGAGTCTAGGTACAAGTTTGAATCAGATATCAAAACTTAATGTTCTTCTTGAACTTCAGGGTAAGAAACTCATGCTACAAAGTTATAATCTAACATATGAAAAATGTCTGCTAGTACCTAACAAATGATTGTTACTACTTAAGTCTAGTAATCTATTTATTTGATAGATTAAACAAATGCTGTTTATTATTAACGATAAATTTTATTGTCGTCGACCTAAGTTATTCATAAGCTGGTGTATGCTTATGAACACAATGGCTGAAGGTTTTCCTCTAATGAATTATAAAGGCCCTCGGTTCAGAGCACGTGAATTTAATTTTTTATACATTAAAACTCGGCACAATCGTAAAACCTTTCTGGTTTCATTAAAAGTGTAATTTGTTGTTTTCGAACGACTTCAAAAAATACTTTTGTGTAAATTTTACCTAAATGTGATATTTATTTGGAAATAAAACGGCCCATTAATAAAATGCGACCCCAGTTTTAGAACGACTCTAAATATTTTCTTGTAAAATATGTTCTTTTTTGTAAGACTAACCTACTTTGCGTAGAAATAACCGTTTCCATAAAGTAGATCAATTAATTAGGGCAATATGATGGGCCTTTAATATCCATTAGAGTTTTTCAGTTCTAAATTAAGATACCAACAACGTTGCCTTGCAACATGGTTTCGTTCCTTAAATTTATTTTAAGAAGTCAATTCCATTGAATTTTACGGAGCAGCGGATGGAATAAATTAAACGTAAAAGAAGCATATACTATAGATGGGATGGGAATCCCCAGAAGGTTGTGTTTGTGCTTTCCTTCGAGCTCTCCAGGAGATACACGCGGTATACGTGCCCGAATCACACGTAGGTACGTTTGGTTCGACCCATTTCGCAACACTCATTTATAATTTAAAGATCAATGTCTCTCGCTACTAACAGACATACGTAAGTCACACCTCTTATGGTAGTTATGGCTCGATATTTGACGCTAATATTATTAACTTTCAAAAATTCACTGTAGATAAAATGAGATTCTTTCTATAGATACCCATTGGACGAAATGACAATAAACAAAGTTATATATAAAAAACAGGTGGCTACAGATCTTAGACGATACCCAAGAGAGCCATACGGGGCATGTCCCTTCCAGAGAGTAAACCCTTTTTCCGCGAATGTTTGTCGGGATAGACCGCATGTAGATATACCTATCTATATATCCATGTATCGTATTAACAAAATATCGCGATAAACAATGTACAAAACCCATTATGTTTGATAGATTCTGTAACTTGCGTTCAGGTGGATGAGTTCATATAAATTATGTGGCGAGGGAGCGGAGGTCTTAATTTATTTAGACTCGCACTTGATCTTTTCCGTTTCTGGCACCTCACGTAAGTATCACGTTTCTGTCCGTTTGTGCTTCATTCAGGAACAATGATTATGTAACATTTTCATACCCAAGCTTTATTTTTTTTCACCTTTCATTAAAATGCGTATGTTCCTTCGTGTTCGTACACGTACAGTTGATGTGGAGTCATAATTTTAGCTAAAGTTTCGAAATAACATTCAGTTTCGAGCCATTGAATAGGAGCTCAAAGCTTTGATTGGCTTATTTATTGATAAACCTACGTTCTTTGGGCATAATGGTCGTACTAAAGGATTCATAAGGGAACGCTGAGAACGTGCGGAATGTGCCTTTTCAACGATCCCTATATAGAGCAACTGTGACGATAGCCGTAATCGAATATAAATTTTCAGCACTAAAAGTAAATGTTTCGGTAGTAACCAGGAGGATCCAGTACATTTATTTCCTAGGTCGGTGTAGAAGCCAAGGCGCGGTATACTCGACCTATATTCTGAGACGTCCCTACACGGATTGTATCTGTTTTTGATGCAAATAGCTTGTGTTGATGCAGTCTTTATGAACACAATGCGAGAGACTCTGGCTTGATTGTTATTAAAGTTATCCGCGAGCAAAGAACTCGGTGTGGTTCTGACGTACGAAGCATTCAACATTTCCTTCAAGTGTCTACTTAGTACAATTTATTTATGGGAAGATCACAATATGAATTGTTACAGTATATATTAACAGTCTATATACTGCACAGCTAGGCGTACTGATGATCATAGACCAAGGATTTTTGTAGGGATTACGGTTTGAAAAGTTGTCAAACACCTGCCGGAGGGTCATGCCACTGCTCATTTTGATGAATAATTCATTAGGCACCTTTGACAGCACTTATTTAAACATAGTGAGCTGTATTTTTAACGTGGCTACACTTTTTTATCCTGAAATAAGAAATATAATATAAATATAACTTGATGGCTTAGTTAAAAGATTTATTTATTTTATAAATGCACGGATGAGTTGGCCTCCTTTGACCACGAGGGAAGTGAATAATAATAGAAATAGGCAACAATGTATTTCTACATTCTTATTCTTCTTCTATTCTACCTAGTAGTGGGATGATTGATACAGGTTTTTTTTAAGCGTGTTAATATCATCAAATGAGTCCTCCCACCCAGGGCAGGGCAGGGACTGTCAGATTTGTACTGACTAAAATCCATGGTGTCCTTCAATAGCCCTTTACTTTTCAAGTCCCCGGTAGCTCGTAAGTCCCGCGACCCCGGCAGGCTTTGGCCATCTAAGGTTCTTTCGAGCACGCTGCAATCGCGGTATTAAGATCCCTCTTTGAGGAGTGGCTGGATCTGGATAGCCGTCATCCTGACATCCTGACCTACCGCTTGACGCAGGTCCTCACCGGACACGGAAGTTTTGGGAATTATGTACCTGTGTCGGATAGGAAAGGAAGAAACGCCTGGGTGTCACGAAACGTGAAAGAGGTAGTAGAGACTAGTTTGATCGTTAGCTCTGTCACAACGAATGACAATCGTCACATTACCTATGTGACGATTGTCATTCGTTATGTTTGGTTGGTGCCACGTGCGACAGACATAATGCTCTACGAAGCTGATACTAGCCTATTATTTATGACGGCATGGTTGTCACAGAGATTGAGCGATCGACTGATGCGTTGTGTGTCGCCGGTTCAATTCCCGCACGGCACAAAATTAAATACTTGTATGACACACAAGTAGTGGAAGGGAGCAAAGATTAAAAAAATATGATGTGCAATATTATTTATCGCGGACACTGTTTACTAAAAATACTGGCATATTTTACTTTTGCTTAACCAAGTCTGACGTTAACTTTATTCACCTCGTATCATAGCCTCGTATATAATATAATTTAGCTGGTGGATGATATAATTAGAAATAAGGGCAGCGTTGATTGCTCGGCTGCATGTGAGTTAGTGTGAGTAGAGCATGTTACGGGTCAGAGCCCACTCGTACCCTAAAATTCGCACCCCAGCATTAAAGTTGTGGATTCGGCCCCTTTATAGGTGCCCATTGGTCTCCTGGTACGGTACCAATTAATATTTTAATAAAATATATTATTTTTAAGGTACCCATTCGTACCCTCTAATATAATACAATATAAGTTAAAGATTCGGCACCTATTCAGGTGCCTATTGGTCCCCTGAGATAAAATTAGCTATATTTTACTAATGAAACGGTTAACAGAGTACACTTGTGAACAGTTTATTAATGGTTCTTGAAAGTGACTGCGAATACGAGACTGTTCAATGTGTCTTTGGTCTTTTATTAAATGAAGTTCGCCTAACGAAATAAACTTTTTGTTTTTCTTACCGACTTTCGAAAAAAAAGTTTTTTTGTAGGTTTTTTTGAACTTTTTTTGTGGTTGTTTTGAAGTCGGACACATTTTTTTTGAAAAAGTTTTTTATTTTATCCTTTTAGTTTCACTATTCAACCCAAATTTTATAGGGCCAAATGGCAGATATACCTACTAAGTATATCGAACAAAAATAGAATCATCGAAATCGGACCAGAAACCTCGGAGTAATCGGTGTAGACAAAGTTGAAAACTTTATAGGTTTATGTTGATTTTTCAATAAGTGCTAGTCCGATTTCGATAAAATTTTAATCGGACCATTCCGGAAGTATACCTATCCAACAAAAAAGAATTTTTCAAATCGGTTGTGCGACGGAGTTATGCCCGAACAAAAAAAATACAAACGTCGGAATTGAGAACCTCCTCCTTCTGGAAGACGGTTAAAAATAATGAACGTTCTAACATTAATTCTGTTTTGCTCCGAAAATTGCGTTAAAATTGGTGAGTACTCTCTAGATGTGCGCGGGGTGTGGAATTCATAGCCAGAGTATCTGCGCGCAAGAAATTAGATTTAAGTTATGATTTTCCATGTATGTAGTTGGTACTCGTATATAATACAAAAAAATAAGAAGTGATTATTTACTGTTGATATGATTGTGTTCTATTTTTTTTTTGCATATTTTACATTTAATGTTGATTTATATATTTGTGATGGTCAATCAAGGCTGATTTGTGTAAAAAGAATTGTATTTTGTTAGTTTCTAGGACATTGTGATTTTGCATGTGTATTTGTTGTTAGTAAAAATGTTAGTTTTACATAGTTGATAAAGACTGATTTTACTTTTTATGTTTCTTTTATACAAAGTTATTGTAATATTGCATTATTTTGTAGATCTCTATACAAAGTACTAACATTTAATTGTTACTTTTGTTATATTGGTATTGATATTTGGTTATTTGTTTGTCCACTGGATGTAAATTTATCTAAAATTCAATTACTACTAAAAGAACAATGACCACGCTCCATACATGCGATGACCTGTCAATCAAATTTTTTATCACATGATGTATAGTGATGTGAATTATATCAAATTATAGATTTAGTCATAACTAAGCCACCGTAAAAACTTGGTTTGATTTGACAATGAGGTAAAAATGTAATAATGAAAACAATGTTTGAGGTTAGATATGTACTATACTTAACTGTCAAACGAACATTGGTACCTATTATCAGAATAGAACTATTACCTATTATCAGTATAGAACTATTGCCTATTATCTAATACCCCTTCTACACGGGTAAGTGTGCGAGGTTTCATAGAACTTCATACAAAGAATTCGTAATGCGGAGACTGCGGTGCGGCTAGGTGTGCGTTCACCATTATTATTGTTTGGTTGTCACCACTCTACTTAGTCTGTGGTTGTCACACTGACAGCACGAAAAACGTTTCGTTTCACAGTTATAACTTCACAACCTCTGATTGACAACCTAGAAATACATTTACTACTAAGTAACCTTATAAAGAATTAAATAAAATGAACTATACAAAAAAAATGAACGAAATACAAAATCAATAAATGATAATAGTGCTACAACTGCGTTCAAATGTCAAAATCAACTTAAAACGGAACGGTACTTCAATGCATTTGAAATGGCTGCGTTCCATATTAAAAAAAACGCTCTATTTGGTGGCTGTTTTAAAATTAACTTTTCTTTTTTTTCACATTACTAATTCTGTTGTAAGTTAGTACTTCGTGCGTAGCAAAAAATTACGTAAATAATACGCTAAATAACATCACTATACACGCAATCATCTGTCAAAATATTTGACAGGTCATTATTGGACATGATTCTTTTATTTCAATAGTTACACAGTTTTATTTTACTGCATAAAGATTATTAAAGTTATCATGTATTTTGCTAAATATTTACTAATGTACAAGAAACCAAAAGTTGATAAATTATTTTAAAGACTGACTTAATGCCTAGAGCCTAGAGGCATTTATTAAACTTAATCTTATTAATTGAAATAAACATGATATCTACCGAATTATTATATTTTTATTTTACCCTTTTCTGCGCGACTGTACCAGGACTACCAAGCTGCAGTATACACATGTACATGTACTTATATTAGAAGAATGAATAAAAATAAATGTTCTTCAGGGTACGAGTGGGCCCCTCAAAACTTCCAGGGTACGAGTGGGCACAGGGTGCGAATCTTAGGGTACGAATGGGCTCTGACCCATGTTACATGTTACGGGTCAGAGCCCACTCGTACCCTAAAATTCGCACCCCAGCATTAAAGTTGTGGATTCGGCCCCTTTATAGGTGCCCATTGGTCTCCTGGTACGGTACCAATTAATATTTTAATAAAATATATTATTTTTAAGGTACCCATTCGTACCCTCTAATATAATACAATATAAGTTAAAGATTCGGCACCTATTCAGGTGCCTATTGGTCCCCTGAGATAAAATTAGCTATATTTTACTAATGAAACGGTTAACAGAGTACACTTGTGAACAGTTTATTAATGGTTCTTGAAAGTGACTGCGAATACGAGACTGTTCAATGTGTCTTTGGTCTTTTATTAAATGAAGTTCGCCTAACGAAATAAACTTTTTGTTTTTCTTACCGACTTTCGAAAAAAAAGTTTTTTTGTAGGTTTTTTTGAACTTTTTTTGTGGTTGTTTTGAAGTCGGACACATTTTTTTTGAAAAAGTTTTTTATTTTATCCTTTTAGTTTCACTATTCAACCCAAATTTTATAGGGCCAAATGGCAGATATACCTACTAAGTATATCGAACAAAAATAGAATCATCGAAATCGGACCAGAAACCTCGGAGTAATCGGTGTAGACAAAGTTGAAAACTTTATAGGTTTATGTTGATTTTTCAATAAGTGCTAGTCCGATTTCGATAAAATTTTAATCGGACCATTCCGGAAGTATACCTATCCAACAAAAAAGAATTTTTCAAATCGGTTGTGCGACGGAGTTATGCCCGAACAAAAAAAATACAAACGTCGGAATTGAGAACCTCCTCCTTCTGGAAGACGGTTAAAAATAATGAACGTTCTAACATTAATTCTGTTTTGCTCCGAAAATTGCGTTAAAATTGGTGAGTACTCTCTAGATGTGCGCGGGGTGTGGAATTCATAGCCAGAGTATCTGCGCGCAAGAAATTAGATTTAAGTTATGATTTTCCATGTATGTAGTTGGTACTCGTATATAATACAAAAAAATAAGAAGTGATTATTTACTGTTGATATGATTGTGTTCTATTTTTTTTTTGCATATTTTACATTTAATGTTGATTTATATATTTGTGATGGTCAATCAAGGCTGATTTGTGTAAAAAGAATTGTATTTTGTTAGTTTCTAGGACATTGTGATTTTGCATGTGTATTTGTTGTTAGTAAAAATGTTAGTTTTACATAGTTGATAAAGACTGATTTTACTTTTTATGTTTCTTTTATACAAAGTTATTGTAATATTGCATTATTTTGTAGATCTCTATACAAAGTACTAACATTTAATTGTTACTTTTGTTATATTGGTATTGATATTTGGTTATTTGTTTGTCCACTGGATGTAAATTTATCTAAAATTCAATTACTACTAAAATTTTATTTCAATAGTTACACAGTTTTATTTTACTGCATAAAGATTATTAAAGTTATCATGTATTTTGCTAAATATTTACTAATGTACAAGAAACCAAAAGTTGATAAATTATTTTAAAGACTGACTTAATGCCTAGAGCCTAGAGGCATTTATTAAACTTAATCTTATTAATTGAAATAAACATGATATCTACCGAATTATTATATTTTTATTTTACCCTTTTCTGCGCGACTGTACCAGGACTACCAAGCTGCAGTATACACATGTACATGTACTTATATTAGAAGAATGAATAAAAATAAATGTTCTTCAGGGTACGAGTGGGCCCCTCAAAACTTCCAGGGTACGAGTGGGCACAGGGTGCGAATCTTAGGGTACATTCGGGCTCTGACCCATGTTACATGTTACGGGTCAGAGCCCACTCGTACCCTAAAATTCGCACCCCAGCATTAAAGTTGTGGATTCGGCCCCTTTATAGGTGCCCATTGGTCTCCTGGTAGGGTACCAATTAATATTTTAATAAAATATATTATTTTTAAGGTACCCATTCGTACCCTCTAATATAATACAATATAAGTTAAAGATTCGGCACCTATTCAGGTGCCTATTGGTCCCCTGAGATAAAATTAGCTATATTTTACTAATGAAACGGTTAACAGAGTACACTTGTGAACAGTTTATTAATGGTTCTTGAAAGTGACTGCGAATACGAGACTGTTCAATGTGTCTTTGGTCTTTTATTAAATGAAGTTCGCCTAACGAAATAAACTTTTTGTTTTTCTTACCGACTTTCGAAAGAAAAGTTTTTTTGTAGGTTTTTTTGAACTTTTTTTGTGGTTGTTTTGAAGTCGGACACATTTTTTTGAAAAAGTTTTCTAATTTATCCTTTTAGTTTCACTATTCAACCCAAATTTTATGGGGCCAAATGGCAGATATACCTACTAAGTATATCGAACAAAAATAGAATCATCGAAATCGGACCAGAAACCTCGGAGTAATCGGTGTAGACAAAGTTGAAAACTTTATAGGTTTTTGTTGATTTTTCAATAAGTGCTAGTCCGATTTCGATAAAATTTTAATCGGACCATTCCGGAAGTATACCTATCCAACAAAAAAGAATTTTTCAAATCGGTTGTGCGACGGAGTTATGCCCGAACAAAAAAAATACAAACGTCGGAATTGAGAACCTCCTCCTTCTGGAAGACGGTTAAAAATAATGAACGTTCTAACATTAATTCTGTTTTGCTCCGAAAATTGCGTTAAAATTGGTGAGTACTCTCTAGATGTGCGCGGGGTGTGGAATTCATAGCCAGAGTATCTGCGCGCAAGAAATTAGATTTAAGTTATGATTTTCCATGTATGTAGTTGGTACTCGTATATAATACAAAAAAATAAGAAGTGATTATTTACTGTTGATATGATTGTGTTCTATTTTTTTTTTGCATATTTTACATTTAATGTTGATTTATATATTTGTGATGGTCAATCAAGGCTGATTTGTGTAAAAAGAATTGTATTTTGTTAGTTTCTAGGACATTGTGATTTTGCATGTGTATTTGTTGTTAGTAAAAATGTTAGTTTTACATAGTTGATAAAGACTGATTTTACTTTTTATGTTTCTTTTATACAAAGTTATTGTAATATTGCATTATTTTGTAGATCTCTATACAAAGTACTAACATTTAATTGTTACTTTTGTTATATTGGTATTGATATTTGGTTATTTGTTTGTCCACTGGATGTAAATTTATCTAAAATTCAATTACTACTAAATTTTATTTCAATAGTTACACAGTTTTATTTTACTGCATAAAGATTATTAAAGTTATCATGTATTTTGCTAAATATTTACTAATGTACAAGAAACCAAAAGTTGATAAATTATTTTAAAGACTGACTTAATGCCTAGAGCCTAGAGGCATTTATTAAACTTAATCTTATTAATTGAAATAAACATGATATCTACCGAATTATTATATTTTTATTTTACCCTTTTCTGCGCGACTGTACCAGGACTACCAAGCTGCAGTATACACATGTACATGTACTTATATTAGAAGAATGAATAAAAATAAATGTTCTTCAGGGTACGAGTGGGCCCCTCAAAACTTCCAGGGTACGAGTGGGCACAGGGTGCGAATCTTAGGGTACGAATGGGCTCTGACCCCATGTTACGCTATTTTGCACACGCTAAAAAAATATATTATATTTTAAAAAGACTTCACTGAACATGATTTAATTATCCATACTGTTTATTGACGCATATTTACTGTACCTAATTAGTCAAAATATCTTATACAAATAAATAATTTCTGTTCAATTTACGCGTCAGAAAATACGGTATCAAAAATGTTAGTGTTCATTTGTAAGTACAATAAAAAGCGCGCAGATATTCACAAATCAGAGATTAACTTAAAATACGCAACGTGTCATCTGTCATAAAGCCCACTCAACTGGAGAAGGCCTTTGGCTGTCTACTGTCTAGATAACTTCAACTTCAGCTGAAAACGGGACGAGAACTTCAGCGAGAGAGCTACTTAAACAAAACGAACTGGAGCATCTCCAAAAATTTAAGCATTCATTATTTTTTTCCATTTCACAAGTGCGGTCACATTCTGTAGCGGGTCAAGCAGTTTTCGATCTTATTTAAGGAAGCTTTAACGACCCCTTGAGGATGGCTTTGAATGCGTAAAAGTATACACCTGAATAATTTGATTTGATTACTTCTCGTTTTTTAATTGCATTGATCTGCTTACTTTAATTTTCATTAGCAAGATTTTCTTTTCAAATTCATTACGTAATTGTAGTAAAAACATTTCTTAATTTTCAACTCGAGAAAGCTTGAGAAGTGAATAAAATAAACTCAATTGTATTTAGTTATATTTTTTAATCAAAATTAAATGTTACAGTGATTACGGGTTTACAACATGCGGGCCCGTTATTGTTTTAAACTGATGATTTTCTACCTATTAAGTATTTAATTTGAAAAAAAAAAACGTTCCGCCATTACTTGATTTTGCCGCTTAGTCACCCTTGCCTACAAAAGGTTGCCGACCGCTGAAATGTTGTATAAAGTAATATGTGAAGATATATAACTAGCTATTAAGAAAACTAGAAAGAATAATAATATACTTAATACTACACAAACAAAATACACGAAAGTATGAAATGGTGCATTGGTCGAGATTAACAACCGCAAGTGTGCAACAGACGTATGCCGCTGAGTTTATATAAATGCGGTCGATTCAATGTGTTATTTTAGTCCTTATTAAGGATTTATCAACACGATTGGGCTTATGGCGCGTTAGGTTTATGTATTCCTATTCATGTATGCAGCTATAGCACAGTCTAATAATCCTACAGTCGTCCGACGAAGACGTCTAGACAGGGCAATCGTGCGGGGTGTGAGAGGTGAGACGCGGGTAAGCCGAGCCCGACTTGGGAACAAAACGATGTTACTATGTCGGGCTCTATCATTCAGGGCTATCGCGTGTACGTGCGTATTTATTTTTATTTGTTTATTTAAAATGGCCGACCCGCGCACGCCTTTTTTTTTTAATAGTTTATTGCACAGGGCATCTGTTTGGAAATTCTACTAATATTATATTTATATGACTGTGTTATAATTTGTATGTCCCATGACAAGATTGTGGACTTTTTTTATTAATTACTAAGGGTGAATTTCGAGATGGCGGACGTATTTTAATTTACCAAGTACGGGTATCAATTTTGAGTTTATTAGGGGTCCTTGTTACAAAAAAGCCATCCTTTTTGAAATCCAAGATGGCGGAGGTCATTTTCTTATAATTTGATATGTGTGTCAATTTCGAGGTTATTTGGGGTGCTTGTTACGAAAAAGCCATTCTTTTTGTAATGCAAGATGGCGGACGTCATTTTTTCCTTAGAATTTGATATGGGTGTCAATTTCGAGGTTAATTGGGGTGCTTGTAACGAAAAAGCCATTCTTTTTGAAATCTAAGATGGCGGACGCCGTTTTTTTTCTTAGAATTTGATATGGGTGTCAATTTCGAGGTTAATTGGGGTGCTTGTAACGAAAAAGCCATTCTTTTTTAAATCCAAGATGGCGGACGCCGTTTTTTTTTCTTAGAATTTGATATGGGTGTCAATTTCAAGGTTAATTGGGGTGCTTGTAACGAAAAAGCCATTCTTTTTGAAATCCAAGATGGCGGACGCCGTTTTTTTTCTTAGAATTTGATATGGGTGTCAATTTCGAGGTTAATTGGGGTGCTTGTAACGAAAAAGCCATTCTTTTTTAAATCCAAGATGGCGGACGCCGTTTTTTTTCTTAGAATTTGATATGGGTGTCAATTTCGAGGTTAATTGGGGTGCTTGTAACGAAAAAGCCATTCTTTTTGAAATCTAAGATGGCGGACTCCGTTTTTTTCTTAGAATTTGATATGGGTGTCAATTTCGAGGTTAATTGGGGTGCTTGTAACGAAAAAGCCATTCTTTTTTAAATCCAAGATGGCGGACGCCGTTTTTTTTTTCTTAGAATTTGATATGGGTGTCAATTTCGAGGTTAATTGGGGTGCTTGTAACGAAAAAGCCATTCTTTTTGAAATCCAAGATGGCGGACGCCGTTTTTTTTCTTAGAATTTGATATGGGTGTCAATTTCGAGGTTAATTGGGGTGCTTGTAAAGAAAAAGCCATTCTTTTTGAAATCCAAGATGGCGGACGCCGTTTTTTTCTTAGAATTTGATATGGGTGTCAATTTCGAGGTTAATTGGGGTGCTTGTTACGAAAAAGCTATTCTTTTTGAAATCCAAGATGGCGGGCGTCATTTTTTCTTTAGAATTTGATATGGGTGTCAATTTCGAGGTTAATTGGGGTGCTTGTAACGAAAAAGTCATTCTTTTTGAAATCGAAGATGGCGGGCGTCAATTTAAATGTATTACGCCAATTCCGTGATAAATTGGGGTGCTGGTTACGAAATGACATTTAAATAACTTAAATCTGTCTCGAGTTGGTCCTATAGTAAAAGTTGTTCATTTTGGTAGTCTGTAGCAATTTTTTTTCACATGTACATATGTAAGTTAGAATATACTTATTATTTATTAATTTGTATATTATTTATGATATTTATTTATTTGGAAGTTAAAATTAAAAAAAAATCGCAGTCCACGTCGTCAGTGTCACATAGTAACTATTTATCAAATGCATCAGTTCAATTTTTAAATCTTTTAGTATACGTCTTATCTGCATTTTTTATTTTCATTCAACTTCTTAATAATACATGCAGTAAAGAGGGGGTTAAAACTTGTTTTCATTATTATACAGGGTGGAATTTTGTAATGCCACCTGGAGGGAAAGTACCCTTAATACTGCAGATAGAAAATTTTACTCAAAGGAAACATTCCTTTATTTTTGAATAGAAAGCAAACTGCATTCAAAGATTTTCGAAAATTCTCTTCTCCCACCCAGGAATCGAACCGGCTAAAATCTGAAAAAAATATTTTTTTTTTTTTTTTTTTTTCCCTGTGTTATTAAGAACAGACTTCTTAATAAAATTAATTACGATCTAGCCTGAAAGACTAATAAGTAATTTCACTCTAACTTAATATGCTACGTTATACATTATTTTATAACTAAGAATAGTGTCCATTAGCACTTTTACACAAGTCCATAGCACTTTCTTAGAGTCTCTATTATTTTATAAAAACACTATGTTCGTGTGTTATATGTATAGCACAACACTGTTACTATTATTCACTCACTTTACACACTACACTAATTCAAATGGTTTAGTTCTTTTTAGCCTACGCACTAAGTCTGTGTTGTCTAGAAGCTGAATAGCCTCAACGTTCACGTGTCGGTGTAATCTGTGTTCGTGGGCTTCAGCAAATTTTTGGATGATGGTGGTGACGAATTCCATTTTAAGGTCACGATGAAGGTCGTCATTTCTTATGTACCAGGGTGCATTCACAGCATCCCTCAGTACTTTGTTTTGGAATCGTTGAATAATTTTGACGTTGCTTGGTTTAGTACAGCCCCAAAGTTGGATACCATACGTCCAAATTGGCATCAGTATTTGCTTGTATATGGTAATTTTATTATGTATTGATAGACAAGATTTCTTTCCAAGTAACCAATACATACTTTTATAACGTATGTCGAGTTCCTGTCTTTTCTTTTTGACATGAGCTTTCCACCGCAACTTGGCATCGAGAGTCATGCCAAGGTATTTGGCCGTATCGGCGTATGGCACTTGCGTGCCATTTATGTAGATTGGGTGATAGTCTGGATGTTTATTTGTGAAGTCAATGTGAATTGATTTTGACTCATTCAGTTTGATCTTCCATTTTTGTGTCCAGTCATAAACTTTGTTCACAGCTAGTTGGACTTTTTCTACCGCTTCTCTGTGGCTTGCCCCCGTTGCCATTATTGCAGTGTCGTCTGCAAAGGTCGCTATGGTGTTGTTTTCCAGTTCTGGAATGTCACAAGTGTATAGCAAGTACAAAATTGGACCTAGCACACTGCCTTGTGGTACCCCAGCTTTTATAGGTTTCAGTTCGGAATATGCATCTTCTTGCCGTATTCTGAACATTCTATTTGTTATATATGACTCTAATATTTCTGCAAATTCTGGCAGCATGCGCCTGAGCTTGTATATTAGACCTTTATGCCAAACTTTATCAAAAGCTTGCGCGACGTCTAAAAATACCGTCGCGCAGACTTCCTTATTTTCCAGTGTTTTTTCAATGATGTTTGTTATTCTATGTACCTGATCTATTGTTGAGTGTTTCTCCCTAAAGCCAAATTGATGATTTGGAATAAGGCCTTTATCTTCTATTATTGGTTTTAACCGTTTCAGTAATAGTTTCTCGAACAGTTTTGATAATACGGGTAGCAAAGAAATGGGTCTATATGATGATGCCTCGTGTGGTGGTTTCCCTGGTTTCGCAATCATAATGACTTCAGCAACCTTCCATGGCGCAGGTACATATTTTAAAATAAATGCAGCATTGATTAATTTGGTCAGCTTTACTATAGCTTTGAGAGGGAGGTGTTTTAGAATTTCGCCTGTAATGAGATCGTAGCCCGGAGATTTTTTCGAGCTAATATTATTTTGAATTTCTCTCATAACTTCTTTAGGAGTCACAAGCTTAATTCTCTGATTTTGAGGTGCGTTGTCAGTCTCAAGTATTTCTATTAAGCTTTCATTGGGTTTAAAAGTTTCTTCTAAATGCTGAGCAAACCTTGAAGCTTTTTGGTCATTGCTTATGGCCCATTTTCCATCGCTATCTCTGATGGGCGGTATTTGCTTAATCGGCCTTTTTAGATTTTTGGTTGCTTTCCAAAGTGAATAATCTGTTGATTTGTCATTAGTTAACTGCAGTAGGTTGGTGTTCAGAGATGCTTCCTCATATTGTTGAATTTTTCTCTTCAATCTTTTAGTTAAATTGTTTAACAATGTTTTTTCTCGAGGGCAACGAGTTTGCTGCCACAGTTTCCTTTGCTTTCTTTTTTCAGAGAGTAAATCCACGATTTCTTTAGGATAAGTAAACCCTTTATATTTACGTTTTAATAGTGGTGTGTTGTTCCACGCACACTGCTGAATTTGAACAATATAATTGTTTACCTCGGAGTCAAGCTGATCTTGCTTTTTTATCGAAGTTTTAAGGTCAATTATACTATCGAGATCGAGCGAAAAACTTTCCCAATCTGTGAATTTATTAACCAGGGTTAAGTGGCTTTCTTTGAGTAAGATTTTTTGACTAAGCATTAGTATAATTGAAGAGTGGTCCGAGTTCATATGAAAACCTTCCTCCAAGCTCACGTAATTGGCGGATATATTTTTGCATATGAAAAAATCTATAAGATCCGGTATCTTCTGGTGGTCAGTGGGCCAGTATGTTGGTTTTCCAGTGCTCATAACTTCAGAACGTGTTTCTTTAACTGCGCCTAAGAGCTGTCTTCCCTTAGTCGTAGTAAGTCTTGATCCCCAATGCGTATGCTTAGCATTAAAATCACCGCCTAGGATAAATCTCTGGCCTAATAGTTCAAAGAGATGTAAATATCGCTCTTTTCTTATCATGTGCCGTGGAGGACAGTAGATGGCCGCAATGGACACGGGACAGTGTCTGATTTTAACAGATAATGCCACGGCTTGAATGTCTTGTTCTTCATAAATACATTGCACGAAGTGACTAATGTTCTCTTTGATTATAATCGCGCTGCCTCCCCTAGCAGAGTTGTCAGGGTGAAGCGAATTATATACTATGTATCCTCTAAATTTCACAAAAGATTGCTTGGTGAAGTGCGATTCGGAGACCAAACACACGTCTATATTTTCTGTGTCCAGGACCACCTGCAACTCATTTTGATGTTTAAGGAGCCCATTAGAGTTCCACGCCATTATTTTAAGGGTGCTATTCATTTTTGGTTATTTAAAGTGGCTGTTTTAGTGCTAGACTCTAATTTCTCTAATCTCTTGTCAAATGATGTTATACATTTTAATATCTGATTGATTTTGTCCTCTAAATTCAAAGGCTGAGATCTTGGTTTTACAGCTTCCGCGTAGGAACAAGTGTTGGGTACTTGTATGAGTTTTGCATGAGCTGAGTGGACACCGCTCGGTTTCTGTGGCTGTTTTTCAGAATTCCTTAGTGAAAATGACGGCTGAGTAGTTGGTACCACAAGCTTCTTTTTAATATTTTTGTTTTTTAGTATTTGCATCTGCTTAGCTACTTCACAGCCTCTATAGTTGGCAGGGTGGGATAGCCCACAGTGAACACATTTTGGTTTCTCTTGCGGAGATTTGGTACAGTTGGCTGTAAGATGCTTGCCAGTGCATTTTACACACCTTGGCTCTTTTCTGCAATATTTATGAGTATGCCCATAAGCCTGGCATCTCTTGCATTGGGGAATGAGTTTGGGATTTTTGAGTGGGTGTATTTCAATTTTACACCCTAAAATGTACTTTATGCCATAGATTTTGTTGACATCTTCTTCATTATTAAATGATAATACAAACATGTTGAGTGGTTCTTTACTCTTCCAGCTCAATTTGTTGTCTACTTTTTCAATTTTAAGACCTTGTGTTGTTAGGTCGTCTTTTATTCGATCAGGTTGGCAAGAAGAATGTAGTTTCTTAACAACAACTCTGATTGGTCTATCCTGCTTATTCTCGTACGAATGCCAACGGTAATCTTTTTCTGTTAAAAGCCCGGCAATTACTCTATACGAGTCCTCTGTTTTAGCGTTAACTTTCACGCAATCACCATTTAACATTTTTGCGGTAAATGTTTCTGCTGATATAGTTCCAGTTAGAGAGTCATAGAACGTTTGGTAGTTTGTGACTCCGTCTATGATAATTGGCGGTGGCGGGGGCACCTTTTTGTCGGCAGTCTCTTTCTCAGGTTTTCGGGGATTTTCATCTTGGGGGCTTGTTCCGGGTTGTTGTTTTGGAGAGTGCGAGGTGTTAAGCTTCCTCTTCTTCCTGCTCTTGGCCCTAATCCACCCTGTCTCTTTAGCGAGTTCATCCTCATCTGTGCAATATTCAACGTCACTTTTAGTACGCTGCGAAAATGATATTGTCTGGCTATCCTGTTTTTGTAAGGGTTCTTTGGGTTCTTTTTTTTCTTTCAAGCTATTTAATTCTCCTTGGAGGGCTTGTACTTGTTCCTGCAAGCTATGAATGTGTTCATTCAGATTACGCACCATTTGCTGCAGATTTTCTCTGTCAGATTTCTCCTGGATGTAGCAGTCATACAACCGTCTTTCCAGTTCCGTTTTTATCTTAATTGACTGTGAAGCCATTATTTAATTGTAAGGCGAGTTTTCACCTATGCAATAACTTATTGTAAACACTTCATGATTTCGTCACTTGTAACTAGGTCATTGCACTGACCGCGATAGGTCGACGTAGGTACACCGCGACGACGGTGTTGTGCTGCGTCTGCAGAATACTCTTAACTAGAGCACGCGCGCGCGATCCGTACGTTCGTTCGCTATTGCAAATAATCAACAACTATACAATACAAATAAAAAAAATATACCCGTACTTTTATTGCACCGATCGTTAGGGTCAATTATAACTATGATATCTCTCTAACAAACATGATAAATTAAATGAAAGGAAAACCAGGAAATCTTAAATTAAAGCTCTCGTAACATGTAATATGGTTTCTTGGTTCAATTCCCGGGTGTGGGAGAAGAGAATTTTCGAAAATCTTTGAATGCAGTTTGCTTTCTATTCAAAAATAAAGGAATGTTTCCTTTGAGTAAAATTTTCTATCTGCAGTATTAAGGGTACTTTACCTCCAGGTGGCATTACAAAATTCCACCGATATGGACCAAGAAACCATATTACATGTTACGAGAGCTTTAATTTAAGATTTCTTGGTTTTCCTTTCATTTGATTTATCATGTTTATTAGAGAGATTTCATCGTTATAATTGACCCTAACGATCGGTGCAATAAAAGTACAGGGTATAATTTTTTCAGATTTTAGCCGATTCGATTCCCGGGTGGGAGATGAGAATTTTCGAAAATCTTTGAATGCAGTTTGCTTTCTAATCAAAAATAAGGGAATGTTTTCTTTAAATAAAATTTTCTATCTGCAGTATTAAGGGTACTTTCCCTCCAGGTGGCATTACAAAATTCCACCCTGTATAAGTGTTTAATATTGTTTTCACTATAATTCTGCCATCCATGTTGATCTGCAATAAATAAATAATTTCATAAATATTCTTTACTTGTGACAACCCTGGCCGATGCATAACTGTCTAGACGATGTCGGCATTTTACCCGAGATCAAAGGCGTCGTCCTACTGTATGATTTCTATACTGTGGCTATAGTATACATGCAGGTCTGTGTGATTTTATCAAGGCTTCTCGCGCTATTTGCGTCTGGTCACGTATTCCGTCTAGATTCTCTTCAGCCAGGTTTGATACGCGCTAGTGGATTATTATCTAGAAAAAAATACTTTCCTGCCACTTATAATCTTTAAGTTTGTGTATGACGTTAATTTAAAATTGTTAACGTAAACCAAGTCTAGGCACCTAAACTTAATAATAGAGTTTTACCCGTCAACATTAGGGAGGTTGGGGTAATCATGATTATAGAAATAAACCAAAAGACAAGTCTACAGGCAGTTGATAAGATTTTTTACATTTTGCATTTTAAGATTTTTTGCCTAAATTTTTCTTATCTGATTGCTAAGCGCAAAGCTGAAATAACCCAGAGTTTTTATCAAATTCTTAATCTTAACCAGTTTGCCTAGTTTTAGGTCAAGGTTGCTACGGTTTTTGAGATGAGTTGCATAAGGAGCGCTGTGGAGGCATAAACGTGAGATAAATCTCGATTCACGCTCATATACGACGTGAATTATTCTGTGATACTATAAAACTGACTTATTTCCTCTTTCTTACTTTCTACTTAGTTACGTCATATGCTTTTTCATTAGATAAATCTTGAGTTCATGAACATATAAACGGGTAATCATTTGTGATAAAGTTACACTAAACGTTACTTTAATATTTGAAATACTTACCTATTCTTACAGCCGTCCATTCCATTTAGTAAAATCCGATAAAGTCATTTCAAGACGTTACTTCTTTGACCTTATAATTTGGAGAAAGTGCAATAATCGTAAAGTTTTCTTTCGTAGACAATTTAGAATTCGGTTGGGGTTGACGATATTTTAATGTCTGTAGACTTTATTCGTAATAAAAAAATGCCTACATTGTTTGACATAATCGCTTCATTGACTTTCATTTACTTACAAAACTTAGGTTAAACAAAGTGAGGTGAAAATAAAATTAGAGTGAAAGCCCTGAAGTTTGTATCAGACAATAGTTTTGCTCGATAAATGGCAATAGACTCGCCCTCGATTGCAAGCGATCAAATAAACGATCGGTAAACTGTGGGTGTACAATGAAAGCAGCGGACCTCTACCATATTGGAGGTATGGATAGTAAAGTAAGTATTCCAGTTTTGAAATCACCAATTTTTTTAAATTATTAATATTTTTTTTTCTAAACTCACCTTGGTCTTATCAGGCCCAACCTCCTCTAACCCAATATACTTAATTAATACAAACTTATACACTCGAGACATGGTTCGTGTCGAAAGACTATTTGTGTTATACTATTAGGACTAGAACAATGTCAAATTCATGTTTTATGACCATAATAGTGTTTTTCGGCTGTTGAAAGTAGAGCTAGAGGTAAAGTTGTGGCGCGTGACAGTACTACTTTATTGGTTCCATTAACACAGCATGGTTTCAAAGGCTGGTGGAAAACTTTTAAAGTAAGTATCTATGAAATAATTTAGGAATAATCGCAATTTTTAACAATAGTCGTTTCATTTCAAGGAGGAGCTCGTGGCTTAATAATTACAGCCGCACAGGCCGATCTTCCAAGTTCCAAGCCGAGCTTGCCGAGGTTGGTCTGTGGATGGGTCATGGGCATCTTTCATAGCGAGTTTCCATCGTGCCTCTGAAAGCACGTAAAACCGTTTGGTCCGGTTGTCATTTGTAAATTTTTGACAGTCCAACCAGTCTTACCATGGGGTATCGTATTCCGGGCACGCCGCAATTGCGGCGGTAAGACCCCTCTTTGAGGAGTGGTTGGAGAGAAGTCATGGCGTCCTTACCTTCCGCCTGACGCAGGTCCTCACCGGGCACGGGTGCTTCGGGAGGTACCTGTGTCTAATGCGGAAGGAGGAAACGTCTGGGTGTCATCACTGCGAAGATCGCCCGGAGGACACGGTGGAGCATACGGTGCAGGACTGCCCAGCTTGGGCAGTGCACCGACGTGTCCTCACGGCTGCGATAGGCGGAGACCTCTCGCGCCCGGCATTGGTTTCGGCCATGCTGCGGGGCGAGACGGAGTGGGAAGCGGTCGCCTCCTTCTGCGAAGCAGTAATGCTCGCGAAAGAGGAGGCGCGCCGCGAGGGAGAGAGGACAGAGTCCTCCCTCCGCCCCAACCGCGGTGTAGGACGCCCACGGCGACGGACGTCGCGCGGCGATCTCCGGCCACCGTAGGCGCGGGCATGCGGGCAGCGAGTAAAGGGCAACTCGCTGCCCGACCAAGGACCATGCCCGGGTCGACGGCGCGTTGTGTCCCACGCGCGCCTCAAAGAGCGTCAGCATAATGACGGGGCCCCCCTCTCAGAGGGCCAAAGCCTGCCGGGGTCGCGGGATTATTCCCTTACCGTAACCCCGGAACGTAACAGGCTATGAAGGACACCGTGGATTTTAGTCAGTAGAAGTCTGACAGTCCCTCCCGCCCTGCCCGGGGTTGGAGGACTCATTTGATGATTTTACCACGCTAAAAAAAAAAAAAAAAATGGGGTATCGTATTACCCAGTTACTGGGTTGTGGAGGTCCGACAGGCAGTCGCTCCATGTAAAATACTGATATCCAGCTGCATCTGGTTCGACCAACATACTTAGTTGGGAAAAGGCAGGCAGATGAGTCGTTTCATATGATTTGTATGAGGTTTGTGTGTAATTGTTCATATACCTATTTATATTTGATGGCTCCATCTTGATCTGTTGACCAGTAAGGAGACGATAAATAATAATTATTTTGTAAACTGTTTTTATGTTTATTCATTTAAGAGAAGCAAGCAAGCAAGGCAAGGCTATTGTTAATCTACTTTGTTATACATCACCCACATTCTAAAAAGTTTCCCGAATTTATAAGTGAACAATCATGCGTAATTCGAGCTTAAACGCCCATTTTAATTATGAGCTATTAAGCGATGTAATGGCTTCGAGAGGAAACCGGTTTACCGAATAATGAGGCTTGACATTTTGTTTGTCGAACGTTTCAATGATGACAATATTATGTACCTGCCTATAGAAGACACAATTTCAGGGTAAATTGATGCGAACACAGGTGCGGCTTGTTTGCATCCGATGTGCCTACAATCACTGTTCAGTATTGGTAAAGCTGTTTTAAAGTTTCTCTGATTTTATGACGTAAGCATCTATTATAAACCGACCAAGGGGTGTGCTAGATCACAGTTAATTTCCTTTAGACTAGTATCAGATACATGTTACTCGTATGTCGATAACGCTTTTTTTTATC
Source organism: Agrotis segetum (assembly GCA_036375495.1). NCBI lineage: Eukaryota > Metazoa > Arthropoda > Insecta > Lepidoptera > Noctuidae > Agrotis > Agrotis segetum. The sequence continues at coordinate 66,357 of JAQSVV010000269.1, read as the reverse complement.
CTGGTAAAATCATCAAATGAGTCCTCCGGAACTCAGGCCACGGTGGGAGGGACTGTCAGAAGTGTCAGACTCGTACTGACTAAAATCTACGGTGTCCTTCAATAGCCCTTTACGTTCCAGGGTCACGGTAATTGGATAAGTTCCGCGATCCCGGCAAGCTTTGGCCCTCTAAAGGGGTAGTGGCCCCGTCATTTTGCTGATACTCTTTGAGGCGCCGGCGACCCAGAGATGCCCGCGCCTACGGTGGCCGGAGATAGTCTGCCGACGTCTGTCCATTTTATTTTTGTTAGTTTAAACGAAGAGGCGGTAGGTGGAGACCTCTCGCGCCCGACAGGGGCGAGATGGAGTGGGATGCGGTCACCTCCTTCTGCGAAGCAGTAATGTTCGCGAAGGACGAGGCGACCCGCGAGAGGAAGAGAACAGCGTCCTCCCTCCGCTCCAACCGCAGTGGTAGACGCCCACGGCGTCGTACGTCGACAGACGATCTCCGGCCACCGTAGGCGCGGGCATGCGGACAGCGAGTAAAGGGCAACTTGTTGTCCGTACATAGACCATGCCCGGGTCGACGGCGCGTCTTCTTCCACGCGCGCCTCAAAGAGCGTCAGCAAAATGACGGAGCTCACTGTCAGAGAGTCAAAGCTTGCCGGGGTCGTGGGACTTATTTCCTTACCGTGACCCCGGAACATAAAGGGATTTTAGTCAGTAGTGGGAGGACTCATTTTATGATTTTACCACGATAAAAAAAAAGTCTGAACTCTTTTCTGCATATAGCAATATCACAAACTAAGCAAATAGCTATCAAAAAGAACATTTAGAACGAAGTGTGACATGAAAGCATGCGTGGAACTGAAGTGCACACTGAATGAGAACGATAAGAGTGAAAAACGTGAAATATTTCCTCTTTTTTGCGGAGAGAACTCCGCTCGACCGCTTCCATTATATATTCACTAGATAAAAAACGCGATTCCTCATCATCCATTTCCACTGAATACTGTAACTCACATCATTCTAAATGCACCACAGTAGGATGTGACGTAAGAGGTCGTGCTTAACCCACAGCTTGTACGAATTTTTCTTGCTTTTCCACCATTTGTGATCTACAAGAATAGTGATTATGATTATTTTAAGTTCTGTGTACCTATTAGGACTTTTAAATATAAAGAGGAAAAAAAACATACCTTCGAATTGATAACCTCCTTCTTTTTGAAGTCGGTTAAAAAGTAGGAATGGATCAGTGACTTCTTAACAAGACATCTTGATACTTAAACGTCTCATAACTTCAAACAGCTTATGAGTAAATCTCATCGAATTAATAATTTGAATCATCGTTCCTAATCATATAATTCAGGATAATTTGGGGCGTACCAGTAAATAATTGCAACCGGCTGGCTGTGACAATCAATGCGATACATCTAATTTCAACATTGAATTTCAACTGTTGTTGTGTCCCTCATGTTGTGTGAATCGTGTGCTGAAATGGGAAGTAGGTTTTGTAACATTCGCACCGGTTTCGTTTATTTTCTGATAATCGGATTATGGGGCTGAACTCTGGGAGCGGTTTTTTCTGTGCCCGCATGCGGTAGGCTCGCAGCTCTTGTATTCTGAATGTTAAAATGTAGGTTAGTCTAAAATTTATGTTTTATTTAGAATATGTAATGGTTTTTCTATTTGTTTCTCTCCGGCCGATTTTATTTTCAACCGAAGATTTCAACAGCATGCGGGCAAGTCAAAATATAAAAAAAATGTAATGTCAGTTAATGGGAGCGTTGTATAGCAGCCGCAAATAATGCGGCGCAAACCACGAGAGAGTTTTCTCCTTAAATTTCCAACAATTTTAATTAAAAAGTTTGAGCATTAACAATTTAAATCTTGAAATAAAATTATACGCTCTGAGTATCAAAATAAATTCAAATTCTTTGCAAGAGGTCTCTGCTTAACAGTGTAATCTGTTTATTTAACAAGTGCTTTGGGAGCTGATGGCTCATAGATTATCCAGCATCTAAACATGGAGAAAACGAAACTGCCTCAGGGGTTCTACTCTCTTAGTCCGTCAACGAAGATGCGTACGTAAGTAATTCGAAACTTTTGGCTGAACCCTTCTCCCTTTCCCTAAGTTTTGAATTCATAAGTTCTGAGAACACATTGGGAGCGGGGCAACTATCCAATCATGTTTTCAACATTCCTCATGTCCGTAAGTGATAAAGAGCAGGAATTGCTCAAAACTTTGGCCGAAGCTACGGGTTTCGAGCTTACATAATAGTACCCTTGATCTGTAGGTAACGCGCGAACACATCGGTGGGTTTTCCGAAGGGTTTCTCTTAACGACCCTGAAATGGGCAATCATTACAGCAGTTGGGCTCAATTTTTCGGTGTCTCAGTGCCGTGGTTCGGGAATCAATCACTTTTATGTAATGTTCGATGGACTCGATACGGTCGTAACGTAAAGCTAAGTTCAAACCGAAAGGATTTAGCCCTCTGAGATTGTGATAATAACCTTGTGATATTGTTATATTAAATGCGTTTAAGTTTTGTTGTAAGTCGCTCATCAATGTTTAATCAATATTTTCCCTGGTTCTTAATTCATCGGAATCTTTTTTTTAAATATACTTACGTTTTTTGCGATTTCTTGATGACGCCTGGACCTATTAAGAAAATTTATCTTTTGTTTGACTAAGGGTATACTTAACAGATGGTCTCATGGTTATCAAGTCTGATGATAGGATCTTTGAGATATCGAGGAAACTCCTTATGACTGCAAAACATCGGCGATAGCTACTATCGCTTATCTATCCATAACATCGTCACAAAACATAATATTACGCCTGTATCTACTAAAAAGGGTTAATACTTGTAAAATTCGAACTATGACGGACTAATTTGCAAGCCATTGATGCTGGAAACTCAGCCTTTTATATGATACATTTTATAAAGGTAAATTGCGTTACATTCTAAAAAAAAAGTTTTAGCCTACATACCTAATTATTTTTAAATTGCCTGGATGTAAGGAAGAAACATTTATTTAACTTCAACAAGAAACGCTCACAGAACTTCTAACTAATCCGACATTAGGACGCAATCAATAAAAAATATAAAACAGAACGAATGAAAAGACGAACATTTATTCCACGAAACCTCCGCGACAGTTTTATAAGGAAAAACAACATAAAATATATGTGTACGTGACTGTACCTGACTTTCTTTAGTGCTGTACATCGAAGGTTATTAATCTGTGCCAGCTTTATAGATGTCAACTGGGAAAACGTTACAGCTGTGCAACTTCCGCACGAAAAACATAGATTTTCCAACAAATCGCTTACCTTCAGAACCACGTTCGAGAGATATTGAAGTATATTATTACAGAAGTCCTTTCGTTCGTATATAGACGATTTTCGTTGCCAAATACATGCAGTTCATTCAGACACAGAGTCGTTGCCATAAAGAGTTGCTGAATTAATAATTTCGTATCTAGACTTTCCTTTGTTGTAGAGAATAAAAGTGGATGATGTTGTTCACCTGAAGAAATTCTTAATTCAGCCTTTGTGACACAAGCCGGAGATATGAACATGTAACAGTGGGTTAAACGAAGACTTAGAAACATGACATGCCTGCTCACGAGCAACTAATGAGTTTTTTATTGCAAGATAATTTACATGCGAGCGAACTAATTTGAAACGAAATGACTCACAATGAAATTGGGTTTCTGTTTTTTGGGAAGTTATGTAGGTATTGTAGCTAGCGAAGTTCTTTTTTTTCAATGTATTAAAAAAAAACAATTTAAGTACATTTTTTAAATAATATATAAAAAATCTTCTTTTAATTAATGTTAAAATTAAATAAATAACGTTTACATCTCATGTTTTAACATTTCTTTTACGCCTCATATCAAAAGCACATTGGAGGTAGTTATTAAATAATTTAAGTACCTATCAAAAATTCAAATGATTATCTCGTTTGCATACGTGTATGTTATGAAACAATATTCCACGTAAAACCGACGCATAAAATGCGCTTATTTTTCAGGCTCAATTAACTTTCATTCAAAATTTTAATTCGACGTATTCAACATATCCATTGTTAAAACAAAATTCAATTTAAAGAATCAACAAATATTTTAAGTTTACATCATTCTTAAAAACTATTATCGCTTGTAATCTAATCAAGTTGATACAAAAATTTTGTTGAATCGGGACAAATTACAGCTAGCGAACTCATCTAAAATATTATTCATATTTTTCATAACGAGCACCATTTTATTTTCACGGTCCGTGAGCTTGTTGAATAGAAAACCTGAATGTTTACATTTGATTTTAATCCGATTATACTTTTTAAAGAAGAAAGATTGTGTTTTAAGCGTGTTCTATATGTAATTTACCCAAGGATTTGGACAAAGGATCGTTTTAATAAAATAGCTTTTTTTATAAATCCGAGACCTTATTGCCTAAGCGTGGATTTTATTAAGTATGTATTTTACATGGACGAGGCTGCCCCATTAGAATCAAAGAGTCTATTTTTCGAACTTTTTAAAAAACTCGTAGATTGAAAATCATACTCTCTTTCAAAATGACAATGCTACTAAGGTTTATACGTACTTTATTTGACGAATATAACAAATAAGTAGTGTTTCTCTCTCTAAAGGAGACTGAATTTAGAATTCTCGTTAATAGGTATGTGCTTTTGAAATCATACCCATTTTCTTGCAAATTACTTGTAATTAACACGTTTTCGTACTACCACATCGCAACAATCTTATAACTTTAAACGAGCCATTCTTGTATGTATAATTATAAAATTATACATACAAGATAATAAAATAATACATTTATTTAACGTACCTAGAAACGACTCTAGGCTGTAAAAATTTGGAACAATTCGGAAATATTTTAAATCCACACTAATACACAGTTCTCTTTCTTTTTGAAATAAAAATTAACGCAAAAACTGAACAAAAAATTAAAACTCAGGTAATAAGTTAACTGTAATATTATGAATAAATAATTTTAATCCCGGTGAATACTGCCAAATATTATATTTTTATGATTTACACATAAATTTTTCATTTAATTGCAGAATGTATTACCATTATATTTTTCGAGTACAACACGCTTTTTAATAATTATTTCGTTGAAAACACATTTATTTCTCTAAAGATTAATATCGGTTGGACATTGTGTTGAACGTTGTTTATTGACCCTGAATTAAATAAATATTTGAGCACACAAGCGGCTGTACCTTTCAAAAGATAGTATCGGTAATGTTTATCGAAACACCATGTCGACAAGTTTACCGAACTTCAGGATAATGTACTCTGGGGCTAAAGTCAGGTAAGGATTTAGTAGGTAGAGGAGAACTTTGTTCGAAGGTAAATTTGGCACTTAGTTGATGTCTTTGGCGTAATTATTTAGAAATGATAAATGTAAAATGATCAACGGAGCACAACAGTTTTAAATAACTAAGGACTGATTTTTTTCAATAGTCAGATAACTTTTATCTGAGGAATGAAAATGGCGGTTTGACAGTTTATCTATGGAAAATATGTCAAACTGTTAATTTAATTCTTCAGATATGAGTTATCTGACTATTGGAAAATCAGCCCTTAATAACCTAATTTTAAAAGAAATAAGAACTCCGGTCAACCAACAATGTTGCTAGAACAGCTTGCTCAATAATGGCAGTTTTACAAGTTTTTTAAATTAATGAATCACATCCGCAGTTTCTGATCATGACCAATTTGAAAAGTATGTCAATAATATTTTGACAAATAAAATACGGAACCGCGTAAATCTACCATTTACTTGCATCGATTAGAGCGCAATGGTAGTGGATGCAGCCCGCAGGATAGTTTTATCCACACAAGTCTGCGCGCTGATTGCGCGGACTGGGCAAACAGAATAGACTCCCAAGTCAAACATTCCGAGCGTCCGACTGTTCCTTGTGTACCTACAGATGAAACTTAATTTATACTGAACACATAATATATAGCTTTTGCAGCCAATCAAATATGTAAGTAGTATGAAAAGTAACCATAAAATACTCGCTTTAATCAAGACGGTGCGCTCGCGTGGTGTTCACAGCGAGATTAAGTATTTACCGCTTAATTCTTTAGACGGGTTGCCGCAGACCACAAGACTTTCACTTGAAAAAGTTATTTGTTGCTAATTTCTGAGAACATAGGAAAAATGTACTTGTGATATACATATTTGTGTACATGATAAATACATCAGACAGATCTAAACCTAGACACATAAATACTGCTTCCAAATAACCTTTTTGTACACATTAACACTTTGTGCGCCAAACACGTATTTTATTAATTATCTTCCCCAATAAACGTCGAGCCTCAGCGCGTGATACGGGTTATTTCCTTTATTATTTATTCTGTGTATCAAAAAGTAAAAAGCAGTCTAATATTTTCCGAAATGGAACCTGCGCATGTTCTAATTGGATTATTCATTAAAGCAACCGTAAAGATTACGTTGCGGTTGGTGGGTCGGGGGTCAACGATGGGTAACTCTATCGCACAAGTAAAAGCCACATCATAATGCGATGACAATACCGGGAAGAGTTTGTCTACTAGATTTTCTATCAACATTCTTATTTTGAAAGAGTTTTTATAAAGTCCTTGTCACAATCTTTTCCATAAAATCTACGCTTTGACGTATAAGTAATTATAATGCATTGATTTCGTTTTTTTTTAAAACAACTTAAAAAGGGAGGATTTTCACTTCGGTTGCTTTTGTCAGCATTATAATTTTACCTCTACATAACCATAGTTTCACTTCTAGTTCGAAACACAACATTTGGACATTCTTGTCGTTTTATAAGGGGGTAACACCCTTATTAATAAAACTACATATCTGAAGTAAAGTTACGCCTAAGTCCTTAAAAATGTATGGTTAGTCCGAAGATTATCCTGGTTGTAACTTTAGTCCACGTTTATTAATAAAGGGGTATAGAAGATGTTAGAGATTAAAGTACTTAGTTAAGTAATTGAGAATGTATACCGAAGGCGGGTTGAGAACTGTGACACTGACATACGAGCGAGCAACATTTGGCACATATGTACGACATAAAAGGGATTTCAAACTGGTTCCCGTGGTCAGGCTATTAGAGTTACAGAATAATTAATGTGTCCGGTGTCATTCCGTCATGACTAAACACTGGCGGTCATCTTTATGTGGCCAGTGGGATATTGCAGCTATTTGCCGAGCCCATTTGTTTTTTTTGCCTTCGTATTCAATACTCAATTTTGTAAATAGAAAACCCTCGTGTGAAACGCTGTGGTCGGGAAAAGTAGTTTTATTTATTGCTATTCCGCCTGTGTATCTACGAGTATGTAGCCTATTTGTTTATTTTAGGCTTGATGTATTTAAATTATTATGCAAAGATATGTTGTACCTGTGTAGTCTGTCTAGCCAATTCATTTGCTATGTATAGGTCGTCTTGGGGTGCTATGACAGGAAACCTCCACGTGCGCCCGTGGACTGGAGTTCCCTCTCGGATACGTCCGGGGGGAAGCCCAGTTTTTCGGGCCGGTGCACCCTGGGATGCGGGCGAAAACTCTTCCTTAGGCACTGTGTGCCTAAGTGGTCTCTTTGCCCGTATGCGAATAGCCTGTCGTGTGGATGCTCCAACGCGTGTCCCTCTGATCAGCAGAGGGCACAGCGGCGGAGCGGGCTTGTGGACGGTGAGTGATGGGTAGCTCGCCGTCCGACCAAGGACCAAGCCCGGGTCGGTGGCGCGTCGTGTTTCGCGCCAAATGCCTGCTGGGGTCGCGGGTTTTTTCTTAACCCAGGTTACCGTGGCCCCGGAACGTAAAGGGCATAGGAAGGAACACGGGTGGATTTTAGTCAGTAAGAGTCTGACAGTCCCTTCCGCCCCACCCAGGGGGCGGGAGGACTCATTTGATGATTTTACCACCTAAAAAAAAAAAAAAAATGTATAGGTCGTCTTGCTATCTAATCACATTCAGCTCAATACCAGTATTTTATATGGAACGACTGCCTATCCGATATACATTCATACCCCATGCCATTGTAAGATTAATTTGTCAATCTTTGGGCCTTTGACTATCTTGAGGCCTTATTACAAGATTTCTGTTTTTTATTTACAGCGTACATGAAGTATACTGCGTTTTTGTATGGAAAAAGGAAAAGGCACCCCTGTGTGCGAACGAGGACCTAATTTTTTCTTTCAAAGTTTCAGTTTGCATTACGTCACAAAATGGAAAAAGTCATGATGCAGATTCAAAGTTTTAGAACTGAAAGTTTTATTTCTGGTGCCTTCTTAATTTTACTTGGAACCCCAACTAATTCAGTTTTAGTTAAACGGTTTCTCCTTTGCTTAGCATATCGTATTAACACGAATTTAATTCTAGTCCAGCTGTGAGCATTCGACTGTATCATTAATTCTGTCTGGCTGTTTAGATGCCCCATTTTCTGTGGTCGCACGCGTAATTACTACTACCCAACAATTTGTATATTGTGAATGGGTTGAATAAGTTACGTTAAGATAAAATAAACTGAGTACTTAGGTGAATTTATGATATTTAGGATATTTTTTCATGCAGTCCCTTACTTCAAAGTTAGTTCTTAAAGGTAATTATTATTATTATTACAGGTGTTGACTTCATAAGTATCAACACCTGCACTATATCTAAATACAAAATTTTCTTTCTTTGTCAAGTTACTAAGTAAGTGCTAACGTTAATTATTATTATAATTTGACGGCACTCCACACCATGCCAATAATTATATGTTATGGCCCTTGTAATTATACTCAGGGGACATTTTGTAAAAAGTTCAAAGAAATAATTTTTAGTGTTCATGCGATTGCATGTTGAAAAAATACGATAAGTAGAATTGTACAAAAATAATAAACAAAATGAAGGGTAAGATTTTTTAAATATGAGTCAGTGATCGGAAAATTGTGATAATAATCGAAATACCAACATGCAAAGTATAATTGAGCTGTTACTTTGTAGAATTACTACAACTGTAACTAATAGACTGACCATAAAATATTATATTTGACGTCATTTGTGTAAAATGTTTATGTTGAACTTCTATAAAAAAAAAAAAAAAATAGTTATAAGAAGGAAATTACTTTCGTCGTCGAAGCGAGCAAATGTCAAGTAGCTACATACAATTCACTTAATTTTTTCAAGACAAGAAATCAAATATTTCACGATTCTACTTATCTTGGTTCTACTATTAGAAAAGAAATTAGTTTATCAAAAAAAGTACTCGTCTGATAGATGTCTGAAGAGGTCTGTATCTGGCACGGGGATTGTTATAGGCCCTATAAAACTTAAACGATCTGCCAACTAAAAAAAATGTATCGGTAAACAGTTTCCCTCATAGAAAAGTAGATAAAAGCACAGAATGACGAAACATTTCCCTATTCATGTTATTTTCGATCTAAAATTCAAAGTGCAAATATTTATTGACACGGAAAGACACTTAATCATGACGTCAGAGCATATCGAATTAATCGTTTCCGCTTGATCCGTCAGTGGGAACTCGGCTTTACCAAATTGGATTTTGATTCGATATTATGGTGAACATAGGCGTTTACAGAGAGATTGATTGCTTTACTTTCGAACCACATTCACACAATCCTATCAGTGAATGGAGCTCGTTTATTCGCTGATAACACAATCGTGCATAAAAGTACTTTTTACTGTCGCAGCTATTAAAAGTTCGTTGGAATTGCTTTATTTTTGGTTTGTGTGATTTTGTAATGATCGCGGTTATTGAGGTTTCATGTTGATGTTATAATTATTTAGTTTCTGACATTTTCGTTGGTTTTTAAAACGATATCAAAGACAACCTAGAGATTACGACTCGTACGTCGATTTTTTTTGAGATAAGTGTCAGTTTTCAATCAAATGCAAATGAATCCGTATATGAGAGCTATGATGTCGACGTGTTTAGCACATCTTTCTACATAAAATGTTTTTGCAACTCGCTTTCATTTGAACATCCATTCGTAAAGTGGGGCGAGCGTGCATGTCCATAAATAAAGAATGTCGTGTAAAAGGCGAAGCTTTCGCACTGAATTTTTTGTTTTGCGTACATTAACTGTACGACGGTATTAAGGAGCGCGTTTGGGCACAAAGGCGTCGCGACTCACCCGCACGCTGTTCTAACGGCAGGACGAGTTGATAAGTAGCTTCAAGTATTTATAAAAACATTAGGGTAAGCTCGGCTTTGTGTTGGTACCTAATAGTAAGATTAAAACATAATTGTTGTTGGCGACGTTTTTGCAGTAATCACGGATATTAAATTCCCTTTAAGGCTTTGTTATCATTATGAAATTTAATTCTAGAAATTTTGCGTAGGTTTATTCCCAGCGTACTAATAAAATTGGTGGTTAACAATTTAGACATAACTTTGAGAAGTTGGAAAAGGATAACAAATAAAAGGATAAACCGCTCGCCTGAAACATGATCGAGTCCAGCTGTCGTGAAGCCGATATGATACATTGTGACGTACGCGTAGCCTATTTGCGTAGGCCACGGTCTACGCCGTAGTAGGTAGTCAGTGTGCTACGCCGTAGTAAGTAATTTAAGTGCTACGCCTCTACGTTAGTGTCGTCGGCGTCGTAGTAAAACTGTCTCGACGTTCAGAATCGTGCATTTCCATATAAAAATATGCTTGTGAGATAGATATTTTCTTTACTGACGTTATGAATTATTTACATTGTTGGATTAAAGTATCGTGCCAACTAGGTATTCCTACAGTTTCTATTTAATAATAAATGCTGCATCAGTATATTTTATTCAAATTAGAAATCGTGATCCATGAATGACTAAGAGGACGGATAGCTGAAAATGTTGAAAAAATTTAATAAGAATTTGCCTTTGTTTAGTATGAATAGCTATTTACAGCGTGCGTGACGCGAATGTGGGTGTGTGTGAGATATATGTATGTCACGATACCCCATTACTAAGTAACTTGTTAGCTTGAACCAGATAAAACTACAGAGATGAGAACAAGCCTGAACAAACAAACGACTTTATATCATCGAAATGTTTTACGAGATCGTTCAGCATACAATGTAGATGTTTTACAAAGTACCTACTTGTTTTAACATATAAACATCGGTATAACCACGAGGTCTATACAATCTGTCACTCTTTCTTACAGATTGGACTCCGAAGAGGGTCAAATACAGATATAACTGGTATTTTATTGAAGCTCTCTATTTTTAAAGAATTATTGAATAGGTGACAATACACTTCGACTAATTGGGTAATTATTTTACATCTGACCAACAGTCTATGTTAGTCATTATTCTGGAGTATACAATTTGACGTTACGACTTATATACATTGCTGTTTATTCTAAGTGAAATTATGGTTCCATTGTGTGTAAACACAGACAAACATAAATATGGGCCAAAGTTAATCATTGCCACGGCCCAAGTTTCTGGTCTTGTGCCAGTAGATCTATTTTTATTTAGTAGAACGTGTTGAAGAGGCGATACTTGAGACAAACTTTGGTATTAGTCACATAGATTTTATTAGTTCTATTATACGTCCCACTCAAACATTATAACAGATTACATAAAATACACCTTTTTGTTAAATAAATGTAATACTTTTGATATTGAACCTACTTTTGAATTATCACAATATCTTCCATAAGTAGGTACTCAATGTGACATGCTTGACTGAACTTAAATGGAATCACGAGGAAACCATGAACTGGGATTTGGTTATTTGTAATTTAGGACTTTACATCTATGTAGTTTGTTTCCGTAGAGCATTGTCGGATCTCCACGCGGGCAAGTCTCGAATAAGAGAAGTGGTATTCAAAAAAAATTAGTTATCGACAACTTACCATCGAAAAATCATCAATCAGTCTTTTCCTAATTATTTTGAATTTTAAATATATTTTAGAATTAGCAATTTCATACAACAAATGTGTAACAATTTTGGTGTGCAATAAAGTATATTCAATTCTATTCTATTTTGGGTTCGGCTTCCAGTCGAAGAAGTAAATCCTTAAAAAACCTTTTTAAAGACAAGTTTTATTGTTTACGATAGACAAAGTACTTGTCAAGGCGATCAAACGAGTCGGACTTGCTGCGTACTGGAACTGATCATCATCATCATCAGATAAGTCATCATAATATTGCATTCTCACGTCATATACATAATACTTATAGGTGCAAAGTTTCAGCTTAATCGGAACCCGGGAAAAGGATCAAACTTGCAAGATTTGATTACAGAAAACGGGACAGGTGAAAGTAAATAAAACCTTGTAAAAATGAGTTATACTCTTATATATCCGAAAGCCACACGTACAACAAATATTTCCAATGATACAACTCGTAAGTATTTTTCAATTAGCCGCGTATTGATTCCGAAATTGGTGCAACATACGTTATAAAAATGAATCTCCTAAGTTACGTAAGTGCATGTACGCTGGCTCCACTTTAAATAAAACGATGGTACCGCGCGGGATCTCTGGGGAGCCATTTCTTGCACACAAAGTGTTCGTCTTCTTAGCCTACACTGTAATATTGTGCGACCGGAAAAGCACATACGTTCCACTATGATAATGTTTGTACGAGTATATTCCATGTATGCTAGCACCCGCGTCTAATTGTCTAATACGGACGTGTACGTTCACACAAAGCGTTTTAGGTTCCTATTGTTTCACTAAGTTTGGGATCTTGGTCGTAACGTTTGTTGTTAAAATTTGTATATAAGGTAGAAAGATACAAAATCATGTATTAAACTGTAAGTCATGAGCTTCTAATATTTAGACACAGTTTGTAAACGAGTTGTGTTAGCATTCAATTTCGACAATCAAAGCAGTGTAGGCGGTAATTGGCTTGATAAAATTGTGTTTACTCACTCACAAGCAGTGTAAGTAGGCACAACATAATGTGTACTAATCCACTCCCCAATTTGCTTGTACAAAATGTGGAGCAAGATAAGCGGAAGAAATTTTGTTAGCCTTGTATTTCTAGCATGGCAAGTTAATTTCAAGAATTAGGTCAACATTTTTATATCTTTTTAAGTTGTTGTTACTAAATAAGAAAGTTACGATCCTATATCTGCGGACCTTTCATCTAAATATGGAATTACATAAAATCTGAACGGAGAATAAACCAATGAATTAAATAAAGAATCACGTAAATCGGATAACTGGTTGTCAGTTAAAAGCGCACTAACGGACATACTAGACAAGATAAGGAAGAACCTTACGAATAGTATGTCCATACGGTAGCATACGGGCGGGCGGGCGGTCTGTTATCCACCTCATATCGTAAAGTATGGCGTGCTTGGAATGTTTATCATTATAATCATTCATAAAGTTCCTTATCAACCAAACAACAGACAGTTTAAAAACCCTCCGTCTACACCATCGATCTTTATTTAATTTAAGAGGGCCTTGATTACTTGGGGGCGTCAATAATTACATTTTAAACGTGATTGCTTTCTATTTCGGTCGCCATGACGAATGTTCGCTAGATCGTCCCTGCGAGAGTTCCCACTGTCTCGGCTGCGGCGTCGCGCGCGGCTTCTATATAAATATTTACATAATGTCTGTCCCTAACGCCAGCGGTGGGAATCAGTGGCGTCGCGACACATTGTTTGTGTTGTTAGGCCGAGACTCCACCAAAGCTGTGCGAGTGGAGACAGAATTGCGTTGCCGGAGAGGAGCTGTGTCAATAACACAATTCTATTGGTTGTTCAAAACACGTCTCGACTCGCACAGCTGTGGTGGAGTCTCGGCCTTACTCTTCTCCTCGAATCTTGTATTCCGCGTTCTGCTAGAACTAGGCATAGACTAGCATTGCTTCGATTTATTTATATTGAATTTGAAAATTATGTGTCTTTTCATATGACAGAGAAGATACTATCAACACTTCGGTGTCCTAGACGTAATCTGAGTTGAACATCATGCTAAAGCTATGAATATGATTGTATCAACCGCCTTTCAGGCGGTTATATATTTTATTTCAAATTCTATACAAGTAGAGTAGGTACGAAGTAAATATAAAGCAGAAATATAACATAATAAGTATAAATTAAAATGGGTATGTTGAAATATATGCATACATCCAAAACAGAAGCAGAAATATAACATAATAAGTATAAATTAAAATGGGTATGTTGAAATATATGCATACATCCAAAACAGAGTTTTTGCTAAAAGCTGTTACGTTAGGCAATGGGGGACGCTTCAGTTGAAAGTTTATTTTAGTTGCAATACAAAATGTCGTCATTCTTGGTTGATAAATGTCAGGTAAGTAGGTCAACCGAGGTGTAAACGGGAGCGTGCAGCAGTTAAACAGTTTTATTAGTTTAATATCCATTGAATTTTTTATTCTTTGACATTTCCTTTAATAATGGGGTACGTTTTCGCAATTCATCGTTATCACAAAGATTCAGAAACTTTGTAGCTGATTAATGCTCAACTACACTTTAATTGCAAATGTCGTGTCTTATTGTACTTTACATGCATGCATTCTGGTAACATCACGTTCCTGCAATAAACAATACGTAACAAACAATAATGTATTTATGTGCATGTTGCGTCGCTTATGTTCCACCACTACGGGATGTGCTTATTTACGAGTTTTGTTCAGTTTTGAAACGCTTGATAATACGTCAAATATTTCAACAAAATAAAAAGTAGTGAATTCAGTAGTGTTTATTGCTAATAAAGTCGAATGATTCGACATTCATAGTTTTCATTAGAGCGTTTCCAATGATCATTGCGCGCCTACCCGCGCGTTCCACGGAAGTTAAATTTGTCTGCCGAAACACCTCGTTGGGGGTTTACCCTTTGATAACTTGAGTGTTACTCATTAATTTCCCGACATTGATAAACTTGAGTGTTGGAGCGTCGTGGGCTGCTATATTTCATTCACGTGACCTATATAGGAGCGTGGTAAATGCTTTCGTGCTCAGTCCTCTCGCAAATTGCTCAAGTTTAAGCGCGTTAACCCATGACACGATTTAGCAAATATCGCTCAGATGCAAATCCGAGTCTCTTGTGGTAATTCTGAGAGTTATTACATCGTTCGAACAACGCCCAACTTTGTCCATGAATACCGCCTGATTTGTGCGGAGGTGCGATGTTGCGATGCCGCCGGAAACTACAAGTTATTGCTACATATAGCTTAACTGTCGCAGAACGAGCACATTCAATTTGCTTAACAACTGTGAAGGAAACGTATTGCAATTTATTGTTCGGAAATACATAGTAATTTGGTTCATGACGCACAAAATTGCAACGTCAGATGGGGACTGAAAGTAGTAACTAAAGTTAGTACCGTCAACCTCATTTAGTTTTGAATAAAGCTAAATAGTGCAGACTTAACTATGAACACTTTCACATTCTCAAAGAATTATTTTAAGGCTGTTACGATATCTGGTCACAATAAAAAGCTAAAGAGTAAAGCGACCGCAAAAAATACTGTCTCCGTCGCCGTCTAAAGTAAGTAGAAAGTTAAGATAAGAAGGAGCGAGCTTTGTTGATTTTAGTATTCTGCACGAGTTTTTAGGTGGGTAACACGTGAGATTCGCAAACAACGCAAAAAATGTGAATTCTACCGCCAAACCTAAGAAATGTTTACTGACGTTGTAAATACAATTGAAATATGAAAATGGGGGACCTCACTGACTTATTAATATTGCAGATATGTTCTGACTAATCTTTATGAGACGGAGTCATGCTTTATTCGGGCTCAAAAGATTCTAATAAATAACAGAGCGAGACGAAAGGCACCATTTGGCTCATGGTAAGGGTCCTTCATCTAACAAAATACTTCTGGCTGTTGAGAGTTGACAGAATGAGAACAAAAAGCTCATTACTGGAGCCCCGGCAAGCGCTACTAATACTTGTACACTAACAATAAAATTACTGGCTACGTTGGCTACGATAGTCTACGGCGTAGCGGAAGGTGCTACGCGATTTATGATATTGTTACAGTTTATTCATGAATAATATGCAAGGTGAGCTCGTAGACGGAGCTTAGTATGATCCTTTAGAGAACTAATATTTACAGTAATTTTGTAACAGACGCTTGTATCTTAAGCTCAAATCGATAATTTAATCTCTTCTTTATTGTAGGTACCTAGACTGCCTGTCCGTCCCCAGAAAAATAAACTTCTTTAAGAATGTTGCAGTTGCATGTTGTATTGTAATTTGAGCGTAGTATTAGCTACTACAGTTATTGCGTCTGGGTGCACTGCACAGTAAACAAGATTGTTAGAAAAATAATTTGCTCAGTTATCACGTGCTGCCGGTCGATGCTCTGTATCGGCTTGATCGCGTATCATGTACTCGCCGGTCGCTGGAGGGCGTGTTGCATACAAACTGTCACAAAGAACCACCGAGCTACAGCGTATGCGATTTTTATTATTTCAAGTGCACCGCAGCCACTCGTTCGATAGCCATTAGAACTATTCCACGGCCCGTTCGAATCCAAAGCACATTATAAAATATTAACTTGCTGACGCTACTCTAACTAACTACACTCAAAAAGATGCATTTACTTCAATGTTTTCTTTGAAAAACTCATTAGTTATAATGTCTCTTTGATATATTACTACAGTCTCTTTAATGCACTAGTTCTGTATTTATGACATGTTACTTACCTGTACAGAGACATGATTAAATGTCAGTTTCAGTGTAATGAATTTGAATTTATGTTGAGAATATGGCTTACCTGGGTAAGACATCTTGAAACTTTAGTCTTAGCGAACTCTAAACTTGAATGTAAATGTTTGTTTATCTTTTAAGTATATAAGGAGATTTTCCAACGTGGTTTTCCTGTATGAAATCCGTTTCTCGGTAGTATAATATTCCAAAGGGAAATCCTCGAAATCTGGACATTTGGTGGGAAATATTCGGAAGATAAGATGTCATTGGGTGATAAAAGTGGGACAAGATTGCTTATTTATATGAAGACATTCCGGGGGTTATAAATATGAGCGGAAAGTGTTGTAAACATGTTATGTAGGTGATGGCCGATGGCGGTGAGGAAGGGTTCCGCTTTGTGATAAGCTGTTCCGATCGGCAGGCGGTCACGCGAGCCGTGCCTTGTCGTATCATGTACACTAAGCACTATTACACACACACAAGCAATTACCTTGTCATTGCTTTCTTTAATGGACTTCGGTTAAGTTTTTCTTACAGTTAGTTAATAGTAGTTAGGGACGATGTTTTGTTAGAATATAAATTACGTTTATAAACATGAGAATATTTTCGTAATGTGATGTTGACCGCCTAGTAAAGTTTTTGGCATTATTTCAATTCCTTACTTATATTTTAAATGGTAATCTTGGAAGCCACGTTCATAAGTCGGTATCTGTATAAGTCATGAGATAAAAAAAATTTTTGAACTAACTTAAAACTTAGATTTTAAATCTAAGTTTAAAATCTAAGTTTTAAGTTTAAAGCAACTCAAGTCTTGGTAACATGTTATTCTAACAAGACTTGAGTTGCTTTAAATCTGAGTTCTTCTGAGTCTGAGACGTCCTTTTTCGTCTATAATTCTCGAAAGTGCGTATATAGAGCTGCGATTGAATGACACTACCAAGAAAACGATATACTTTTATATGCAAAGAGATTATAACGTATTCGGTTATATAAACAAAATTCTCTGCAGATGCGCTATTTGAATGCAGTTTGCAGATCCAGCCGCTGCTGCCGGGTCCATAAGCAAATAGGCACAAAATATTTATAAGTACTTTATCTACTCTTTCGCCTGAAACTATTTGGTTTGGATCCAGTTTTATGTTTCTCCAAAACATTATCTATTGCATGTTTGCTCGATAAATGGGGCATGCCGCAATTGCGGCGGTAAGACCTCTCTTTGAGGAGTGACTGGAGAGACGTCACGGCGTCCTGACCTATCGAATGACGCAGGTCCTCACCGGACACGGAAGTTTCGGGAGGTTCCTGTGCCTGATGGGGAAGGAGGAAACGCCCGAGTGCCAGCACTGCGAAGATCGCCCGGAGGACACAGTAGAGCTTACGGTGTAAGACTGCCCCGCTTGGGCAGAGCACCGACGTGTCCTCACGGCGGCAATAGGCGGAGACCTCTCGCGCCCGGCATTGGTTGCAGCCATGCTGCGGGGCGAGACGGAGTGGGAAGCGGTCCATTCCTTCTGCGAAGCAGTAATGATAGTGAAGAAGGAGGCGGGCCGCTTGAGAGAGAGGACAGCGTCCTCCCTGCGCCCCAACCGCAGTGGTAGGCGCCCGCGGCGTCGGACTTCAGCAGGCGATCTCCGGCCACCGTAGGCGCGGGCATGCGGGCAGGGAGTAAAGGGCAACTCGCTGCCCGACCATAGACTATGCCCGGGTCGACGGCGCGTTGTGTCCCACGCGCGTCAAAGAGCGTCAGCATACTGATTTGGCCCTCTCAGAGGGCCAAAGCCTGCCGGGGTCGCGGGATTATTTCCTTACCGTTACCCCGGAACATTAAGGGCTATTGAAGGACACCGTGGATGGTCTTACCAGGTTAAAAAAAAGTTTAAAAGTTTGCTCGATAAATGGTTTATGAAATTGGAGCAACGCAATTTTCTCTACTTACAATAAATCCCAGCTACTGTTTGCGAGATGTAATAGTAAGTACAAGAATTGTAAAATTAAAAGCAATGCTAAGGTATTTTTTAAAATATACAAAAAATACTTGTTTCGAATTAAAAAAATACAATTGTTTTATGTAGAATTTATTTAACACGTTCGGTGCGGTATCGGGTCGATTATATCCGATGCTCATCTTGCCACTGTTGCGGGGTAAAAAATATTGTGCCAACCGCTGCTGTGAGACAGATATATTTGGTCTCCCTATGAATATGAATGAGACAGTTAGTGTTTTAGAATTGCCTCTTTAAATAAATAATAAAGGAACCAAAAAAATGCATCGGGTTCCTTAGACCCGATGCCGACTGGAGCAAAATTTTTTACGTCTAGTGCGTTTATCGGATCTAAACGACTCGATACCCGATGACCCTATAGCCGCACTAGATTACATGTGAGTAGAGCTAGTGAGGGTCTTCTGGTTCGATGATTTTTTATCCAAATGAGAAGAGAAAGTGTATGAAACATAAAACGATCTATCAGTCATGAAACGATCTAGAAAACCAGACTACTAATATGATTGTATAATTTCTTTTCATTTGTATTTAATAAAACTTTTTTAAACTATCACAGTTTGCTTCTAAACTTAAAATGTCACTTACGGGATATATTCTCACGGAAATATCTTAATCACGGAAGATAAGTCGTAAGTGACATTTTATGTTTTTGTATTAAATAATTCTCAAAAATACTAAATGTACATTTTATCGATATCAATGTTTTTTATAGTTATCCACAACACTAAAAATGTATCGACACTTTAACTTACTAGTGCGCATATGGGATCGGAAAGATCCGACAGACAATATCTTTATTTACAAGCAAACCATTCAGTGCATTTACCTACGAAATCAGCTTTTTATTGAGGATTTATTTGTCAACATATTGGTATAAAGGAATATGCTTTTATCATAATCCCTATTAACCACTTCCCTGTCCGATGAATCACATGATTGTGATCCACGACTATTGTTTAGGTAGGTATTGTGTCTGCTGCGCGGACAGTGAAAGTGTTAAGATAAGTCCTTCTAATCAGACCGAAGTCGAACAGGTCTTTCCGACCCAGCACCGCACCAGGGACAAGTCGGGCTTCGGATATAATCGACCCGATGCCGCACCATCTGAAAGTCATCAAATTTGACTAACGCAGTGAACGTGTTAATAATTAAAAACTCCTGTAGAGTTTGCTTTATTACTTGCCTCACCTGTTCGTAAATACAGACCCGTTTCCTACGTAAATGTTCCAGATGGGATGCGTTGCCTACCCTTCCCATCAATCTTTTGAAGCTGTCCAAATTGTAGTTCCGCGGAAAACCCTTAGGACCTCTATATTTCTTACGGAATGGGTGCGTTTTTCTATTTATCTGTATACTATATTCTCTGATTAAATTTTGTTGGTAGTGGGAAATTCCACACGTCTTGGTGGATAGTGAATGGCAGAGGTAAAAGCTTAACCCCGTCGGTATCGAATAACATGTTAGCGTTCATCGCACGTGAGTGCTGGTAATACCGGAGCACCGGCACTCCACATCTTACAAATTTATATTACTACTTACTTATCAATATCATCGGGATGATGTAGTTGATATGCTCTTCTGGTTATCGAAGCATGTTTTATGTTCATCATGCATTTAATATTACGTGTTAGTTGTTAACCACGTTCTTCATTTTATAAATCAGGGTTATTTTCTCTTTGAATGGAAAATCAGAGGTGTGTTTTGAATGAAAATCGGATATACATGTAGAACTTCTCCTTATTAAGGATTTAATACCTTAACATTACTGTACACAGAAGCTGTTGGAAAACCTTAATAAATAAATAATAACATCAGTTTGGATTTGGAACAGGTGCTATAATTGTAGTTGTATTAGTAACCTTGAATTTTGTGCTCCAACCCTTCAATTTTGTTATGTATTGTAATGTTAAAATAAAACAATCTGATATTCACTTCACACAGTTCAAATTTACAGCTATCCTAAAATATACAAACATACCACGCTCAAAATAATATAAAAACAACAAGAATCTTCGTCTGAATCCCCATCGAAATCAGATGCGATGGAACCAGTAATTTCATTCTCAGACGCCACTCCGTAACTGTGCACTAACAGAATACGAAATAGAACAACATTGATTCTCCTCGTTATTGCCAGACTCAAATAAAAAGGCCGAACCAATCCTGAGCTAGCCTCTCGAGTCATCAATGTGAAACAATCAATATTTGCAGTTGATTTTCAGTTACTTAAGGTTTTATTGATCCTGTTTCATTGAATCTATGCCCTATGCCCTATGCAATATAATACGTATTTCCCTAGTTTGCGAGTCGGTGGCGACCTTTCTTCAATTTCTTTTTAACACTGACATGTGTTTATTTATATAATTCGTGTTCTGCGAAGTTAATATTACATAGTTTTCATTTGTTGAATTATTGGAGTTGTGTGAACTTTATTTCAATGTTTAAGTTGAGGTGGAATAAAACCTCTTTACGTCCGTGAATAAAAGCTTTTTTTGCCATGAGAGTGTGTAGAAACTACAGAAGCTACTTACCTAATATTACAATACTTATCAATTCCTTTTGCTACTATCTTTATTTTTACAGCTGGTCTAATTCACGGTGGTTGCAAGTAATTCGTGAATTACGAATGTAAAATACAGCATTCACTGTTTATGACAATCATATTTTAAGGCGGTTTTCGTACCTTTCGGCTTACGAGACAATTTTTTTTAACACAGTGACAAAAATGACAACCCTGAAATGAAATTGATGACAAAAGTAACTTGTATGTCAATCTTGCCATATTTTGGTAGGTTCGGTCGACCTTAGCATATTGGAGTGAGTGGGCACTCCTTGAATGGCTCCGTGAATAGCCTACGATACAATTCATATTTAATTTGAATAAAAATATTTCTTCCAATTTAGTTATTTAGTTTACGACGCGTCGCACTGTCTTTGAAGTGTTGTTTCATTTTTATTAAAATGGTATCACGAGTTATAATTTAATACCAAGAATATTTTTTCGCCCAAATCTAGTAGTGGTAGACAGTCCATTTTTTTTAATAAAAGCTTTAAAAATTTTGATGTGTAAATTACTTTGAAGGAAAAAAAACTAATTACTTTTACTACAGGCAAGCCACCAAATAATGTGGTACCTATTTATTTAAATAACGGCGATATTATTATGACAGTCAGACTCATAATTAAATGATACATTTAGCTTATAGTCTATCGGTCAAACATTGTTAGTCCGAAGAGTATAGTTTGTAAACAAACGCAAGCAAGTCCCTGTTCTCAGATCAATCATTTAACTAGGAGCTTAATGAATTTACTCCATAAGCCGCTAACACCAGGCGATGAGTTTTGGTAACGAAATATTCGCGCGCGTGTTGAACGTTTTAAAGCCAAGTAAAATTGGTAACAGAACGAATTTTTCGTGAAAACTTTTCTGGTGGCTCACTGCAGCCGCCGTCAGCTTGCTGCTTGGAAACATTTCTATTTTCGGTGATTACTGACGATTTTTTAATGAAAATCGTCCATTCACCCTGAAATTAAAATAGTCGGATTACCTATGTCTAAAATTAAGTATCAAATTATGTCGGATAGATTAGGGTATCAACATTTAAAAATATATAAACATGTTCTTAGGCTTCTATCTTATTGTATACCTACATTGCCAGTATGATCAAAAAGAGTTGATTAAAATGTTAATGTTTGTTCTGGGGGCAAGAAGTTTTTGCTTTTTATATAAAGAAAAATATTTATTTATCAGTTGAGTATTTAGAAGAAAACGAATTCATGAAAATGTATGTATAATTTTTTATATGCAAATATTCAAATTATTAACACGAATTCACAATTTTCCTCGAAATATGACGTATTTGGTTAGGTTTTTTTGCAGGCTCTGAATTATTAAAGTCCGGCTTACCTGCAGGTAGCCTAGCGTGTCTCGAATAAGAAACTGAAATAAACATGTCCTGCTGTACATTACCATTTGTCAGTGAGACGAATAAAAAAGTTAGTAAAATTGATACTGAAATGTCACCGGGAAAACGTAAAAAAAACTTATTCACTGAAAAGGTTCATGTCATGAAGGAGCTTTTTAAATGATTGGAAGATATTTTGACTAGATCGTAGACCACATAAATATCTTTCAGTTATTAATGTTTTGGAAATGGTAACTTTTAAAAATAGTGGTTGTGACCTAGAAAAGTTTATTTTCAAAAATTATAAAATAAATATCAAAATTTAAAATACTGTCTTATTTGAAAATCGAATCAAGACAACATCACCAATAACGCTTGTCAATAAATACGATCCTTTACCAAACATAGTGTGCGATATGTACAAAAGTAGCTAGGTAGGTATACACAAATGTATTAAGCTGAAGCTTTCTTCAATATTGATATTCAGAAGGTTTAGGAACTTGTGACACCTTCTACCAAAACTATTTTTAAAAGAGAAATATTTAGTAGGTAAAGTCGTAGTTGAGATCCCGAAGTTAGGCGGGGCACGGTGAAACCCGTATCTTTCCATCTGTAATATCGTTACTAAAAAAAGCTTTTGAAGTTGGTTTTAAAAATCGAGTTAAAGAACAACACTAGGTAATTCTATACTTATCTAACTTTTATTTATTTTTCGATTCAAAGAATTCTTTCAGATGGGTTATCAAGATTAGAGCTTTTAGAATTCTTAAAGAAACTGTTTTTGCATAATAGGCCTGTCAAACGATTTTGCCGAAGGATTAAATAGGTTTGGTTTTAAAGTAGGTTGAGATGGCTGAATTATGATTTTGAGAAGAAAGGCAAGGCAATTTTAATATTAATTTCGTTAATTTCTTAGCTCCATGAAACACTTTTATTATACTTACCTAAAGCTTCGTATAAATTGTTGGAGGTAATCAATGAAGAAGCTCATTTAGTAAACTTTGAGCTCTATATCTGAAAAGGACTCATCACTTTTTTTAAAATAACTTACAAAAAGAAATTCATTGTAGGGAAATGCCCACGGTCCATAGTGCCCCAGGCCCAGACGGACATCAAATATTAGCCTAAAAATGCAGTGTTTTAGACTCTTAATAATATAGGATATCTGAAAAGTACATTTAAAGTGAGGCCACTATTTTAGAAATGTTAAAAAAAGCAAATGTTTTGGGGTTAATTTTCTATGTGCAAAAGTGAGGGACTGTGAGGTACGCAAGAAGTTTTCTTTTTTTAAACTGGTTTATTGATAATGATAGTAGGGGAGAGTTTCTAATATGCTTTTGTATAATTATTAAAGGCAGTAGGGTATAATAAAACAATCAATCCATTTAATAATGATATTTCTAATGAGACTTCTCTATCTATCTGTATCTGTTCTTAGTGACTTCTTATCCGTCTAACAGAACGTCCACAATTAGTGCAGTTGCCTTGACGTACATATCCTTCCAACCGTGTTGTTGCAGAACAAAGCATAAGTTACTACCAACCAGCGGTTGTGGCAAACAAGATTGTCTCTTGATACCTGAAATAATATTATTATCCATAAATAATTGGATGATGGCGTAGGCTATTGCCAAAGTAAAATATACTAATCTTAAAATGATTTTGTTATTGCAAAATTATTTTAAGATTAGTATATTTAAGAGCAGTGGTGGCTCAGTGGTATCGGTCCCGACTTACGAGTTGTAGGTCGTGGGTTCGAACCCCGCCAGGCGCATTACTTTGTGTAATTTATTTCACCACCACTGCTGTCAAAACGGTGAAGAAAACATCGTGAGGAAACCGGCATGTCCTAGAACTAAAAATTCAAAGACATGTGACATCTGCCAACCCGCACAGGGCTCGCGTGGTGGATTATGGCCCACTCCCTCTCACAGAGAGGAGGCCTGTGTCCCAGCAGTGGGAACATTATAGGCTGATGATGATGATATTTACAACCAATTGCTGTATGTATGTTTTTTATTCAGGTTTTAACGTACTTATGATTTTGAAATTCGGTTAGGTTAAAACCACAATTTACACAATGTTCTTCAGTCACCGAAGAAAACGTTATAAATCGGTATTCAAAATCCGAAACAAGTCCATATAAAACCAGGTCGCAGTAAAAGAAATTGAAGAAAAATCAAAATAGGTACATTACATTCATAATGAGCGCAACATGACAGTGTCAGTCAGTGTAAGTGTCACTTATAAAATTAGTGTTGTCACTATTACAAAAAAATAAAACTATGAACCGATTTATCGATTCCTTTTTAAATGACTGATTTTTGATTATTATTAAAATTCTTTTTTTTCAAGCACACATTAGTTTGTATATTCATGTTTTATTTTAGTTAGTTTTTATTACAATACAAGAAAAGCCAAATGGGAATGCCGGTGAGATTATTGTATTTTTGTTTAATCGATTCTAATCGATTAATTAATGAAAATACTTGAAATGTGATTAGATGCTGGCAATATTTTACCAGCGTTGAAATCAAGAAAACTTCCGTTTTCTTCAATTGGGTTACTTTTTTTAACGAATTATTGTAGATTGTAGTGGCGGTTCTTTGAAAACACATAAATACCTATTTTTTATGGCAAAATTAATGCATGTAGTATTTTTTCTCTAGTGCACTGTTCACTGTGGGCCTGAATTGGGCAATGGCCAAATATTTGAAGAAACAGTTTGGAGCTAAAAAGTTCACCCGCACAGTGGGTTACCCGCCAACATCACGTTTCTTGATGAAGGGTTCAATTCGACAAAGGGGTGCCGAAGTCCGGAGTTTAAACGTGCACCGCGTGACTCTGACGAATTCCAACTCCTTGGAAAATTCTCTTCTTAATTATGCTGTTATGGTTGTAATATACGCACAGTTACTACGCACTACGGCACTACTATTCGTTTTTAGACTCAGCCCACGCAATTAGCGGAGAACTGCTATATCTACCGCATGTCCTACACGGCCTATTTAATCTGACCCTTTTAGTCTACCCTCGCATGTCATGATTTAGAACCCTGCATTTTTTAAGTAGTATTTTACCCTCGTAGACTGTGGTATTTGTATTCGCCTTGGTACATACTTCACACCTCGTTTTCGATTCAGCTGCCTTAGACATCTCTGTTAATTTGATAAATGGATGGTCCTTGCTTGACTACGTTATATCGAGCAGTTCCGGTGCCCAAGGCAACAGGAAACTGGAATAGTCGAATTTCCCGTAAGGCTGTGGTAATCGCTCTAGTACTATACGTATTTGTATATCCACATAGGTATGCGCGTCACCTAACACAATTTTTGCCCGACACTTTCAAGGAATTGAAACAGAAGTGTCCCCGAGAGCGATTTGGATGTTTCACAGAAATTCAGTACCTACAGCGTATATCTTTTCTCGTTCCTGTTTTATTTCAGTACGTTGTCTTTTATTATCTAAACTGAATTGAGCGTGATCGCGAGCGCTGTTCGTTGACGAAGTCGAGCGGGGAGCGCTTCGTGTCGCGCCAAATTGATTGGTAATCAGGAACGGAATCACTATACCGTATTCCGTGGGGTAATGAAGGAACATATTGAGGAAGTCACATGCGGATACTGCATTACAATTTTCAAGGAGTAGTACCTTCATTCGTTCATATTTAAGTAAAGATTGCAGGATTTAATATATTCACTTTACAGTTTTAGCATTGACACAGCTTCTTTTTCTTTAGCAGGCGTTTGAAGTTTAAATTGTCTACCTTCCCTCGAGAATCGTGTGTGCCTTTTGTAGTCACAAAGATTCCATGAGCAACATTTCAAAGTAATCCAATGTTGTGTAAAGTTTTGTGTGTGTGTTTTGTAAGGTGAAACCTGTTCGTTTGCAGCCACATGAGAATGTTGAATCTTTTGTATACCCATATCAAAAGTTCGTCTCCGACATATAAGATTGGAGAAATACATTGCTCAAAAGAGTTAGGCTGAGTTTTGGGTGTATGCAGACCGTGCTATACCTATGTTAGCATATAGGATATACTAAGATTCCCTGAATCCTGTACGTCTTTCGCAAAATTTGGAGCAACTGCTATTTTACTTTTGGGTGGTCCCGTGGGAAGGCGGCGCGGCGCGTATTTTTAAAATAACCATAACTCAAGTTTTATATTGGATATATTTTTTAATCTTATTTCGTCGGTATCGTTATGAAATAAACAAATATTAAGAAAAGAAAAGTAAAGTTTTGTTGTGAAATTGAAACAATAAAATAAACCAAATGGAATATCAAAACTAGAACAACATTCATTCATGTTCGTTAACAGCCACCGTCTACTACGCGCCACCAAATTTGCTCCATACAGCCAAGTGATTAATAAAGCATTTAATATTGTTTTAGGCCTGAATAAGAGATACTCACTATACCGTTTGCTTGGGCCTAAATATAAATAGAACGTATGGCCTACATTCATGAGCTTAAATAGACCAAGGTGTGTATTCTATGCGAGTTGCGACGGTATTTGACTAAGGTGTGTAACTTGAAAGCATATAAAAATACCGTATTATCATAAAATGTTGGTCAAGCGTGTTATTTTTGTTTGTTGAATTTTAAAAGGTTTGAAAATAAAACCGCATGAAGTAAGTTATGCTTGTAGGTTAATTTAAGTCAGATATTTTTTTTCGAATCTCAGATAAAAGAGTTAAAATAGTTTGGATTTGATGTTGGTTTGAAAAAATAACTTTACATAAACACAATTTATTCTATGAAAACTTCTTTTATTACCTACTTCTGTAAAACTTTTTAAATTCAAGTAAACCTTAAAGTTTGGTGAGAACGGGGCTTACTTTGCGTCTCTGCTGTAATACAGGAAACAACTAAAAAAACTGAAAGATTTTTTTCATTTGACAACGGAACCCTAAAAGCAAAGTATGTGTTGGTTTCTTTCTGTAGAACAATGTCTTTTATGTAAGACTATTGAATGTCCCTCCCACGTGGTATTCAGTTCGCTTTCAAAGGACCTACGGACCTCCATGCCTCTATTGTTACATTTACCCTTGGATTTTTTGTAACGAATCAATAATACCAACAAAATGTTGTCGCAGGACTCAAATATGGGAGTCAATGTTTTTCCTTTGATAAAATATTCATTAAAGGTGCTCCCACACAGCAGGTACATAACGTCAGAGATACTAACTTTTTAAAAATAATTATAATATAATTGCAACAAATTATAATATTACAATGTTATATAACGATTTATAACTGCTGTATGGGATCACCATAATAAAACTAACTAATATAATTTGACTTAATCGTGAATAATGATTGCGATCAATGGCGTGGAGTTTATATTATCTACTAACTTGCTTCCTCTCATTCTTCCTTTCCATTTTGGTGATAGTTACATATTTCTAATTGTTACCTTTAGATTAATGAATGCTTACTTACTATCTTCAGTCTATGATATTTGGGGTACTTCTGTGACCTTTCGTTACAAATACAGTTAATAGACTAGTTACTCTGCAAAATTCAAAATGGATGTGTAGATAGGTATGCCAGATCTTAAAACCGAGAAACAGAACAGATCGAGAGACAATCAGTTTAGCTGGACATTTGGGTGAAAGGATCGGACAACTTAACGACGATCAATTTTTTAAAATTAAATGAACGTTTGGTTCGACTAGACAAGGTTCTCCTCGCCGAGTAACGGTGTGCAAGTGAGCATGGTAGCAATATTAGGCGGGCGAAGCTGAAACCAAATCATGGCGAATGTAAAAAAAGCCTTAAAAAATGCGGGACAGGTCGGAATCGGTTTAATATGGCTGACACGCGACCAAAAAGCCTATCTGTGTCCGGCTTTATCTGGACGCCTGGCAACGATAGGTGTAGGTATAATTAATACTCTAGTGAAACTTTAAAAGTACCTCCTCTAAATTTCAATGTTAACCAAAATTGTTTAAGCAATTTACCCATGAAGACACAACAAACTGGGGCAAAACTAACTCCCATTTGTAACATCTAACAGGATTAGTAGAGATATAATAATCAAAATTACAACTCAGATCTTAAACGGTGTTATAATTAACACAGTTAATTTTCAGCGCTGTCTCATAAGTAAAGCACTTGCCTTACTTCGGTTGTTAGAATTAATTAACAATTTAATATTATTATGTTGCGTGGGTTACGATTGTATATCACGATTATATCACAATAATATCGTAAATCATAGGAACAACCGAGTGTTAGCATTAAAGAACAAATGAGTACTTTACTGGAACTTTTCTTACGAAATTACTGGTTTCTTGAAGGTTATTTGAAGTTATTATCATTTTACTTAAGGTTTATCGAAAGAGTGTGGATTACAAACTTGGCAATGGCTCCGAACAAACTTTTTGAAGTAACTGTGAAAAAATATTTCAGTCTTTTCTTTTTCGTTTGAAGATATGTGGCCACGCGGTGGAATTAAAAAGACTGGCCCTAGGATGCTTTTTTATTTTAGCATGGTAAAATTATCATGATTCTTTTCACCCCGGCAGGGCGGGAGGGACTGTCAGACTTGTACTGACTAAAATTTACGATGTCCTTCAATTGCCTTTTACGTTCCGGGGTCACAGTAATTCGTGAGTCCCTCGACCCTGTCAGACTTTGGCTCTATGTGGGAGCCCGTAAACCCGGGCATAGTCCATGGTCGATGGGGCTCTGACATGGCTTTAAACTTATATCTAATCTAATCTAATATCTTTAAACGAGCAATTCTTGTATATTTACTTAAGTATAATCAGGATCTCGGAAACGGCTCGAAGGATTTTCATGAAAGTTTCAGATTAGGGGTTTTTCGGCTCAAGGAATTGATTTATCAAGGTCCCAGATTCGAGAAAAGCTCGGTTCCCAAGATAGGTATAGACATTTTAAAAACCGTTCGCTCGACCGCAGATATTGTTGTTTTATGAGATATCCTCTTTCACCGTTGTTAGTATGTGTAAGATAAACTTAGAAAAAGTACATTTGTATTGAAAAAGACTTGCCAGGATGTATGAGAGGCGAGTTCAAACACTGGGTCATCACGACATCGATGACGATAATATTCCAGTGCCTGAATTCAACATGAAATCATAGAGGCGAGAATAATTTTTAAAATTGTTCAGTTCGTGTTGCGTTTAATGAATAAGTTTTTTGAATGTAGATAAAATTATTGTTATTTGAGGTACTAAAAACACCGTTGTCCTTTTATGTACCAAACAAATAAAACATTTTTACAGCATCCAGCAATAAATGAAACATCTTTTTGTTATTTTGTTTTAACAGTTAGTAAAACGTGTGTCTGAAAACAAATGTTTTATTTGTAGTAGGTATCTAAATTTTTATAGTAACAGACGTTAACTTTTTCATACTTTGTTTTTGCATACCTACATATTTTACGTCCTGAAAATCATCAAACGAGTCCAGGGCGTGACGGGCAGGACTGTCAGACTCGTACTGGCTAAAATTCACGGTGTCCTTCAATAGCCTCTTACGTTCCGGGGTCTCTTAAGACAGACCCGCGACCCCGGCAGGCTCTTTGAAACGCGCGTGAAATACGTCAACCCGGTCATGCTCCATAATCGGGGGGCAAGTCATCGTCTCATTACTTGCCATCCGCATGCCCGCGTACAAACCTATATGTATAACAAATAATATGTCAAATTATTGAATTAAAATATGTACATTTGTAAGTAACTTAGATCGATACTAAGTTCCAATGAAGAACAAACGTACAACATCGGGTATGTTGTAACAGGGATACATACGTAACCTCAACAATCAAAATCTCAACAGTTAAAACATCAACACCGTAAGACCAACGATTCAAAATCTCAACATTTCAGAATGTCAACAGTTCAATAGATCAACGATTCAAAATGTCAATACTTCAGAATGCCAACAGTTAATAACAGCTTTCTGTTTACTGTGTTGGAAACTGTTTGGCCAACTTGGAAAGCATTAGCTAAATACTAACTAATGTTATTGTTACATGTTTTACTACAAACAGACAATCCGATTTTATGTAAATGTGTGGTGAGAAAACTAAGTGGTTTCCAATATACAATCTATTATCATAATAAATATTGGTTATTATTTATTTAGCTAATACTTTCCAAGTTGAGATTTTAAACTTTGGCCTGGTGAGCTGTTGACTACCTTAACTGTTGACATTCTGAATTGTTGAGATTTTGAATCGTTGATCTTACGGTGTTGATGTTTTAACTGTTGATATTTTGATTGTTGAGGTTACGTATGTATCCCGTTGTAAGGGATACATACGTAACCTCAACAATCAAAATCTCAACAGTTAAAACATCAACACCGTAAGACCAACGATTCAAAATCTCAACATTTCAGAATGTCAACAGTTCAATAGATCAACGATTCAAAATGTCAATACTTCAGAATGCCAACAGTTAATAACAGCTTTCTGTTTACTGTGTTGGAAACTGTTTGGCCAACTTGGAAAGCATTAGCTAAATACTAACTAATGTTATTGTTACATGTTTTACTACAAACAGACAATCCGATTTTATGTAAATGTGTGGTGAGAAAACTAAGTGGTTTCCAATATACAATCTATTATCATAATAAATATTTGGTTATTATTTTATTTAGCTAATACTTTCCAAGTTGAGATTTTAAACTTTGGCCTGGTGAGCTGTTGACTACCTTAACTGTTGACATTCTGAATTGTTGAGATTTTGAATCGTTGATCTTACGGTGTTGATGTTTTAACTGTTGATATTTTGATTGTTGAGGTTACGTATGTATCCCGTTGTAACAAGGGTAGATTGACAACAGCGCACTCCAGGCTGTCGCTTTAGTTTCTTTTCAGTTCTCCCTTGAGACGAGACACGGATACAATAGTGTTGTATCTCAATATAGTATGGCGCCAATTCTTTATAATAAGTTGCCAAAACATTGGAGGGAATTACCGACTGAAAAATTAAGAAATGTATTAAAAAACCTTCTGTTAGAGAAAGCATATTACAGCACTGACGAATTTCTGACTGATAAATTAATTTAACTTGTATGTTGACATCCTAATTTTATTAATAGTTGCTTCGACATCGTGTATTGACATCCTAATCTTATTAATAATTGCTTCAACATCGTTATTTTCTTATTGTATCTGTATTGACATAGGATTTTTTATATGATTGTATTTAATTTATTTTACTCTTTACCCCTATTTAGTTTTAAATATGTTCTAATTGGATTTTTAACTGTTTAAATATTTGCTGTTAAAAATCCAATCCAAATTTATAATTTATTGATGCTGTGTAGCGTCCGACACATTATATTTGTACGTCGTTCAGGCAAAACATGACTGACATAATTTTAATCAGATGTAACATCCTGCATGCTATGTGTGTGTATACTCATGTTTTGGACAAATAAACGAATTATTATTATTATCAATATTGGCGTACTCCATGCTTACGCCTTGCTCTATGATTTTATCAAGAACTAGCTGACCCGTGCCCACTTCGTTGGGCAGAAAATATTTTAACTTGTGATGAAATTATAAGTGTGGTTCGGTTAGTGCTTGTGCTATGATTTATTTGAGCTGACTGCCAAAAGGAGGGTTTTGTTTTTATTGTATACTGTACTGACTGTAACTGCCCACTGTCTTTCTGTTGTTAGGCGCTGCGCATGTTCAGCGCTAGATTCCCGAGCACGGGCCTGTGATTTTTATACTCTTTGGTTAGCGAGCCGCTGCGAGCGCTTAGCGCTAGACTTCCCATCCCTTGTTGCAGAGACATGCTACCTTAAATCAAGAGGCTGCGCACGGTCAGCGTTAAATTCCGGAGTACCGGCCTGCGATGTTCTCGCGCTTTCGCTAGCGAGCCTCTGCGAGCGCTCAGCGCTAGATTCCCGAGCACCTTCGAATGTTCTCCAGCTTTGGTTAGCAAACCGCTGTGAACGCTCGGAGCTAGATTCTCCAGCGCGTGCTTGCGAAATATTTTCTCTATTCCTCGAGAGGCGCTGATGATTTTCAAGAGCATGACTCTTCCATACGGCGTACTCGATCTGCTCTTGTCTTTTTTTTTTTTGTTATGTGGCAAAATTATCAAATGAGTCCTTCCACCCCGGGCAGGGCGGGAGGGACTGTCAGCAATGTATGAAATGATGTTCAATGTTTAAACTATTTTACACTTTACCTAGGAAATGAATAAAATACCTAGGCATTGTATACAGGGTGGAATTTTGTAATGCCACCTGGAGGGAAAGTACTCTTAATACTGCAGATAGAAAATTTTAGTCAAAGAAAACATTCCTTTATTTTTGATTAGAAAGCAAACTGCATTCAAAGATTTTCGAAAATTCTCTTCCCCCACCCGGGAATCGAATCGGCTAAAATCTGAAAAAATTATATCCTGTCCTTTTATTGCACCGATCCTTAGGGTCAATTATAACGATGAAATCTCTCTAATAAACATGATAAATCAAATGAAAGGAAAACCAAGAAATTTTAAATTAAAGCTCTCGTAACATGTAATATGGTTTCTTGGTCCACATCGGTGGAATTTTGTAATGCCACCTGGAGGGAAAGTACCCTTAATACTGCAGATAGAAAATTTTACTCAAAGGAAACATTCCTTTATTTTTGAATAGAAAACAAACTGCATTCAAAGATTTTCGAAAATTCTCTTCTCCCACACCCGGGAATTGAACCAAGAAACCATATTACATGTTACGAGAGCTTTAATTTAAGATTTCCTGGTTTTCCTTTCATTTAATTTATCATGTTTGTTAGAGAGATATCATCGTTATAATTGACCCTAACGATCGGTGCAATAAAAGTACGGGTATAATTTTTTCAGATTTTAGCCGGTTCGATTCCTGGGTGGGAGAAGAGAATTTTCGAAAATCTTTGAATGCAGTTTCCTTTCTATTCAAAAATAAAGGAATGTTTCCTTCGAGTAAAATTTTCTATCTGCAGTATTAAGGGTACTTTCCCTCCAGGTGGCATTACAAAATTCCACCCTGTAGAATGCCAGTTGAAGCACAGGCAATGTATGTAATCGATTTTTCTTCTCTATGATTTAATTAGATCGGAACTGATATTTTGAGAGCTAATCCTAAATTTCAACTTCCGAGTAGAGCTAATCCTAATTTCAACTTCCGGGATTCTTGTCAAGTAGAGGCTCACTAGCTATATGAGTTTTATATAGTTAAATTAAAAAGTTGAAGTTTCAAACGAAAGCCAAGAGTAGGCACTTTGCGACATTCACGACACTGAAAATAGATTTCTCATTTGTAAAATAATTTGTCAATGTTTACCAAAAGTTCGCGTACATAATCGTGTTACAATATGACTAATAACAAACATACAGTATATAAGGAGCTAAAGTGCCATGATGTAGATATCAACATCAGCCTATATTGTTCCCACTGCTGGGACACAGGACTCCTCTCTGTGAGAGGGGGTGGTAGTACAGTCAAATTAGGTCATTTTTTAATAAAGATTGGAATAAATTCTCTGGAGAGACAAAAACATTTCTGATGATTTCGTATGAGTCAAAGATCAAGTTTAAAAAACAAATTTCATTAACCCCCCCTACGGAAGGGGGTGAAATCTGATTTTTTTTTTGTTTGGTCATAACTTACCAGAGAATACAGGTGTACTCAGCGTAATTTTTTACATGCTTTAGAACACCTCAATCTACATGATTACATTTTATTTATTTTAATCGGACCAACGCAGTGCCAGAAAAAAAAGAATAACTAAGAAAAATTTTTTTTGGTCATTTCGGCCTCGGGGAAAACTGTGTAGTTTTGTAAACTGAGGAAAGGGATATACATTTAGACCTAAATACATTATTGATTTTGAACCCTAGTGTGACATTTACGGAAATTAGTTTTTCACGTTTTTCTGCCACTGTACTTCGGGGGAAATTTTGATTGCTTCAAAATCATCACAATCATATTAATTTGGTTTCCTTTATATTTGCACCCTATAAAAAATTAGCATTTTTTTAAGGAACATACATTTTTAGTGATAGTCAAAGAGCAATTATGATATGGAAATTCCACGTTAACTCTACATAAACTTCCAGTTATATATTTGTTATTTTTATTAGGTGCGAATGTAGTATATTTAGAATACATTGTTTATTAAAAAAAACATGACTACAATATTTACCCCGAAGTACAATTACAAATATTGTAAAATGCCGGTTTCCTAGGGGTGCAAAAGGGTGCTAATGTAACTAGGTGGGTGCAAAAAAAAAAGAGTGCTTATTATGAGTTTGCACCATCAGACTAATTTCCCTTGCGGCGCAAATTAAAAATAATAATTTATTAGTGTTTCTTACACCTTACACTTTTTTAGTGAAAAGTAATTATCCACCAACGGGGTATCTACATAAATATCTAAACATACCAAAAAAAGTTATTAATGAAATTTCTAAATTTTGGGACTTTTATGATTATACCTAATATTAAACGATGTTCCGTACATAACAGGAATAGTGCAAACTAAGAGAAAACTTATATTCATGTCTTCTAATGATTCCACAAAAAATTACAACTACACGAGTTCCTTCCAATCTTTTTGCTAATTTGACTGTACTATGGGCCATAATCCACCACGCGGGCCCAGGACGGATTGGTGGATGTCACATGTCTTCGAATTTTTGGTTCTAGGACATGCCGGTTACCTCACGATGTTTTCCTTCACCGTTTTGAGAGCAGTGGTGATGAAATAAATTAAAAAGTAATACGCCTGGCGGGGTTCGAACCCACGACCTACAACTCGTAAGTCGGGACCGATACCATCACTGGGCCACCACTGCTCTACGTAGATATAGTGCGTGGAAACCCTCCAATATATTCGTGTGAAACAGGGGCCCGCCACTTTCCTTAAGCGCTCTTATGGGATCTTGAATCTCTCCGTGGCGCCAAACTTATTTCTGTATCACATCAAACTTATAAGTTACAAACGAATGAGTTTACGTAGGATCTGGACCAAAGAAAGTAGCTCATACACTTACTTTTCCTTGTTTCCCTTTGTTATAAATCTCATCTCATCATGTTTATTCTTTTACTTATTGTGAACAAAGGTATTTCTGAGATCGTTGCGGATTTATTTCACAGACAGTGATCTTGGTAACTTCTTTGTTATCGTTGCTGACCCAGTTTAGGTTTTTTTTTTGATTATAATAAAAATCTAAGAAAAGAATTACATCGTAAAGTCTTAACGACTAAATTGGTTGTTAAAAGTCTCTTAAATTGCGAAGATTTTATTATCCCAGTATAAGCCGAGATGAGCTTAATCGAATGTCAATCAACTTGACAACTGATACCATTTGCTTGATACGTAAAAAGCTCTGGTTTTCAATTATTATGAAAAGCTCTATACTTATATTTACGTTAAAATAGCATGCGATAGCAACATTAAAGGAGAATAAAGCAGATTAGAAAGAAAATTAGTTTTCACGGTAATATTACGTGTATATTATGAACATCACATTATTTAAGTAAAAGATTAAATTACACTTGTATTGGACATTATTCAATATGTCTGTAGACTCTAAGTATCTTCCAAATTGTATGGGATGGTTGTAATTAATTGAAATAGACATAAATACCACATGTTGTATATTTGGGATCGACAAATATGTTGAAAGAACATAATAGTACATTTAGAAAGTTTTAAAAGTTTTACTAAAACTTACAGAATTTAACACAATGGCTCGATCGTGATTGTCAGTAGTTTGCAGAAAATGCATGAAAATAATAATGTTTCGCAAGAACGAAGTCACTGACAATCACTAGTCTACTTTCATGCCAGAGTAATGATACGTTAGCGTCCAATTTCGTGACTGATTACCGTCAAACGATAAAATAAATAGTTACAAGAAAAGCCGACCTCAATTACGTATACGTATTGTAAGCTTCGTTAACAAACATGTATGTATTCTGGGAAAGTTTGCTCCGAGTTGGGGAGTTAACAACTGCCCACTTTGCCTATCCACCGCATGCTCACCTATTTCCAAAAGTTTCACTAGCTCCCTAATTATGGGTCCATGTGTCATGAGGGATACCTAAGAACAAAATACTGTAACTCTACCAATTTTATCATACAAATCTTGAAGTTTTTAGTGCAACTTTAAAACTTGTGCCATGAAAACTTGAAGCATTATTTAAGTTGTTAAAATAAATTACTTCTGGGATATGGGTCGATAATCTTGAATGAGCCCTAGTCTAATAAATTATTCTGAAGAGAATAGGGCTCTCTATTAATTCTGAATTCAAAAGTTCTGACAACATATCGGGAGTTGGGACAACTGTCCAATTATGATGTCAGTAACAACATAGTTGGACACTTGTCAAAAAGTTTAAGTCGTATAGTTGGTAACAGGCACCAACTAACTAATGTCCGCGAGTGATAAAGAATAAGAAAAGCGCGAAACGTCGGTCGATACTACGGGTTTCGAACTTAACCTAAGTTAAAAGTAGCCCTGCGCGGGCATGCGGGCAGCGAGTAAAGGGTAATTCGCTGTCCGACCATGGACCATGCCCGGGTCGACGGCGCGTTATGTTTCACACGCGCCTCAAAGAGTGGGAAGACTCATTTGACGATGAAATTCAACATCATACGATCATATTAAGGCAAGTTGACTTTCTTCGTTCAAACAGAACAAAACAAACAAAAAATATGAGCTGTAACTGCTAGCAGGAAAGTATTCCTGAAGTAAGGAGCTGTTTCCTAATGGAAAAACCTCTTCACTGTGTTCAAAGTACTGATAAGTACCTTTAAGGCTTTAAGTTTTGGAAACTTTGGCGTCTTCCAATATTTTTATTTACATAACAGCTTTTTTCAATACAGGTATTTACATAATAAAGATTCTTGTTTTAACACGTCGTAACACTAGATTATTGTAATAATTAGGGTAGTTTCCAGGGTCAAAATAATTACATTCTATTTAGTCCGTATTTTGGATTATAAAAAAATATTGGACACGTATTTTTTCTTTTTTCGATGAAACAAAAAATAACAAAGATAATATATATATATAGCCTAATATTTAAGTTACCTGTGACGTCACCGTGCGCGAAAAATGCCACGCATCGTGACGTCACACGTAACTTTGATAGGCTATTTCTTAATTGTCATTGTTGGTCTAATTTACAAATAAAAAAATACGTGTCCCTTATTTTTGAACTAGCTGTGCCCGCGACTTCGTTCGCGTGGATGTCGGAATTTGACAATGTATTTTTTTGTGCAAAGCGCTTAATTCTCGCCAGGTTTCTTAAAAATCATATCGTTTTCATATACTCGTAAACCCTATATTTAGAATTTATTTAGAATTTTCAAGAATATTAGACGTGTTTGTAATAAACGCCCTCTGTAGTTCAAAGGCAGTACTATTCAATTAGAGCACCTATTCCATCTCATTCCATCCCATTCCATCCCACTTCATCCCACTCTATCCTACTCCACCCCACTCAATCCCACTCCATCGCACTCTCTCCCACTACATCCCACTCCATCCCACTCTATACCATTCCATCCCACTGCATCCGACTCCATACCACTCCATCCCACTCCATACCACTCCATCCCCCTCCATCGCTCTCTAACCCACTCCATCCCATCACATCCCTCTCCATCCCATTCCATCCCACTCCATCCTTCTCCATCCCACTTCATCCCACTCCATCCCTCTTCATAGCACTCCATCAAAATCCGTCCCGCTCTACCCCACTCCACCCCACTCCATCCCTCTCCATCTCAATCCAGCCTGCTCCATCCCACTCCATCCCATTCCATCCCACTACATCCCTCTCCATCCCACTACATCCCACTCCATCCCACTCCATTCACCCCATCCCACTCTATCTCACTCCATCCCGCTCTATCCCACTGCGTCCCAGTCCATCCCATTACATCCCACTCCATCCAACTCCATCCCACTTCATCCCACTCCATCCCTCTCCATCTCACTCCATCCCACTCTAATCCACTCCACCCCTCTCCATCCCACTTCAGGCTACTACATACCTCTCCATCCTACTCCATACCACTTCATCCCACTCCGTCCTACGCCATCCCACTCCATCCCACTCTATCCTACACCACTCCACTCAACCCCACTCCATCCCACTCTATCCCACTCCATCCCACTCCATCCCATTCCATCCCACTGCCTCCGACTCCATACCACTCCATCCCACTCCATCCCACTCCATCCCCCTCCATCGCACTCTAACCCACTCCATCCCATTCCATCCCTCTCCATCCCATTCCATCCCACTCCATCCTACTCCATCCCACTTCATCCCACTCCATCCCTCTCCATAGCACTCCATCAAAATCCGTCCCGCTCTACCCCACTCCATCCCACTCCATCCCTCTCCATCTCAATCCATCCCACTCCATTCCACCCCATCCCACTCCATCTCACTCCATCCCGCTCTATCCCACTGCGTTCCAGTCCATCCCACTCCATCCAACTCCATCCCACTTCATCCTACTCCATCCCTCTCCATCCCACTCTAATCCACTCCACCCCTCTCCATCCCACTTCAGCCTACTACATCCCTCTCCATCCTACTCCATACCACTCCATCCCACTCCATCCTACTCCATCCCACTCTATCCCACTCCATCCCACGCCATCCCACTCCATCCCACTCCATCCCACTCCATCTCACTCCATCCGTTTCCATCCCATTCTAGCTGTTGCCAGCGGTTTCACCCGCTACAACTCGAAAATTATCCCACGGGAACATAAAATCGGGATAAAAACTATCCTATGTGTTAATCCAGGTTATAAACTATCTGAGTACCAAATTTTAGCCAAATCCGTTCAGTGGTTTTTGCGGGAAAGAGTAACAAACATCCATACATCCATGCATACAAACTTTCGCCTTTATAATAGTAGTAGGATAATCTAAAAGACGGACTAATTACATTTTTTTGGGCAACTAGCCTATTAGACTATTAGCTTCTGCTCAATGAATTCGTAATTGCGGAATTTAGAATCAAATGTCTAAATAAAAATCTGATAATTGAAAAACTCGGGGGGGACATACCTCAATACCACTGTGTAAAATTTCTTTATAGGTCCCCAGACTGCAATTTGTTTTTTTGTTTTCAATTCATGAACTCAACTTGTTTCTTTCACGTTTTGACGTGGCGGTCGTGTTTTTTTTTAATTCATACCTTTTTGCGATACAACAATATTTTAATGGACCAACGTGTGCCACATGAAATATTTAAAATTATGTGTATAGGAAGGAAAACAATATTGTGCTGGATTAATTTAACTACTGTTTTGGTTTTCTGTTGCTGTAATAAATTCATAATTAAGCAATTTTATTGGATTAGTATCTTTCAGTATTTTTTATTGGCAGATATCGGCTTGGGCTGGTTTATGTCAATTCGACTCATAAATTGTTATTTTTATACAGCCGTAGGGAATCAACTTATTTACTTCCAATCTAAGAGCTCGTTATATATTTTTATTCAGAGGACAAGGCCAACAACTCCCAAAGTATTCACAAGTTATCGGCCGACGTTCATCACTCAGGCTCAGTTTCTACTTAATTGAGCTTAAAAACAAAATCCATTAGAAAGTTCATCAGTTTACACGTTAATTAAGCACACTTAATGGGGCCCGCAACTGATCGAGGTCGCAGTTTACGCGCGATACGTCCCAAGGAAACTTAATGACTTCTAAATAAGTAGAAGTCAATTTCTAAAACATATAAATTTTACCTACTTAAGAGCAAACAAGTCAACATTTTTTAACCGACGAAAAAAAAGGAGGTTCTCAATTCGACATGTATATATATTTTTTTTTTTATGTATGACCACGCATAACTTTTCCCGACGTGGTCCGATTTTAAAAATTCTTTTTTTGTTAGAAAGAGTATATCTCAAAGTTGGTCCCATTTGAATTTCAAAACTAAAATCGACCTCTAAGGGTAGAAAAAAAGGAATTAAATGTCAATATTCCTACAGAATTTTCAATTATGAACCGATTCTGTTGAAATAAAGTTAACAATGTTAGTTCTGAGGACATCGTTATATAGCAGAGATGTGGAGAACATAACATGATGGCGTCACCATCATCAGATCAACTCCAGATCCCTGTTATTTTGTGAAGTCAGTCCCAAGAGTTCCTTAACAGTTAACAACAGCTATATCGTGTTTGGGCTCATTTCACTCAGCTTGATGAGAACTAGCTGAGGTATCATTGCCATCGAGGGTCTGAGGATGGTGACGGATAGCAGAGGCAAGAGGTCCTCAGCAGTTAACAGCACCTTCATCGTGTTTGGGCTCATTTCACTAGTCTTGATGAAAACTTTATACCTAGCAGGGGTAAAATTGTCATCGAGGGTCTGAGGATGGTGACAGAGGGCAGTAACAAGAGATCCTTAACAATTAACAGCAACTATATCGTATTTGGGCTCATTTCACTCATCTTGATGAGAACTTTAAATATATATATTATTTTTTTAGTTACAGAAATTGACACGAGATAGGAAACTCAAAAGTAAAAAATAAAACCTTTTTAAAAAAAAAATCAAACCGACGAAACATCGAACTGAAAAGCAAAAAATAAATTTTGAGGCGGCGCCAAAGAAACAATCAACGAATAGCTACGACGAGCTATTCAACTACGACAAACTGTACAACCAGCTATTCTGCTCTTCAAATAGTTAATAATTATAATTATGTTTGTTTGTTTGGCGCCGCCTCTAATTATTTTTTGCTTTTCAGTTCGATGTTTCGTCGGTTTGATTTTTTTTTTAAAAGGTTTTATTCCATAGAAACTTCGTTGGGGTTTTACTCCTCTATTTGCCAAATTACATCCAAAATTAAACATGGTATCGTTTTGTCTCATTATTAATTTTGTCTGTACGGAAGCAGAATTGTAAAATATGAAGCTATTAAAAAGTTACGAGCTTCTAAAGATTCGTTTTTTTGCTAATTTTAACACAACTTTAGGTGTAAATTAGAAGCTAAAGAAGCATCAAATTTCCAAAACGAAATCCGTACCGACACAGCAAATTTATCGAAGAATTTAATAAATTTTATTTGAAATTAATTGGTGCAGTGGTTTTTTCATAAAACCCCAACAGCCAAAGGCTTTTTCGTACTTTTTTACGCGCGCCTTTTACTCTGAATGATCGTGCATCTCACTGAATAAGTTTTCCCCTGTTTTCTCCACGGGGGGATGACGCTCGCGCACACATGAACAATATGGCTCGATTTCCGGTGACATATCATGGTTTTTGACCATGCCTGCCAGTGAGTTCGAGCTCGCGACTAGCGCCGCCTTAAGACCCCAATTACTTACTTACAAATGGAGTTGATGTTTCGTATGTGTGTTTCTAAAGGTGCTGACAAACTTGTAATGAGTATTTTTGTGGATGTTACATTGCATAAAAACAAACAAGTGCTTTTTAGCGAACATTCCAATGAACGTTCGGGTGAGCTTTTTGTTGAGCTGACTGTCAAGTCTAATATGTTCATGAAGAAAAAAATTTTTTTTGACTACTATCGACTAGAGCGTTCGCTAGAAAGATCGTGTAAATATTCGTAACGATCTGTGCCACTATGATCAGAACAACAAAATTAAAAGCGGCGAATGCTCGATGTTCTGCTAATAGTTTATGCTGAAACCTATCAGCACCATAAAGGGTAAAACATGCCACCACTGCGAAGATCGCCCGGAGGACACAGTAGAGCATACGGTGCAAGACTGCCCCGCTTGGGCAGAGCGCCGACGTGTCCTCACGGCGGCGATAGGAGGAGACCTCTCGCGCCCGGCATTGGTTGCGGCCATGCTGCGGGGCGAGACGGAGTGGGAAGCGGTCGCCTCCTTCTGCGAAGCAGTAATGCTCGATTGCTCGTTTAGGAGGAGGCGGGCCGCGAGAGAGAGAGGACAACGTCCTCCCTCCGCCCCAACCGCAGTGGTAGGCGCCCACGGCATCGGTCGTCAGCAGACGATCTCCGCGAGTAAAGGGCAACTTGCTGCCTGACCATGGACCACGCCCGGGTCGACGGCGCGTTGTGACCCACGCGCGCCTCAATGATCGTCAGTATAATGACGGGGCCCCTCTCAGAGGGCCAAAGCCTGCCGGGGTTGTGGGATTTTATTTCCTCACCGTGACCCCGAAACATAAAGGGCTATTGAAGGACACCAAGGATTTTAGTTAGTATAAGTCTGACAGTCCTTCCCGCCCTGGGAAAAAAGTGATAAAACATATACATAACATATGTATATAACCGATTTCTCAAATTATTTCATCTGGACAGAGACATATTTTATTAGAAAATTGCTATCTGAAACCGGGAGCACAGATTACCAGATACTGCACTCCATGTACTCACACGCGCTAACTACCTACCGGCCGCCGGTCCGTAGAAAGACCTTAGCGCAGCGGGTTGTCAATAGCCGCGCGACGCGCACGTACGCATATTTCGGTCGAATTGATATTACTTTTGAAATACTAAAATATGGTTGAAGAGATAAAAACTATTTTTTACGGTTTTCCTCGTGGAGGTTTTTTTTCGTTACGAAAAAATATACTTACGCGAAAAGGTAATGAATGTTGAAATGTAATGTAACGACAACATTAATTATTTAATACTGTCGTTTATTATAAAGTTGTAGGTAGGTACATTTTTCATCGACGATCTTACGTTTCGATTATTTTTAACGTACCCACGACACAGGAGAAATTTCTGGTGTAGGACAATTAAAAAAAAAACATTTTCTTTCTTTTTACAAGTGTATAGATTTAATTTTCACTTGTTCCGTTGGCGGTCTGTAATAAAATATTGATAAGTTGATAATTATATTTGACTTACTTCCCGGCTTCCGATTGAGCAGATGAACTCGTAATAGGTAATAGGTACAGCCGAGATTCATTAACTCTCGCTATTACGAATTATCGAATGTTTAATATCAAAAGGAAAAAAAATAAGATAAAAAAAAACTGAATCATTAAGTGTTGATAAACAAACAAATTTGTGCAAAGTAAGTGTACTGTGTAAAAAAAAACCCTAGGTACTAACATCATTGTCGACAGAGGCAGCCC
Source organism: Agrotis segetum (assembly GCA_036375495.1). Lineage (NCBI taxonomy): Eukaryota > Metazoa > Arthropoda > Insecta > Lepidoptera > Noctuidae > Agrotis > Agrotis segetum. The sequence goes on along the minus strand of JAQSVV010000269.1, from coordinate 22,731 downwards.
TCGTATTTAGAATATCCACGCGGCGGCGCGCATCTTCAAAGCGAAATTTACTTTACGTTTATATGGTTAAGGCACATTTTCGTTCGCAGCGTCTATCGACTTGAAAGTGTAGGCTATTAAAGCGGTAGGTATTGAACATTTTGTATGGAGTGCGTTATATGTAATATGTGCCGGGAGGTAGTAATTTTTTTTTAAACTGTCAGTAAAGTATTTACAATTTGAGTACTTTTAAAATCTTTTAAAAGAGTCTTATAACCGATAGGATGAGTACTTGTAACATTTCTACGCGATTCTATTGCAAATGTCTGTCACGAGCAGACGTGCTTACTGCCAAACTGCGGTAAGTACACATGCGGATAAAACGCGGAAATAATTTTTGAACCCTAAAGTGCTGTAGTATAAGGAATGTTTATACACCTTGCGTGTGTATCGAGCCGAAAAGTGTGTAGTAAACTAATTTCCTCTGTTTTGTTAACGTAGCAGTATTTTATGTCGCATGTCAGATCTAGATTGATTTATTTCCGCGAAGGCGCCCTCTGCCTTCCTCGACACTGTTTAATGATTCATTTCTTAGGAGACTCAAAATATATCTGGCAAACAACAATGGCTGTGGGAAATAAGCTTGAATTTATTGTGATGCGGACCGCTGCCGCTGTTCGGTTTTGTTTCTACAGCAGCCTTGAGAGATAATACTCGGTGATTCGAGCTATTATTATTAAGTGTTTTATTGTTCTTGGTTACCTTTAAAGCTTTTGGTAAAAGGGTGAAACAATGCTTTGTTTGTGAATAGTCATTAGACTAACAGAATGTAAGGATAATCATTCTAGCGAAATATTTGTCCAGAGTGAATTTCTTGATGACCGCTGCGTGAAGAAGTGCAATAATGGGTATAATAATTTTGGAAAGAATAATCGTCAAGCAAGTTCAGGAAAATTATGTAATAGACTAAATAAATATCAAGCTGAATAGTCCATTTATTCAAAGGAATCATAAAAAAATCAGTTATAAAAAAATGGAGCGCAGTATCCTAGGTGTTAAATTAACAGATCACGTTCAAAACACTACACTGCGCTCCAAAACACAAATCATTGACGTGGCTCAAAAGGCTGCCCAACTTAAATGGGACTGGGCAGGACATATCTGCCGCATGCCGAGCGAGATGTGGGCACGCAAAGCTCATGATTGGTGCCCTGAAACAGCGGCGCGAGGCCGCGGTAGACCGCGAAGGAGATGGCGGGACGAGCTGGATGTCTTCCTTAAGAATTGGAAAGAGGTGGCGCAAAGTCGCGAACGTTGGAAGGAATGGAGGGAGGCCTTTGCCCAGCAGTGGGACAGTTCAGGCTGATATAATAATAATAATAAAAAAAATGCATCACGTTTTAACTTATTTGCGTACTGCAAAATTTGCTGAACACTGATACTGGAAACTTTAACCATAAAATTCAGCTTCCAATAATAATTTATAATTGTTTTATGTAAACAAGATAAAACAAAACAATGTTATCAGTGTAACGAATGGTACCAATTCATGCTTCACAACGTATTTCCATCGTTTTCCGGTTATATAAACGGAAAGATTCCAGATTACTACTTTCGCTAACCGTCGGCGTCTAATTACCGAAAATTAATTCAACTATGTTTCGGTGTTTTAACTATTTGTGTTAATGCTTTGTTAAACTGGACGCTGTACAGTCGAGAGCAAAAGATTTTTCTTATAGCGGATTATGAGATTATTATTCGTTCCTTAACAGTAGTTAAACTATTGCCGTTTTATAATTTGAAAATGCTTAGCAATGGTGAGGTATGCTATAAAATAAATTGTAAATATCTCAAATATATACAATATGTAACATAATTAACGCACAGCCTGAAATGAGTTTTGTTCAGAATCGTTTACTGAATCGATTTCTAGCATTTTTAATTTAGGTATATTTTTTTTCAAAAATAATTAAAACTACGGTAATTATACTCACATTACCCCTGTACTGTATGTGTACAGTCTAAACAAACTAAGATAGACCGTAAATCAAGGCAACAAGGCTTAAAAGTGCAATTTTATTTGTATTAATACAAATTCTGTCATTCAATACAAAATAAAGAAAACTAAACCTTTCTGCAAAATAACTAATTCAGTTAATAACAATGCATTAACATGTTGAATTAAAAATTCAATAGGTATTTATGTATTATGATTATAACATAATATTCTAATTGGAGTGTCTGAGGGTGTGCGTTAATTACGTTACAGTCATGTTGCATATTGGTACCAACATGCATTAATCCACCGAACGGAGTTACACACACTAACATAATCCAAAAGTAGATATGTTCACTGATTAAGATATCAAGAGACAGCGGAGTTTACTTCATCAAACTGATATATTTAATTTCAATAGGTTGTTTTCAGCAATCACCTTTATTATACAATATGTGTTAGTTACCTTTGCGGAGATGTCTGTACAGTTCCATGGAGTCACGTATTAACCAAGTTAAGTCCACAAATCTACGAGGGTTCCGATGTTGTGATTGCCTTTGAAAATTAAGAGTGTACCTCACTGTTTGTTGGTTCGATTGTTATTTATAAAATTAGGAGTCATTGATCCGTAGCTATATGTGTGTCTATTGGAAATTGTGTTCATTATCGTTCGCATCGATATATTGTTCGTATCAGTCGCGCACATACATATTTAATTACAAAAAATATGTTTCTACATTACAAATGAATTATTCATCCAAAATGGCGTGGAAATTGGAAAGCAGTTAATTGTTACAATAGCAGTAATTATAAATACCTACAGCAATGATTTATTACTATACATAATTACAGGACCCGAATAAAGAACCATTTTAGGTATGATGATACTTCAAGAGTTGAACGTTTTGTTATCTTGTCGAAAATAAATTAAATGAATAATAGAATGTCGAAGGCTAAATTTCGTTCGCTGAAATCGCCTTCTTATGCTAATATTTAAAATAGACAGTTCGCCGTCCATCGATACAGGAGCGGAGCTTATGCAAGTTTAGAGTAAGCTTGCAATTCAGTGACTTTTAGCCCGACGAGATATTCTGTGTCGTGTCTCTTCGATCTAGTCAATATTTTATCAGTTTTACTAGTCTGAAGTTACTGATAATGTTATTTTAGTTTGGATCGATTCTAATCATGTGAGGCGTGGAAAAGCGACATAAATAACGTTCCTACATAATAGGCATGTAATTACTTGGGAATTTCCTTATTATGTATCATTAGTCGGAGCATATTGGTATACGTCTCCTTGTTGGTTTAATACGAGTATAATCTATTTTGGACGCACACATAATTATATTTGTATAAGATTTGTGTTTATAATCGTCTTAGTCTATCAAACATTGTTACATTGTTTATCAAACGTTAATAAAGTTGTGAGTTGAATTTTTGGATTTCAATGCATTTGGACCTAAGCATCTTACTACAAAAAAATGTGGCCGTCAAAACGGCATTTATTTGACGTTGATATAAGGGTCGTTTTGTAGTAAAAGGAAAACATCATGAGGAAACCTGAACTTCTATAAATCATGTGTCAGAGTCGAGCGATGTTTCCAGAGGCGGTTTAATTAACTCTGACGAATCCTCACGAAAATATGGATAAAAACTACGTGTTAGTTTCTTACCTGCAATAGCCCTTCCCAGCAACAAGGCGCTGAAGAGGATGGAGAGCATGCGCCCTCTCCCTCTAGCCACCATCTTGCAGACCTGGCGAGTTCTCTCAACATCAACTGGTCATCATTGCACACTGCCTCGCACGGTTCTAATGGTACCATATATTTACACGGCACACATTATTATGGTGTTTTATTCTTATTTGCACTTCACTTAGTCGAAAAGTTCTTTTAGTTTACTGCACTTTGAAAACTATAATTAATTTAATCGTGGAACATTATTCGGGTGTTTTATATGTTAATACAGTTTACATAATTGGCAGGAAATTAAACATTCAATAGGTGTGTACTTCAGCTTAAATAATAATTTATTTAAAATTGACACTTCGATGTAACGAATGTTTGAGGGTGGGTGGTAAAAAATCGCATATTTTAATTAAATTATATTTTTATGACATTTTCATCCAAACGATGTGATTTTTAAGACTAGTATTTGTTAATAATTTGCACATATTTAATTAAAGTACTGAATTTATGAGTCGTAAAACGGTAGGGTGTTGACATCTATACATGTCGTTAATATAATAGTGCGAGAATTTTATGAGCTTGCAACCCCGACTTTAATACGTATTTAAATACCTACGCGTATTACTTCGAATATTAGGCTAAAAGTAGGTACCTACCTTTAACTTATATATTATGCTTTTCAGAACCTAACTTTTCTATACAGTATAGTTGATTTGTATCCGGTATCCGTTAGTAATAATTTAGCATCGTCGAAGTTTCGGAGACTGAAGGCTAGTACGAAAGCTAAAATGTTATCAACCCCTGTTCTGGGAAATTTTTATTCCAGTCTAATATTCGTATTCATAATGTGTCCCCTGTGAGTTAGAGTCGGGAAGCATTCGAGAAGCTTATTAAATCCTGAATATTGAATAACATTTCGCACTCAGGGCGTCAATTCTGCTAATTTTATTTAACTCACATGCTATTGATATTCAATTAAAACTCAATCACGACTTCATTACGATTAGAACAAATTTGGTATTCTGCAAAAACTTGTATAAGCTCAATAGAGTTGTAATGGAATCGTAGTGTAATTGTAATTGACTCTCAGTTGAACAGTTATAAGTATTGCCATTAGAGAGTAGAATACCGATAAAGTCCACAATCGATTTACAATTGTAACACGATTGAAGAGCAGACTAGTAAATATTCTGATAGCAGTTCAATGGAATGTCACTGGAAAACCATTGGTCTTAAATTAGTAGCAGAATACCAAATGTAGTTAAAACTGCTACTGAGATCCAATTGATATTCAATCGAGTCATTACTAAATTAGCAGAATTGGGGCCCTGGTCATTCCCTTGCCCGCGTACTTTCACGATCAATAAAATATAGACACTTTCTTTAGCGTGAAATAATCTTTTCCACTTTGAGATAAGATTAATTTCGTTTTAGCGAGGCTTCCAAAATACGATGTTATTGCAATCATAAAGCTTCAATTTAGTAGGAGAAAATGCTTAAGATTTTTTATTGCTGGTGACCAACGACGATATAATACTAGACTCGTAATAACAGGCGACCGATGTCTGTCAACACATTAGGCAAAAAAGTCTTATATTCGTCTCATTTCGACCAATCCTGTGAGCCGTAAACATACGTTGAGACAGAACAGACCTTGAGTTAGCCAATCACAACGCAGTACCCCGTCCCCCTCGCTTACGTAGTACCTCATCGAGTTGACAGAATAATTTTCGTTCCTTAGATCGTGCATGCGGAGTCTAGCATTATATCGTCGTTGCTGGTGACTGTACAACTGTACAGTGGTCGGATCAATTAAAAATCTGATAGTAATTTGTTTTGTAGGACATGAATAGTGTATTTAATTGACATTCATAATTGATTTATTTATGAATGCTTTTACACTAGGACCACACTAGCGGGAAATGCCGTTAATTATCGCTTTAATGGACGTTTATATGAACATTTAAAGACTATTATCGCGAAAATCAACGGGAAATGAAAATTAGTGCTCCCGGCTATTACATCGCATGATTTCTACCTTTTTTGATGCAACTTAACATTGTTCAGTTTGAAAATTACGTTAAAATTTTCTAGACTAAAGAAAACGGCCCAAGGTCAACATTGGTTAGGAAACCTAGGTACCCCAACTTTCCGGCAATAACTCAGTCTGGGCATATTCCCTCAGTACTCACACGTTACCATTAAAAACACTTGAGTTTAAGTGTTCTCCGAAGAAAGAAATGAAAGTGGAACCTCGTAAACTCCGTATCTATACAAAGTGAGTGTCAATTACATGAAAAAGGGAACAATAAACAGCTAGGAGTTCCAACAAAACTTTACACAAGTTAATTGTGTCCGCAGTATTTCTGTTGTTTCTGAAGAAGACAGTAAAAACTTGGGAGTCGTAAACATCGGTCAAGAGGTACCACAGAAACAGCGGCTGTAATGTCTACGTGAACAATTTAGGCTGTGTAAAATAAGAAGGGATTTTTTACAACGTAAAAAGGAACCAAGCAGTTTGGTCGATTTGCTTTGTCTTGGGAGTTATCATCTAAAATAAAAAATACAACTTTAAGAAGATTTTATAAGTTACATTTGGTACTCCACAAATTTTTAGTATAATGATCTAAGTCCTGCCAGGCTTTTAGTTAGAAGATTGATGACCCTGTTTTTCTCTTCGACTCGAACGTTTGTGCAAGACTGCACGTCTTATTTTTCGTTGCTCTTATAATTTAATTACTTACGAATATTAAACTTATCTAGAAAGAATAACCTTTTGATTTTGAATTTATATGAAGATTCAACGGTCAGCCTAGCCTAGCCAATTATATTGGGGTCGGCTTCCAGTCGAACCAGATGCAGTTGAATATCAGTATTTTACATGAAGCGTCTGCCTATTTTACAGCTCCATGGTAAGACTGGTTAGACTTTTCTAGATTCTCACTGTTATTAACGACTGTCAAAGATCCACAAATGACAGCCGGGACCAACAGCTTTACGTGCTTTCCGAGCCATGGAGGGAACTCGCTGTAACAGACCGGTTGTACTTAATTATTTAGCCACGAGCTCCTCCGTTGCTTTGTCTTGGTAGTAAGTTTTGTAAAATAACTGAACCTATTTTCATCGTACAGTCGCTTGATTGGCGCGGTGAGGCAGTTATATACAATTTTGAACTTAATAATGACGATCTTAAAACCAAGGATCAGATGACGCGAGATGTTCGAGTTTATGTTTCATTATATTATTATTAGGTATGTAACTGTAGAAGGAAGAGTGTACTTTATTTACCCAACACCCTTGTTTTACTAGAAAGTAGATAATAGACAGAGAAATAATAGATTTTTCATCCCCCCATCTTGGAAAGAGTAATTTGCTGTTCGATATTTCAACGCAAAAGCCGTTTTTATCCTCAAGAAAAGAAAGTAAATTAAATGGAACATCGTGTGCACTATTTTTATGAATTCGAAACACCATTAAACCTTTTGAAGTTTTGACCTCTATGGTGCTCTATGGTATCATACAAACTTTTTTTATTCTGTAAAAAAATCTCAGACTCGGAACTTTTTTTTAATTTACTTTTCCCGGTTTTCTTTTCACGTCATTGTTAAAACCTCGCTGAGGTGGGATGAAAAGTTACGTGTTGCACTCGACTGCAAAGATTGCTATTTTGATTCCGTCGCTACATCTCAGGATTCTAATTTTTAGGGTTCCGTAGTCAACAAGGAACCCTTATAGTTTCGCCATGTCCGTCCGTCCGTCTGTCCGCAGTTTAGCTCAGAGACGCACAGTACTAGAGAGCTGTAATTTGGTGTATATATACGGATTTGTTGTGCCAAAAAAGTGGTAAAATAAAATTTCGTAAAATATTTTTTTTTAGGGTGCCTCCTGTACTTACACGTAAAGTGAGGATTTTTTTTTCTCACGTACCCTTTAGTGTGGGGTATCATTAAATAGGTCTTTAAAAAATATTAGGAGTTTCCATTAACAATTTTTTGATAAAAAAATTCGTTTGTGAAATATTAAGCTTTAAAGTGCTAAATTTTGCTCGACTCGAGTGTCTCCCCCCTCTACCAGCTAAACGGTTATGTTTAGGGGTGGGAAAAAATTCACAACAGTAGTATATATAACGAATTTTAAAAGAAAATTATCATGACTAAGTAGGCTTTACAACTTTACGAGTAATAGTCGACCAACTTATAAAATGTACTTGGAAAACATTTTTCTTAAACAAAATGTATCGGAGAATATGCTCTTCAACTGCAAATGTAAATTTGTCAACTTTATTTTTACAGCTTTATTAGGTATGTTTTTACGGTATGTTTTTTGGGGATAGGTAGGTTTTTATCGTCAACTATTTTTAACAAACTTCAAAAAAGGAAGAGCTTCTAAATTCGTCGTAATCTTTTTATTTATGTATTTTCCCCGATTTCTCAAAGACCCGTGGACCGATTTTTTAAAATTAAATTCAGTTTAGTTAGTTCGCTTATGTATTTTGATGGGCAACTACGGAACCCTACACTGTGCGTGGCCCGACACGCACTTGGCCGGTTTTTGAATCCTTCGCTTGCTCGGTCATCAAAATTGAGCACGCGCGGTTAAAAAGCTGTTTTGCACTCTTGTATAACAAATAATTACTATTTCCTTCGACGTCACTTTCCTCCATTTCTCCCTTTCCAGTTTTATGCCTTCTACTCTTCTGCCATATCCAGTGTCCCATTGGTTTTTATACCAAAATTCATTCAAATCGATATGGGATTTAGGTGTGCTTGAATTGAAGAGTAACAAACTTGCAAACTCACTTTACCCATTAGTTGGAATTTTAAACGAATTGTGGCAACATGTTACCTACCTTATTATTTTTGCATTCACTTCTATCTTGGTTATATGTATACTAGATTTCTCTTTCAGTTGCCTGCGTTACTTTTTATCAAATTAAACAACCTTTTAGTTATTTACTGCATCCAAAGTAAGTGGAACTCTGAAATAAGTTATGAAAACTGTGGACCGAGTCCAAATTACACTGGGATTAATTTGATGTACCTACTACCTAGTTAATTTATGTATTGGCGTGTTTAGTAGGGAAACTCTTTATTGCCTTCCGTCACTAAATACACTTGCATAATATGGTAGGACGTTGTAAAAAAATGCCAATACAGTAGTGTTTTAAAATTCATTTATGCAAATATGCAGGTACTTTTAGGTCAAAATAATGTACTACCTAATTATAAACTAAATATAAATATTATATCAGTATAAACTGTACCCTTAGCACGAATTTTCACTCTTTTACTTTACAGTATTTACAGCGTTTCTTGTATGAAAAAATGGAACAGCGCCTCTGGTGTGCGAAGTAGGAACTAATTTTTTCCTTGAAAATTGTCATTTTGAAATTGTCAAAGTTCCAGTTTACTTTACGTCTCAAATACTGAAAATTCGTGCTAAGGGTACTGATGTCTCGCTGTATATAATTGTTCATTAAATACAGAATAAGTTGTGTACGAACTCCATAAATTCTATAATTTCCCGTTTAATAATGAAAAACGTAGAGTTATTGTATCGTTTAAAAATGTTGACATATAAAACATGTCGACATTTTTAACTCTATACCACGTGTGGCGTTGCTAATCAAATTAAAACAACGGTGATAAATAATAATGATTATAATCATTTTTACAAAAAGTATAATGTATAACACACACACCTAGTTTGCAAATACAAAAAAAAACTGAAGTCAATAAAAAGCGTTTTTCAACTGTTTACGTCATCCTAGTCCTCTTTAATTCAATCAATTTCAGGCCACATGCCTCCTATAAATGGCCTGGTACTGGCACCACCCACGCTCAGCCGTCAAGTGAGCGTCAATCTTGGTCCAGCCAACCGTGTGCGTGCCACTGACATGGCCCACCTACCTACTTCTATTTCATACCAATAATATTTAACCTCTAAACTCTTATAAATGGAACGTAACGTACGCCTAAATCTCTGAACCGATTTTGATGAATTTTGGTACAAATATAGATGGATATTGGACTCGAAATAATTGAACGTGAATTGGGGGAAGTGCGATTTTATTAGTAACCCCTAAGTATTGTTAAAAATTTATATTAATGCGATTGCGGCCGCGGGAAGAACTACTTATTTATCTGTGATAAACTAAATTGTATTACATATTATGTTTTTTTTATTCTTATAAAATCATCAAATGAGTCTTCCCACCCAGAGCGGTATGGGAGGGACTTGTCAGACTTGTCTTGACTAAAATCCATGGTAAACCGTCAATAGGTCTTTACGTGTCAGGGTCACGGTTACCTGATGAGACAGTCCCGTGACCCCGATAACCTATATTTGCGGTTAAATATCAATGGGTTTGAATTAAATAAGGATAGTTTTCAGTTACTCGTACATGGAAGTGAGCTTGTTCAACTAAGTTTTGTGAAACGTGACGAAGAAATTCTAACTAACTTTAGTGTAGTGTGTGGTGTAGAATTTGTTGGACCAACCCGGGCAAGAGCCTGTTAAGAAAATAATCGTTAATCGGATTTATTGTTATGAAGGAAACAATGTATGTATCTCTGTGGGATATACACTTTTATTGTATTCTTCTCGAGATACGTATCCGACATTATTTTCCGGACCGAGGCGTTACGTGTTATTGATCTTCCGTTTTCTACAAAGTAACATAGAAATAAAAATGCGTAGTCGTTACTTTCAGAACTGCCATTTAGCGAAGAAAACATCAATCTATGTCTTAGTGCGTCCTCACTGATTCCTCAACCGACGGTCCTATTATAAATCTTCATTTACTAAAAATGGCGAAATAAAAGCTATCATTTTCTCTTCTTTTATTTTGTTACGTTGTTACGTTCCTCCATTTAATTGATTAATTGAAATGGTTTGTTTGCTGTGGGTGGGTAGTATCCAATTTTCATATTTTGTTTATTAAAAGTTTCAGAGAGTAAAGTTTACATTCTTTCAACATACTCATTTGGTTTTATTTTATTTATCAATTATTTTCTGAAAATCTCAGTACAGTTGCACTATAGTTAATTTAAAAATCTACGATCAAATAAATTGGAAACTTCAAATTCGTCAGTAAGCACACAGGATAACAAATCCCTTCGTTGATTTATACAATTTTCTTGAAAAGGTTCGCCAGGGTGAAGGTGGGTAATGCGACACCGGAAATGTGCCAATCATGGCGGAATTTCGGTAAAAGTATGTATCAATATGACACTGAGATACATTGGGGTAAAAGAAACATAGGTAATGAAGTACGTACTAGGACTGATAGCTTTATACAGGGTTATTTGTAACACCTTAACAACCTCTAATGGGCTGAAAGTATATAAGAGTATAAACAACTTTTACTATGAAACCAACAAATGTCAAAGGAAAACGTATTTCATTTTGCATGAAAAAACAGTTTTTTTAATTCAGGTTTGGTTTATAGTAAAAGTAGTTTATAACCATAAGCACTGACATGCCCCTGAAAGGTTATTTTTTTACCAATAGCTTCGGTTGAGTGGTGGTCGTAAGTATCAGGATAAATAGCACCTATCCTATGTACTCGTACAGATATCTATAATAGGATATCCATCAGGTGCATTTTGGTGTCCTTAGCCCGGGTGTATCTGTGAATGTCATTAAAATACGCTCACGCAAGTCTCCAAATACCTTATGATATTTATGTGACTGACGCCTGCCTGTGTACGAACCTCTACTTATGGATTTGTATTGCTATCTGGATACCAAAGTTATACGGTACCGCAAACTTCCGTCGCCTCGTGTTAAAAGGCATACAGTCAGAGATTATAGTTTAAAAGGTAGTAAACGTTTTCGTGTACTGACTATCTTAGATTTTAATTGTCGGGTTCTAATTAATTCGTCTAGCAAACCGTTAAAGGATAATTCCATAGGCTTATTATATTACTCTTGGTCACATTATGGTTATAAACGAGTATAGCATGGACACGGGTGTGGCTTATAGTACGAATAACTCCCAATGGAATCTTTTCTGTGAATTAATTTTGTTTAATTGGTTGAAACAAGTATTCTTTTTTACGTACGCATAAGGAGTGGGTAGTCAGTGGGTTAGAAATGGCCACGAAAAGCAATATTCCTAAAAATCATTCAGTTCATTTTTCAACAACGTCATTAGCAATTCTTCTATATATAATAGTAGATTGTTTGTTACATATCAACATAGACATACACCATGGACTGAGCAATAGCTGGTTGAAATCGCTAGAAAGAGAGAAAAACAACTATGGATATGTTCAGATATGACATGCAATTCTGCTTGTGCCATTTTATGAATATTAGAAGAAATGCTAAAGGTTACTGAAATTTCGCGAAAATCAATACGAATATTGCTAAAAATTGCTGTTTTAGATCCCCTGGATAGAAATAAGTAAAATAATAGGTTACTCGCTGTGAAGAACAATATTGTTGATTACTATTAATCACTAGTTCTCTTATTACTATTCCGTTCAGTTTTCCTAAAAGTTTCTGAATTTTCCGAATAGTTTCCAACTAGAAAGACGCCTTATTTATGAACTCAACAACAAAGCGGGGTCACAGCTTGAACTTTGGCTTAACTAACATGAATAAACATGAATGTATCTCACAAAAATGTGAGTTTAAAATAGAAGCCTGTTCTTTATTAGAATTTTAACAAGACAAAAATTTCTTACTATTGTGCCAAAAAGCAGGTACCTTATTTATTTTACTTATGTTAAAAATAATCAAGAATGTCACGCTATTTGCTCGTGTTTTTGAATATTTAATTAAGTAGGAAATATGTTTTTAAAACATAAAAATCATTTGAAAAACAGTTTATTGCTTAGAATCAATATTTGTTGGCGTAGCAAAAACTATAAAAAATCCTAGGATATACATATATCCCGACGGCGATGGTCGACGGCGTGTTGTGTTCCACGCGACTAACGATATGTATACCGTGACTCCGGAACGTAAAGGGCTATTGAAGGACACCGTGGGTTTTAGTCAGTACTAGTCTGTTAGTCCTTCCTGCCCTCCTGACTCATTTGATGATTTTAAAATGCTAAAAAAAGGGTCACATATACGGAAGAGAGTGTCAAGGTCGCATATTATATTATGTTCTCATATTATTAGTGAGCAGCACTGTACGGCGGTCATTTACCAAATTGAAGTGACAGGGTCGCGTGACCAACCCATGAGGCGTTCCCGAACATGTGAGGGCGCGCGCCGCACACTCTCTTGCCGCTTTGTTTTTTTTTTTTTTTTGATATTGGCAATTCGCAGGTCAACCAAATTGAAGTGACTAGGTTCGTGTGCTGCGTCAACGCGCACCGCACACGCTCTTGCCGCTTTGAGCTGTCCTGTTACACTATGCCCAGTTGCCCACTGATAATCATACAGTACCACGATGTTTTACGGTAAGGTTTCTATCAAATAGGGTTAATTTAGATTTTAATAGGTCTGGTCTGATTCTAATAAATCTGTACTCTTAGCACCAATTTTCAGTAGGTATTTGAGACGTAAAGTAAACTGGAACTTTGACGATTTCAAATTGTCAATTTTCAAGTAAAAAACTAGCTTAATCTTCGCACACCAGAGGCGCTGTTCCATTTTTTCATACAAAAACGCTGTAAATACTGGAAAGACGCGGTAAAGTAAAAGAGTGAAAATTCGTGATAAGGGTATGGTTTGGAACAAACACTCAGACACGTTTTTTTTTGTAAACGTACCCACAATACAGTAGAAAGCAAGAAAAAACAAGAACTTGTGAGTAACCTTCCCCAGAGGACATCTCGGAAATTATGATTTAATTTATATTTTATTACTTTTTTTTCAATAATGGTTTTATTTATGTAACAATGTCTGGTTGACCGAGCTTCGTTCGGTTTTTATAATGTCTATATCTTGGGAACCGAGCTTTTCTCGAACCTGGGACCTGGGACTGGGAATGATAAATCGATTCCTTGAGCCGAAAAACCCCTAATCTGTAACTTTCATGAAAATCCTTGGAGCCGTTTCCGAGATCCTGATTATAAATAAATAAATATACAAGCATTGCGCGTTTAAAGATATTAGATAACCTACTATTGTTAATTTTTATGTACTCTTTAATAATCGATCTCACAATTACTATGACAAAAATAAAACCCAAATTGGATTAGGATTGACCGGATTGACCATAGATTACCATAGAACGGAACCAGTTGTTTGTGAATTGGTGGGGCTTTCCGTTAGTTTGCTCTAAAAGTGCTGCCACGTTTGTAAAGCCTTCTTTGCAATCCGCACGGAAATTTTCCATTTCAACCTCTATGCTTTGACACCCACCTTTCTATATTCCCTTTGTCTAAACACAGCTTAAAGGGAGAACTACTGGAATAAACCTGCAATACCATACAATGTTGGCTGAAGTTAGCGGTAGTTATGTTTAACTAACTTAAAGTTCACAATTCAGATGGTTTCGAAAGTGCAGTGTTCTGCATTGTGTTGCGACCGAATGTTTATTTCTGGCATTAACAATTTATGACGCTATTTAGAGAAACTTTTAATTGGTATTTACCATAAATAAGTCCAAAATAAACGACCTGCATTGTTAAGCAAAACAGTTCGAGAAATGATCCTGAAATAAATACACCGTAAGCACATTTGCTTCTATGTATTATACCATAAAATGGGTTATTAAACTAATATTTCGAGTATGTATGTTAACAAGTGGCGAGAGCCCCATTGAACAGAGTACAAGGCATCGTTGAAAGCTTCACGCGTCCCCACTGCACAATTTCATGGACCTACCAGCAAGTACCGGCATGATAACTGTCTTATTTCTTCCCACCCCCTCCCTACACCCCTGTTACCGTCTTAAGGTCTTCGCACATTATAACAACTCACCGGCGACTCGACTCTATGCTAGACATTGAAATTTAAGCCCTGTATCATATGTTCAAGGTTCAATTTCAAAAAATGATTATAAAGTAGTGTACAACGAGTGGCCTACGCATCGTACACTAGAGGTCAACCCCGACACGTTTGTCACGCAATGACCATACGTCGTCCACGCAACGACCACACGTTGTCCACGTAACGACTATGCGTTTGCGACTGACGCGTGACGGGAAAACTGAGGTTAGACGAGTTGTCTGTTGAATAACCCACTCGTTGGCACCGCGTTGGCCACTCCTTGACACCGCGTTGTCCACTAGTGACCATTGGGTGGATCAACTAGTTGACTACTCATCGATAGTGTGAGTAGAGTTGCTGCCGCGTTGGCGTGGAGTTGTTATAATGTGCGAAGACCTTTATCTACATTACCCGTAAAAACGCCCCGGGAAGTAATCTCCCTTCGAGTAAAACATTAAGTTGACAATGCTAATGTTATGTGATAACATTAAATACAGAGAGTTGTTCTCATTAGTAAAAGTTGTGTGAAACAATTTCTTTATTAGCTCTAAAAGGCATGAGTTACGCTCAACGCGCTAAATTATAATACCAATCTGAATCACAAGTTTATTTATAAAATGTTACGCGTAATTATAAGAATTTAATTGTAAAGCCAAGCTAAGAATTTATTTTGGAGTTTTTGCTGGGCTATTTGTAAGACGTGATGGCGTGGTTTGAAGCGAGAAGTCGGGAGTTAATTTTACTACCTATGTAATTTACTTTCACGTAGCTAGTAATTCAGACCCGTACAAAGTGATAATACCTCTAAGCTTCTCTGTAAATGTAGGTATAAAAGGGACAAAAAAACTAAACATTTTAAGTTAAATGTTTCGTAAAAGTAAAAAGTCCGAAAATATCCTCTATACAAAAATTGTAAAGTAGCACGAAGATTACAGGAAAATTATAGCGGTACTTTAATTCCGTGTAATAAAGTTTGGACAGGTACGAAACCCGCAGAGCCCAACTCACTTAACCGACTTTTTACAACTCGGCGTAGCTGTTTTAGTGTGTCGTGTGTTACGGCCCATGCTACCTAACAGCGTCAAAAATATTCTAGTCATGGACGAGAGCAACAGCCATAATGGTGAGAATAGGAACTTTACCACAAAAGGTGAGCTTTCTCTCTCAATGGTACACGATAAAAGTAAGGATGATATTATTCCTTTTATTAAACTCGCTTAAAACTAATCTAAAAGTTTCGTAGCAATAAATTGCTACGCCCATTCGCTATGCTACGAAAAGCGTAGGCCTGTGTTTCGTAGCAGATTATGACGCTAAACATAACTCCAGGTGTTTCTTGAAAATCCGGTAATTTATAGTTAGCACGGCGGCGGCGGGCGGCGGCAGATTAATGGGCTGGGCTAATTATGCAAAATAATTGGACCTCAGGAAACAATGGTATTGATTCAGATTTCTATCCGTGCACGGAGTGTTGCATGACTGATTGATTCGAGGACGAAGTCTAATGAATGTTGGAGATAAAAGACTTCACATATCGAAAATCTTGATTTCTACACTCCGTATCGTTTGATGTAAGCTCGTAAAAAAATACGAGATAGGTTTTCCTAAACTTCCGAACCTCGGACATTGCTATAAAAACATTTCGCCAAAAAAAATCCACCAAAGCTGGCCTCAAGGTGAAACTTAAACGAAATATTGTTTTTGTTGGTTCTGTTACCGTTTTGGCGCGTAGGGAAAGTATTTCTAATAAAAGTTTTGACTGTTTTCATTGTTTTCACCGCGTGCAAAATTGGAACAACTTTTAATTGAAAGCGGAATTAGAATATAGTGGTTTGGGCTAATGTTACTATGTAAATGTCTTAGAAATTTTATTAATATTTAATTAGGTAATCCATTAAATAAAAATACGAAAGTGGATACAATAATGGTATTCGCGTATGAAGGAAAAGTTTGTCAGCACCTTTCACAAAACGCGAGCTGTGGTTTTTATGCAAATGTATGCGGTGCCGGTTCCTGGCATGAAAGGAAATAACAACAACTAAGTAATTATCGCGACTATAATACTAACATTCAATATAGAGTTCCTTCTTGTTTTACTTTCGATATATTAGTAAACATGATGAATTGATATATGGTTCTGAATATATTACTGAACCGAAATTTTGTTTGAATGATCATTGCTGGCAGCAAATAATGTTTGGGTACTGTGCTTTTTATCAATATTTATTATAGAATCATGCGGATTTTGATAGTACCTAGATATTTATATGGACAAATAAAATACAGAATTAAAATGTATAATATATGGTTCTTCAAAAGAACGGTTTGAGGGAGACATGCATAAATGCAATCAAGAGTTTAAAAGTATAATAATAATACATAAGACGTATCATAAACTTGAAATAATAACAAAATAACTTGACGGTTGCTACCTGTTACTGCCAGTACGAAATAATTCGTTGTTAGAACTTCGAGAGGTTGGCATAAATCATACCCAAACCGCGAGGATCTCAACAGGCGGGGGTATAACACGAGTACGCGCGCTCCAAACCCACGTCTTTGTTATAAATAATCCCTAATACCAATATATTTATATATATATCTACGCAAATAGCACTCCAACAGAAAGCTGTTCAGTTATACAGTTAACCACAGTACTGTAAATTAACTTAATTTTAATTTACAAGTACAATGGTTGCGAGCTAAGAATAAAGCACCGAAATGTGTCGCAAATGAGTTTCTTAGTGAACACAAAGGAACTCTGTCGGTGGCGTGATAATGTTAATAAACCATTTTTATGACGTTCTTCAAGCCTTTCCTTTCTCCTTCGGAAATAATGTTAGGCAAGAAATTCGGAACAAACGTTAACCTACTTCTAACTTCGCTTGTAGAAGATTATTTGTTTCAAACTAGTCAAGGATAAGATTTTGAGTCATTAAGTAGTTCTGAAAGTGTTACACTAAAACTATTACTGTATGAAAATTTTGTTGAATCGTTCAAATTTTTCATAGATGTGTTAGAATTCACTGATAACAAATTCACCGGATTTGTCCGAAATGTTTGCACAGTAACGGTCACGTTCCAAGATTGTCGTCTGACAATCTTTAAGCCCTTTCGTTAGTTCAGTTGTGACTTAGAAAGCTGCCATAACATTGACACATGTTACCGTTTGAAACTGAACAATGTTTCTAAACATGCTCTGGAATAAAACCAGTTTCCAAATCTATATCGTGTTCCACAAACATCATTCATGAAGCAGATTCATTGTGTACTTCAACTTGTTAAAATGCCGTTGCCGCTGCCCGCATTGAATTAATTTTATCAACAATAATTATTTTTAATAATTATGAACGGTGCACCGAGGAGTTGTAACTTGAGTTTGCAGTCAACAGAGAATAACGTAAAACATAATGCAAACTGTGGAACAAAACGTAACTGGGAAACATGGCTACCGACCGGTGGCAACTACTAGAATTTAGTCTGTGGAGTTACTGAAAGCTAATAAAACTTTGCCTCGTGCCACCATAGTCTGCCACATAACAATAAGTTTAAATATCACCGTCTCATATATCGGCTTATAATTGGCCACACACGGTGGATGCTCATAGGTAACGAGGTACCGATTTAAAGATATCTATTCGGTACAATTGTTAGTACGGTCACTGGACTTTATAATATCGAATAAGTACTATACATACAACGTGAGCTTAACTCCAACTTATTATTAAAAGCTAATAGAGTCAATTAAATTCATTTACATAATAACGTTATTGTGCTCAATCGTGGCATTTTAAAAAACAGTGTTGTAATAACGAGTAGTTTGGAGTAATAAATTATAATTCATGCCACAACTCTGCTCGGAGCTTGATTTGTAAGGTAGGGTTCGCTACCGGAAGGTAGAGGTTTGGGATCGGTGATCGGATCTATAATATGGGAGGAAACAATGTCTTCGGTAAGCTTTGTGTAACCACACGACGACCATGTTCCTTTTCGTTACATCAACATTTTATAAGCACCCTATCTTCAATCATTGGCCCACATTATTACAAGAAAACAACAAGATTTTCTCTACAGAAGCTTTTGGATTAAAAGTTCATGACCTTTACTAATACGACCGTTGTTGACGAAAGGTATTTCGGCAGAAAACAATTTTCGCAAATTTATTGTGCGGTGCGCAAATGATAAAATAGCGTGATTAAGAATCTACGCAGCTATTAAACTTCACGTTTTGATAGAAACCAGCTCATTAGGAAGACAACAAAAACCTACACAAAAATAATGATTGCAGTTGATTCCCAGTTTGTCACGCACATGACGTCATAAATCATGTTTTGATGTTCATTATAGGTTAATTTACTTCAATATTAGGTATTTCTGGATGCAAGGGTGGGTGGACGTCCTATGCAAATCAACTTTAGGGGTGGCTTAATAGATCAAATATTATCTGTGTCATCGTAAAGCTACTGTGTGTACGTGTATCAGTGCGCGGTCGGAAAATTAATTGGAGATTAGTGACGTATTTGATTACATTATACGTTCTAACTATCTTTGGTATTAAGTCACAAAGCCAGTAGAGCCTAAGTTAAATTAAATGACATTTTTTATGAAAATGGATTCTAAAATCTTTTCCGTCAATACTAGTTACAAAATCACTCCTGTTAATGTGTGTCCCACTCAATACAAAAACCGTCGGCCATTTTTAAGTCAGTGCCAAGCCCAAGAAGACACGACGCGACGGTAAGTGAATGCCCGCAATAATTGTGAGCGCGAATCGTCGCCCATTCAGAGCTGGCTGTAATCAACTATGTGCAGGGTGATGATACAATAAAAAATACAATCACAGAGGGGGTGATGATAAACGTGCCAATTTCAATTTATCGCGACTAGGGCGTATTATATGGGCAGAAGAAACGACCTGAGTCGTAACTCGTACATTTATGTCGTATTTCACGAGCTACGTGGTAATGGCGCCACGTACAACGTCAGTTGAACCTTGACAGGCAACTTCAATAAGTGTATAGATACAGCACAGGCCAACTTAAACAGAATTACAGTTGGCCGTCCGAGTATTTTAGAAAGTGGGGTGCAGCTCGACCCGTGTACTTTAAGTAAGCCAGGCAGCTCCTATTCACAAGAATAAGAAAAATATCAAAATAATATTTCGTAACAATTACTTTTCCTAAATGGCTTCTGAGTAGAAAATAATATAATTTTACAAGTGTTTAATTTCGTCTTCGCCGAGATTCCCACTTAAATGAAAAAGGTAAAGAAATTAGAAATGAAAATGTTTTTCTTTATTTTTTGTAATGTAGAGACGGAAATTATCTGGTAGTACGTACCGAGCGAAGTTTGGGTGATACTTAGCAAGAAAAAAAGTTTTCAGGCTACGGTGTTCAGTATTAATTGCATTTTTTCCCGCTGGCAGCTCTCGCTTCGTTAGTAAGCGGATGGTGGTGTGCGGATGACCGCTCTTTTGTTCCCCTTCCCCTTCCGGTGGCCAACGCTTCCTCAAAGGCTATTATGTATCTTCTTTAATAAATTACCCTCATTACGCTTTATTTCACAATGTTTTCCAGTCAATTTGTATTAATTTAAAAGAAAATGATCAGTCACTAATTGCTAATTTATTTAAGGCTCTGTCCGAACACGCTTTATTTTAATGCTCTCTGCACTGCTTCGTTTTGTCTTTTCTGTTCTCAAAAATGGATACTCAATCTATTGGTGTATGAAAAGTAAAACTTACAATACTTTAAAATAAAAAAAGGGAAGTTTCTGTTTCATCAATTTAAAAACAAATTCACGACATGCCTTGAGCACTGAGTGGATTGATCTTAGAAATTTAATGTCTCACCAGCGAAAATGAACTGTATCATGTAGTATGTACAGAAAAAACTTGTAAAAAAGGCATGAAATAAATTTTGTAGTTCACCGATATGACGAAATTTTATTTGGCACTCCTGCGAGGTAGGAATAATTTATAGTTGGCAGTTAAAAACTATTATAACAGGCATTTTGTGCCACTTCCACGACACTCGGAACAATTGTTGGTTTTAGAGCTCGATTCGAAGATATAAAGATTTCGAAAATCAATTCATTTGTGCAATAAGGTTTTGTAAAAAAATAATTATAGATTAAATGTTCTCATAAAACCAGTAAAAATGTTCTCATAAAATATTAAATTTTATGAGAACACCTACATCATAGGGTACATCATACCAAAATTTAATATTTCAAAAGGACGTAACGTTGTAGTTTGTCTAATTCATCCTATTTACTATAATTTAAACATTCTACTTTAATCAAACACGAAGAACTAAAAATAAATCATCCGCTTTAAAGCTTAAGTAAGAATAATTTATGCAACGACTGCCTAATTTAGCGCTGCGCCAAAATTCGCTTACGATAACGTTTTATGACGAAATCACAAACTTTTTCACTTGTTCAGCACTTTGAAATTATTATTCAAATTAATTGGGACACTATTATTATTTTTTTATTTAATGTTGGAGCTTTTTGAGTTAATTTTGTTTAGTTGTTCGAGAGTTGCAAGCTTTAATGCCCCACTTGTTGAGGGTGCACCGCGGTCCGGTATCAACGTTCGCGCGCTCGGCGGAGCGTAGGCGACTGCGCTTGGCGCCCATTCACTGAACTGCCCTTATTTACCCACGTTCTCTCGATTCGATCTCGATTCGCTCCCGCCGCAAATACAGCATCTGCCAAACGAATTGTACTTACAATCTAATCATGGACAAACTTCAACTTTTATGGCTTAGACCAGCAATTTTTGTTTTGGATAGATTTTTTAAAAGAATACGGTCACAAGGATTCTCGGCGAAATATATTTACTTTTCCTGAGGTTATCTTAGGATTGTATTTTTTCGCTTACTTAGAAACTTTTGACACTGATAATTTGATTTCATTTAATATTACATGCTCGCCAAGTTGAAGTGGCAACTTAAGTATACCTACAAAAGTTGACTAGCGTAGCATAATTTGGGCAGCCACACGAAAAGAAAGGCGTTGTAACATTAGTTACTTGTATACATATTTATTACTTCTCCACAAATTCCTGACAGCTAACCATTCGTAACAAATACGCTTGTTCCACGTTTACGATGTTATCAGGAAAGCAATAACAATTAGTAGGAACACTAATTGAATCCACGTTAGTCGTAAGTACGGGAGGTTAAAGTTGGTGATTTCGTCGCCTATTCTTGGTTAGTGACAGCTGTAGCCGCAGACAGGCAATGAGTTGGCAACGTATCCTGCACTGTCGACAATTCAACTGTCTCTGTGAGATGGGATTCGACGTATATTTTGCGACGTTTTTTTTTCAGCTAGAATTGGATTATAAGTCTAGTGCTTGTTTTCCTCATGAAAAATGCTGCTGGATCCGATCAGGGTTTTTACGACTTAAAATAATGATTTCGGTTACGAGTAATTATTTAATTGATGATACACTTGGCGCAGTGGCCGAGCGATCGACTGCTAGACAGTGTGTCACGGGTTCGATCCCCGCACGCAACAATATTTGTATGATCTGCAAGTAGTTGTTTCGGGTCTGGGTGTTTGTGTATCAGTTTCTATGTTTGTAAATGCTCTCACGATACAGTAAGAAACTAGTGAAATTTTCTAGTGAAATTTCTAGTAAAATTAATTACAACAAGCAATAGGTAAATAAATATATAAAAAAAACGATTTTTTATATTTATTTACCTATTGGTTGTTGTAATTAATTTTTAATGCGTTTTTAGGGTTCCGTAGCCAAATGGCAAAAAACGGAACCCGGACCCATATTAATTGTGTTACCATTTCAGTTAAGAAAGAAAATTTTGTAGATTTATAAATTATATTTGATAAAGAGAAAAAAAAACTGAACTTCGCGCAGGTAAGATATAGTTTTTAACTACAGTAACGTTTAAACCAAAAAAACTTTCACAGATAAGTCGTGGTATCTTCTTCGTTTTCTCTTTTTCTACCAGCGGATGGATGTATTTGCGGATTTATATTCAGCCATCGCATCTACCTATATAGCGGTCTCGTTATTAACATTATTAACTATTGTTTGATTACGTTTTGCTTTTATGTGGAGAGATGCCGCGTAACCTTCGTTTTTTCTTACAAAAAGCTTCATTTTCATAGTCGTTATCGTCATCATCATAATTCGGCCTG